>OY992883.1:122252715-122455215 GCA_963921405.1 Cepaea hortensis
GACCTGCTTCCAGTTTTTTGTTTTGTTTTGTTTTTTAAACTGTTGTCCTGAAGATGAACAACAAACCAAAAAAAAACAATGTCCCGAGGGGGACAGCTGAGTGTGGCGGGGTGAGTGGCAGAATGGTGGGTTGGCTCTTCGAGTAGGGCGCCTGAACTGAGCTGACAGGAAGATCGGGTCGTCTTGTTGTTGCATCAAACCCACGCGCGATGATAAAAAACTAGAAAACAAACGTGAAGGAGTTCGGGCCGCTGACCGGGGGAACAACTTGAGACTTGAACTTGAACTCTCTGACTCTGCCAACATCCAGTCCTTATGAGGACTGGAAATAACTGGGAACAGCCCCGGCGAGAACAACACAAGAAACAACAAGCACGTAGTAGGCCAGAACAAGGACCGATCTTAGCAGGACCAGCATAAGACAAAAAGACAATAAACAGATATATTTCTTTTCCGCGTTTCCATCCTGTTTCAGAATATTGTGGTCAAAATCAGCAACTTTCAGCTGCATGTTGATTCCTAGGCTAGATTACGCTCATCAGCACGCCACGACTTTCTGAGCGACTCGTTCCATACTCTCATAAGTCACTGGTGCGACTCGAACCGCTTAAAGATAAGATAGGCAGGCGTTTCATGCGTTCCAAACGCATTCCACGCGGGGAATTGTTGTGGTAGCAAATTTCTCGTATACTTACAATTAAAAAAAAAAAATTATCTGGAGCTGCGGGGTATCGATCACAGTACCTCTCACATGCGAGCGCTCTACCATTTGAGCTACAGCCCCACACGAAGTAAATCTAATGTCTTCTATAGACATTAGTTTTTCCTGTTGTTTGTTCCCTGATAATAGTGATAACGATATTAGATGAAACGTTGGTTTCTGAATGTGTCTGGTTGCCATGACTCCTCATGACAACTTACTTCCATTCCAGTCATGTAGCTACGAATTCTCTCTCTCCCCACCCCTTCCCCCCTTAATCTGTGAATGAACCACTAGCCGGGGCGTCTGGTCCACCGTGTGTGACCCAGTTGTATCTGTGATTGAACCACTAGCGGAGTGTCTGGTCCACCGTGTGTGACCCAGTTGTATCTGTGATTGAACCACTAGCGGAGTGTCTGGTCCACCGTGTGTGACCCAGTTGTATCTGTGATTGAATCATTAGCGGAGTGTCTGGTCCACCGTGTGTGACCCAGTTGTATCTGTGACTGAACCACTAGCCGGGGTGTCGGTCCACCGTGTGTGACCCAGTTGTATCTGTGACTGAACCACTAGCCGGGGTGTCTAGTCCACCGTGTGTCCAGTTGTATCTGTTCGTTCCGTGAGACGCTCGCGTCGTTTGGAGACAACAGGTTCGAATCTTAAGATAGCGTTTGCTTTCAATGTATGTATAATATCTTCGCCACCTCCGTGGCTAAGGTGTTACGGACGCGATTCATGATCCCGCATACTCACGTTCAAAACACAGCTGTGCGCTATTTGGCCGCAGACCGCTTTGCATTGGTTTTATTACGAAACGGTATGGGTGTCGGTCGTTCAGAAAGCAATGGCAAACTACTGCCAAGAGATTCTAACAGCAAAAAATACTGGTGTTCACTGCGACGTCCTGTAAAGGATATGCAACTAACTAACTAATATCTTCTCTGATATCTTCTGTGGGTGTCGATCAATACATGTGGAATTATTTATCGTGCTATTGTAGTCCGAATTCCTCAGGTTCAAGAAACCCTGTGTCCTACACCGCGAGGTATTATAGACAGTAGATGACAGAGAGTAGACGCCTGGGTCCGTTCCCCAGGCCGGTCAGCTGGACGTGACATCTTGACATCTCGTTCAGAAAGCAATGGCAAACTACTCAATGGAAAATTTTCTAGAAGATCGCAAACAGCCAATTCGGGATGGGGTTGGTTGCAACGTCCTATAAAACAGTTAACCGCACAGATGAGCGGTTCATTTCTTCAAACCCGGCACATGTGCATCAATAGAGATGGTTAACATTAGGTCTAGAGTTGAGTTGAGTTGAGTTGAGTTAAGAACCGACATCACTGCACTCAGGATATTCCCATACGTGCTCCGTCCCCTCGTTCAACAGCCAGCGAAGAGTCACACTACTAACCGTTCCCACCGCTATCTGATTAAAAGTTCTCCTGGTCTTCCCTCTGTTTTCAGATTCTTCCAGAACCCCTGCCGATCCACCGCACTAGGTCTAGAATAACATAGCATCGATAAAGATGATAATGTGTGCAGAGATGTTAGAAACAATTCTACATGAGGGATCCGATGCAGATGCACGTTATAGGCGGGGAATAATGGTGAAGCAAATTTCTCTTATATTTCTATCAAGCAGGTGCCGTCTCCACAATGAAGATTGCCTGCAATAGATATCCAACACTGTCTTTCTCTCTCTCGTCCTGACTGTAAATTTGTCAGATTGATGTTCTTCCATCTTTTGATGTTATCTTCCCACTTTTATCGTTATCTACCATTTGCTAGCTTGCCCTCAACCTTGCCTTCCAGTATGTTTTTTTATAAGAATATTATGTCTCTTAAAGTGGCCGAACTATTTCACTTGCCTCTTTTTTTTATTTCTTTCATCAACTCTCTTTTCATGCCCAGTTTTTCTAGAACCTCTGTATTTGACTGAATTTTTTCCCATGAAATACGACATATTCGTCTGTATATCCACATCTCCAGGACATCTATTGGACTGTCTAGTTGCTTGTTAAATTCAATATACGTAACATTTGATATTTCTCATTTTTAATGCTGTGTTAATCTCTCTTGGCAGTCAAGCTGAAAAACATCTGATGGCTGTGGAAATGTGGTGTCTAAGGAGAAAGCAAAGAATAACATGGACAGACAGAAAAACCATTGACCAAGTCCTACAAGAAACAAATGCAAATCGTAAACTGATTAGAGTCATTAGACATTGGCTAAGGAAGGAGCAAAAGAAGAACAGCCTGATGAAAAAAAGAAAAGAATGATCAAATCAGTCAGAAGGCCACTAAACCCTACTCAAGACGACTATGGACAGACCAGAACAGGTCATTATTCTGCGCCTCAGAACAGGACACAATAGATTACGCAACCACATGTATACAAAATTCAAGATTGGTGACTCAGCCATGTGCACATGTGGTTTGGCGTCGCAGACAGCATAGCACATACTCCAGGACTGCCCAAACTACAACATATCCAGGCGAACCTTCTGGCCCAGAGAGACAACAGTGGAAGATAAACTCTATAGACCGCTGAGTGAACTAAAAAAGACTGTTAGATTCATACAAGAGACAACATTGCAGTTATAGACATATTTCAAGCGAACGAAAGAAGAAGAAGACGTAGACAGTCAAAATTGTTTGGGCATATTATGAGAAGAAATGACTTGGAGAACTTTGTAACAACTGGCAAGATCGAAGGGAAAAGAACAAGGGGAAGACAGAGAAGTAAATACCTGGATGGCTTGGCCGCGTGGCATGGTCGAGAAAGGAACACTGAGCTGATCCAGGACTCTGGTGATCGAGTGAATCGAATCATTACCGCCCACGGTTATCGGCACGGCACACGATGGATGCATGGAATCTCTCTAGATGTTAGTTAAAACTGATGTCATGCTGCTGAAAGCATTTTTGACCATTCCTATTCACTTGTTTGATTTCTATTTTACTTCAGTCATCATCTGTTATTGCATGTCCGAAATAGGAGAAACGTGTTACTGGTTCTAGTATCTGCCCGTTTACTGTCATGTTCATTGGTGACCTTTCTATCACTGCTAATGGGTGTTTGGATTTAATTTAATTTTTAAAAAAAAATAAAAAATAAAAATATGGAGCAGCGGGGTATCGATCCCCGTACCTCTCACATGCTAAGCGAGCGCTCTACCACTTGAGCTACAGCCCCGTACGGTTAACAGTGAAACATAGCGGTACTAATGCCTGGTTGTTTATATGTTGGCGTATATATATATATTGGTGTTCTCTTCAACTATTGGCGTTTACCTGTTGGTGGTTGTATATCTGTTGGTGGTTGTATATTTGTTGGTGTTTATCTATTAGTGTTCAGCTCTTCGTGTTTGTCTGTTTGTGTTTAACCGTTGATGTGCGTCTGTTAGTATTTGTTAGTTGCTCTCAGCCGTCTCACAGCGCATGAAATGAATTGCGAGCTAACCAGTCAGGTGTGATTGAATGAAGCTATCGTATCACTATCATCACACATAAATGACATATCATTTTAAAATGGTCCATAGTGTTCAGTGTCTGCATCACGCTTGTGTTTATGTGTCTGTCGTCTTCAATGTTTATTTAGTGTATTCAGCACTTCTCTGTTAGTCTTCTTTTAATGCTTGAGACAGTCCTGGCTACAGCATGTCACATTTCATTTCACTTGTCCCAGGGTTGCCGGCTTCCTGGCCTAGAGGTTAGCGACTTTTCTCCGTAATCTCGTATACTCTCGTAAGTAATGTGACGACGGTGACAAGCAGTGGTTCGAATCGCGTCGGTAACTTACGGGGTAAGTAAGCCGGCCGCTCAGAAAGCGATGGCAAACTACTGAGCGTAATCTTGCTAAGAAATCAACAATCAGCTGAAAGATGCTGATGTTGACAGCGATGTCCTGTAAAGGATATGCAAACAATTTTTTTTTTTGTCCCTAGTTTGCCACTTTTCTTTGACAGAAAATATCTAGAAACGGGTATATAGACATCTAGATTGTTTAGATGAAACATTAAGAAAACCATCCAGATGGGAAAAGTCAGAAATTATATAGATATTGATGTGCCTTACCCTATAGAATCATGTCCTCATCTTCACTGATGTCTGACTCACAAGATGCACTTAGCTTGAATGATGAAGTTGAAGCTTCAGATTCAAAATGACTCTGGTATGCTTTAGCTGCTCCCATTTCTGAAACACGATCTGGAAGCTGATCAGTTGAACAGCATTTCTGATACACGATCTTGAAGCTGATCAGTTGAACAGCATTTCTGAAACACGATCTGGAAGCTGATCAGTTGAACAGCATTTCTGATACACGATCTGGAAGCTGATCAGTTGAACAGCATTTCTGATACACGATCTGGAAGCTGATCAGTTGAACAGCATTTCTGATACACGATCTGGAAGCTAATCAGTTGAACAGCATTTCTGATACACGATCTTGAAGCTGATCAGTTGAACAGCATTTACCTACTCTCATCAGGTCAAATGTTATTGTCAACATAGCATTTAAGAGGTCAGGCTTCGTCCTATTTCTTAGTTTACATTTGATAAAATTCATAACACTGAAAACTCCTTCTACATCAGCATTTGAATGGGGTAATATCATAGCAGACATCGCACATTCAAAGAGCTTACGGAATGGACTGTTTCCTGGGGCATCTTTAAATTCTCTTACTTCACTCCAAAAAGCTACAGTTTCTGTTTTGTTTGTCCAGTCAACCAAATTATTTTGATTAACTGATATTCTGCTTCCACCACACTATTAATTATCAGTAGCCCCTACAAATCTCATAACTTGACAATATTTTACGTATGTCCTTTAGTGGCTGAAGTATGCTGTTAACAGAAAAAGTGAAATATTTTTCAATACATCTAAATTTTCAGGAAGTCTCGGCTTCAATTGCTTGAATAATGAGACAAGAAAATCTTCTGAAGTTGTTCTCTTCATTTTCTGTTAACAGTCCTTTTGTTTTTAAACCATCAATTTTTGGTTCGATTTGGTATCCCAGGTATGGCTTAGGAGTCAAATAGCTCTCTATAGTGCAAGTGAACAAATCAGCTTTAGAAGTAGCTATATAAGCCTTTTACCAATTGAGTGAAATAGCAAAGTGAGATCGTCAAGTAATTTAACTTTATCAACATTTTTAGATTCAAACAGTTTATTAACTTTTTTTGCACTTAAAATGGGTTGTAAAAAGAGAAGGAATGCCACATTTTTTTTCATCACTGTACTTTCCATATAGTATTTCAGCTGTGTAGCACTTTTCACTTTGTCTTGTTATTTAGAAGTGTGTATTCAACTCCAACCATTGGTTCACAATTACTTCAACAGCTGGTTGAATTGATAACCATCTACTTTTGCAATATGACAGTATTTTCAGAGGTGAGGAGCAATCATTTAATGCTTTCTATAAATTATTGTATTGCCGTTGTCTGACAGATGATTTGGAGAACCATTTATGTGTTTCAGCAATAAGGAATTCCAAATTCCTTGGTAAACATTCTGATGAGGCATGTGATACTGTTAGCTGCAAGGAATCTTCTTCTTCTTCTTCTGCTGCGTTCATCCGGAGTGTTTTTTTCTTCTTATTTTTCTTTCAGATGTGACTGCGGTGTGTTTTGTTATACACCCTTGGGCCAAAACCATTAGGTCAACACATCCGACTTTAACGTGCGTTTTTTAAACCAGGTTAGCATTCCTGAGGGACTCTCACTTTTGTGGTGCCGTCCACATCCCAGCTGGTCAAGTTAGAACGGTTGAATACTTCACGGTCCGCTCTCAAGGGAAGGCAGGGACAGTCCATGGGCATTATACGAGATCCAGGAAGGCTTCCATATTTGCAGAGCGGACACATAGCGCTCTGGTGCTGGGCTCACTCTGGGAATCGCCACGTCCTGCTCATGGCTGCTTTAATCCCTCACTTCAATATATTGGGCATTTCGTTCGTTACGGGCCGCTCTCCACACAAACCAGGAACGGTCGATCTGCAAATGGTATCCACTCAGCGAGCTTTCGATTGGGACATGTGCTAGTCGCTGTACCCGGAAGACAATTTAGTCAGAGCTGTTCCGGGCACGACGGACATTCGGAAAACTAATTAGTCAGAGCTGTTCCAGCCACGAAGGACATTCGGAAGACTAGATAGTCAGAGCTGTTCTGAGCAAGAGGGACATTTCACTTGGACGTTTTTGCGTTGTTCCAATTTATTTTGTAACCTTTTGGCCGGCACATCCGACTTCTGCGGGTGGTTTTTAATCAGGTTATCCGTTCTGGAGGTTTCGAGGGACATTTTGCTGTGGTGTCGCTCACATCTCAGCTGGTCAAGGTAGAATGGTCAGAGACAGCACTGTCAACCCTCAAGGTAAGGCAGGGGCAGACCATGGGCATTCCCCACTATCAAAGGAGGTTTCCATAATTGCAGAGCCGGCACAAAGTGCTCTAAGACTGCTCGTCCGAGGAATCGCCATGTCTTGCTCATAGCTGCTTTAATTCGTCACTTCCATGTATTGTGCATTTCGTTCGCTATTGGCCGCTCCCCGCACAAACCAGGGACAGTAAGTCTGCGGACGACATCCACTCAGCAAGCGTTCGCTTCGGACTTCCACATATTGGATTCGCTAGCCAAGCGTTCCATTTCGTGTTAATGAGACGTTTTTTTTACCTTAGTCTATAGACGACATCCACTCTGCAGCTTTTCACTTAGGACTTCCACCTAATGAATTTGCTAGCCAAGCGTTCCATTTCGTGTTAGTGAGACGCTTTTCCACCTTTTACTATGCTCACTCTATGAGTATAGATACAGACTTTCATCTTAACCATTGTGTGCGACTGAGGTGCTTTTTCCACTTTAGTAACGCTCACGAGGTAGGCTACACGTGCTGCCGGCTCAGCACCTTACCTCCATGCATCAGAGAGCGAGTAACGGCCAGGCCCTCTCATCCGGGGGATCTCTCAGATCCCTCGGCGGAGAGCCTTCGAACAAGTGTCTGGACCAAGGATGTAGCGTGTTCAACATCTCACCTCCATTTTTCAGATCTAGCTGTAAAACATCTTGAATGGCAACCCTGGTCGGTCTTAACTTTTTCAATTTCTCATTTCAGATCAAGACATATCACGTGACTTCCATGAACCAATCAACGACGTTAATGGTGGTGACTTTGCTAGCGTTTTGTCTCAGGCCTAGTTTTTGTTGGTGTGAGACGAGATGCGAACAGTCCATCCCCTCATTGTACAGACTCCGAACCTACTGGTCCAGGTCTTTGAAGCGTGTGGGCGAACAACGTAAGGGTTTATATTGTTCCGTGAAATGCATGGGAAACTTGGATGTGATATGTACGGGTGCTTGGATGTGATATATATGGGCGCTGGCTGTGATATGTATGCGTGTCTTGAATGCGATATGTATGGGTGCCTTAAATGTGATATGAATGGGTGCCTTGGATGTGATGTGTATGGGAGCCTTGTCTGTGATATGACTCCTTCACATGTCTGCAAATCTACACTCCCCCACATGTCTTCACATCTACACTCCCCCACATGTCTTTACATCTACACTCCCCCACATGTCTTTACATCTACACTCCCCCACATGTCTTTACATCTACACTCCCCCACATGTCTTTACATCTACACTCCCCCACATGTCTTTACATCTACACTCCCCCACATGTCTTTACATCTACACTCCCCCACATGTCTTTACATCTACACTCCCCCACATGTCTTTACATCTACACTCCCCCACATGTCTTTACATCTACACTCCCCCACATGTCTTTACATCTACACTCCCCCACATGTCTTTACATCTACACTCCCCCACATGTCTTTACATCTACACTCCCCCACATGTCTGCAAATCTACACTCCTTCACATCTACACTCCCCCACATGTCTTTACATCTACACTCCATATATATGCACATCTACAATCCTCCGCCTGTATGCACATCTACACTCCTCCACCTGTATGCACAACTACACTTCTCCGCCTGTATGCACATCTACACTTCTCCGTCTGTATGCACATCTACACTCCTCCACATGTCTGCACATCTACACTTCTCCGCCTGTATGCACATCTACACTTCTCCGCCTGTATGCACATCTACACTTCTCCGCCTGTATGCACATCTACACTTCTCCACCTGTATGCACATCTACACTTCTCCGTCTGTATGCACATCTACACTCCTCCGCCTGTATGCACATCTACACTCCTCCACATGTATGCACATCTACACTCCTCAACATGTCTACACACCTACACCCCTCCATGAAGCCACACATCAATGCCCACCCTACTTCCTCCCCAGGCGTGTCATTTGAGCAGTTCTTACTCTCGCTAGTCCAGCAGTCAGACGACGAGATGCTGAAACAGTTGCGTTCCTCCCTGCTGCGGATCATCGGCAGATACCAAGATTGCGTCATGGCCTGCGAGCACCAGTTCAGCAAGAGAAACCAACGAGGCCGCCGGCGGAGTCGGAAATTAAACGCATTGTGTGTGTAAACATTATATTCCGTGTGTTATGTGTCAGTTCGGTGAAAGCAGTGTGTGCACGGATCATATTACATGTGTTGTGTGTTACAGAGTTTGAAGAGTTTCTCAGTAGCAGAATTAGTTTCCGGGAAGGTTAACCCGGTCAACAAATGCCCGCAGAAGTCGGATGTGTCGGCCTAACGGCGCAAGAACGCAGCTCTGCTGTAAACAGGCACAACGCAATCACATCCGAAAAAAAAAACTCCGGATGATCGCAGAAGAAGAAGAAGAATTAGTTTAGTTTTTTTTTTTTTAATTTGTTGACCCGAGAAGATGTGATCTATGTTGAAACACATGTCGTTTCGTTTAAATGTAACCGTAGTATCATACATAGTTAGTAGTAGTGGTAGTAGTGGTAGTAGTGGTAGTAGTAGTAGTGGTAGTAGTAGTAGTGGTAGTAGTAGTAGTAGTAGTAGTAGTAGTAGTAGTAGTAGTAGTAGTAGTAGTAGTAGTAGTAGTAGTAGCAAAAGGAGCATTTACTGTTGCTGTAGAAAAAGAAGAAGGAAGAGGAAGAAGAGTAAGAATAAGGAGGGGAAGAAGAAAAAGAAGAAGAAGTTAATATTGCAACTGTGTACAAGATAAACCCCTGCCCTAATTAACACTAACCAATTCTATCTCCCCTCTCCACTTTGCCCGCAGGTCAAAGGTTACTACTGTTTGGAGACGAAGGTCAACTCCCGAGAAAGACAACACTGACATTCTACTGTCAGTTCAAAGTGCAAGACTCGTCACACACTTGACCTGACAGCAAACACAACCCTGATACTCCAGTTACACCGTTCCTCGTTTGGCAGTTCATTCTACTTTCGAAACACCGCAGAGGCAATTGTTGTCTGGCAGGAATAAACTGGAGTTGGGCAGGCTTCACACTGTGTTGTGGGTTATTCGTGTGTCCTCGTGTTTTTGTTAACGGTTTGAGTCTCAGACAGAAACACTAATCTTCATCATCGTTATCATCATCATCATGTGCCATGCCGATATGCGTGGGCGGTCATGTTTCGCCATCTCACGCGATCACCAGAGTCGTGGATCAGCAATGTGTTCTTGTCTCGACCATAACACGTGCCCAGCCATCCAGGTATTTACTTCTCTGCCTTCCGTTTGTTCTTTTCCTCTCAATCTTGTCAGTCACCAAGTTCTCCAATTTATTCCTTCTCATAACGTTTCCAAAAATTTTTAACTGTCTTCGACTAATGTCTCTAATCAGCTTATGGTTTCCATTTGTTTCAAGTAGGGCTTGGTCATTGGTTTTTCTGTCTGTCCATGGTATTCTTCACGATTTCATTAAATAACGCCATCAACCCACATAAGACGTCTGTGTTACAGTGCTTTGTGAACAACGAAATGGTTAAGACTAACATACCAGATCTCATAATACATGCCATACATAATACCACAGAAAGTAGTACCTGGGAATTACCTTCGACAGAAGCCTGTCACGCAGGAATCACAAGTTGTTATGAGATCTAAGAAGGGGCCTGGTGCACGGAAGTTAATAAATGGCAGCACTGGGCATGCAGCAAAGAATGTTTCTCATACTCTATCAACATTTGATTCTATCGGTATTTGAGTATGGAATGGGACTGCTCACAGTGTTAACGAATCAACAGGTGAAACTAGACCGCTTACAGAATGAAGCATCAGCACACCGGACGTTTAAGAACGAGCAGTCTTATCCATTCAGCCACGCTGACCTCCAAATTCATGTGTTGATGTTGGTCCAAGCCGTGATAAAAGGCGGTCACCAATCCTTTCTTGCTGTCTTCCTCTGTCTCTGTTTCCATCAATGTTTCCAGTTGTTACAACATGCTCCATTGATTATCTTCTCATATTCTGATCTAATCTTCAAATTCCGCACAGGGCAGGCAAAATGACAGTTAAACATTTGTTGCAGGAGTGTCCAACATATGCTGAACAGAGAAGAGTATTTTGGCCCACTCCCGCTCCATTTAAGGACACACTCAATGGAGCTGTCAACAAGCTCAAGATGGTTGCTGCTTTCTTTGCATTTATTTATACTGTTTAGTTTAGTTTAGTGGATGAATCAACATCATGGCACACGGGTGTGACCCCATAAGTGCTCCGTTCTTCTCCTAACTCAAACCTGAGTTTGGAGAAACTCACCTCAGTGCACGAACTCCGTAGCACCGACGAGGATCCTGAAATTTATCTATACTGACAACTGGAGGTCAGCATGGCCGAATGAATAAGAACGCTTACTCTTAAACTTCCAGTGTGCTGATGCCGAAGTAGCGGGTTCAACCCCTACACCGGCCAGTTGCACTAAAGTGTTGACTTCCCGTCCTTAACCTGAGGACATAAATTTACAAGTACCTCAGAAGTCGCAGTGGGTTCGCCTGATGGCGAGGGACACTGGTAATTGGAAAAGCTAATCCACACACAAAAATCAACCCAGAGCACTAGAAGTAGTAGCAGGTGTGTGGACTACACTTGAGTTCAAAGTGAGTGAACAGCCCCAATACTGACATCTAAAAGTGAACAAAGAAGAAGAAGAATGTGATCATAAATGTAGGCAGCTTCTGTCTCTGTTATATGTTGTCTTTGTGTTGTAGCCTCTTTCACAACATTTAGAATATTTATTGTGGCTGTCCAAAGAATTTCCAGCATTTTTCTTTAGAACCACATGCTAGTGTTTCAAGAAATGTTTCTGCTCGTTCGCTAACTGTACAGGATTGACAGCCGTATGTTAAAACTTCTTCTATGTAACATACACAATTTTATTGTCTAAAACCCAATAACAGAGACTACTTGTATATCATGTTTTTCATTTGATAAAAATATAACACAACAGACACTGACGCAAACATAAAAACTAAATATAATATACATATTGAAAAAACAAAATACACCCGTCTTTAAACAAAACCAGGTATAATGCATTAAAATATAACAACAATTTATGGTTTGCGTAACAGAAACATTGACAACACCATGTATTATTGAACAAATAAATCAAAAAGCTAAATGTAGCAGAATATACACAGCTATGAAGCCGTACGTCATATTCTGTACAAATATTAAAGCAGCAGTCTGTAGAATCACAAATCTAAAATAGTATATGTAACACAACGTAGATGTTAAAAATCTACTTGTAACATACCACATAGATTCAAATCTGTAAAAAAATTATACATAATATATAGTTGCATTTCCCTTGCAGGGCATTGCAATCAACCCCAACCCAAGTTGATTTACAGGCAATTTTTACGTTCAGTAGTTTGCCACTTCTGTCTTCTTCTTCTTTCGTTCGCTTGGAATTTATCTATAACTGCAATATCACCTCTTGTATGAATTTAACTGTCCTTTTTTAAATTCATTCAGTGGTCCATAGAGTTTATCTTCCACTGTCGTCTCTCTAGGCCAGAAGGTTTGCCTAGATATGTTATATTTTGGGCAGTCTTGGAGTATGTGCTCTGCTGTCTGCGACGCCAATCCACATGTGCACATGGCTGAGTCACCAATCTTGAATTTTGTATACACGTGGTTGCGTAATCTATTGTGTCCTGTTCTGAGGCGCAGAATAATGATTTCCCCTCTGCCGTGCGTCCACCTTGACGAGGTAGAGGGGCTTGAGCGTTCCAATGACCCCAAGAGCTATGCCGACGGTAGCACAGCTACTGGTAGGGTCACCCATGTCGGACAGGTCAAGGGAGAGGGACCAGACGAAGTGACGCACAAACCTGCTGCCTTGTAGGTAGACTGGGGACAGTCAAAGGCTAGGGAAAGCATCCCGAAAAATGCTTGTCGAAATCGGATGTACTGAGCCACAGGCTTGACAAAGAAGTGCAACGTAACTTTATCATTTCATGATGCCACAGATGAAAATTAATCGTTATGGTGCTAATCCCGTGAAGTCCCATCAGGCGGTGATAGTGCCGGGCCCCCTGCCTCGAGGGGGTCCACCCATGACTACTGGTGGTCACCTTCCCCTGTGCTGTGGAGTCAAGGCACAGAGGAGTAGGTTAAGAGCTATTGACCAAACACCCCGGACTCTCAACATACTACAATGGAATGCCGAAGGAGTTTATAACAAGAAAGCCTCCCTAACACAGCGTCTTCATAAAGATAGAATAGATGTGGCATGCATTCAAGAGACACACCTCAACGCCAATCGCACATTTTCAGTCGAGGGATATCAGGCCACACGTTTTGACCGCGAAGGACACAAAGGAGGAGTTGTAATACTTACACGAAATACAATACCTTGCAGCGAAGTATCTGTGATCTCTGACAACCAAACGGAAATTATAGGTGTTGATATAATGATAAAGGACATGAAAATAAGAATTTACAATCTGTATAGCCCGGCAGATAAGGATCTTACACTCTCAAACATGGAAATAACTGACACAAATTGCATTGTTGTCGGAGACTTTAATAGCCGCTCAGAAAGATGGGGATACCCAGATACTGACAAAAGAGGAGATGAAGTGGAGGACTGGGAAATAGACTCAAATCTCCATCTACTCAACAAAGCGGATGACACACCGAGCTTCTACTCCAGAAGATGGATTACCACTTCTACTCCAGACTTAGCTTTCTGCACAGGAGACATCCTCCACAAAATCGATCGCCATGTGCTTGACCAATTAGCAGGTAGTGACCACAGACCAATCAAGCTTGTAATAAATATGGAGTATGTTCCACAGGAGCAAAAGCCTTTGCCTCGCTGGAATTACAAACGAGCAGATTGGGACAGATTTTCCATACTAACAGACAAATATTGTGAAAACATAAATACACGATATGGCAACATGAAGCAAATGGTGGAAAGTCTAAACAGAGCAATAATACAGGCGGCCACTGAGTCTATTCCAAGAGGAGCGAGGAAAAATTACAAACCATACTGGACTGAGGAACTACAAATTTTGGAGGACAAAGTTGAAGATGCTAGGAAGACCGCAGAGAGAGAACAAACAACTGAAGCGAACATCTCTCTCAAAGCCATCTCAGCAAAATATAAAAGAACAGTAAATCAAACAACAAGAGATTGTTGGAGGAAAAAAACAGAAAACCTGAATTTTGACAGGGATGGAAACAAACTATGGAAACTAGTGAAAGCCATGAACAATGAAGGACCTAGAAACAAACAAATAACAATTAAACAAGGAAATGCCTTGCTTACAGGAAAAAAGGCTGCAAATGCACTAATGGAACACTATGCCAGTGCAAACCACATTGATATTACAGCCGAACAGAAGAAAGCAATCAAAGATAAACAGATACATCATAGATATACAGAGACAGCAGCAGAATATATGATGGCAAATCTAACAATGGAAGAAATGGAACAGGCAATGAATACCCTAAAAAAGAAGACATCACCAGGAAAGGATGGAATCACAAATGAAATGCTAATAGGACTAGGCACTAAGGCAAAAAAGAAACTACTAGCAGTCCTAAATTACAGCTGGAAGAGGGGAATAGTCCCACAGGCATGGAAGGAAGCTATACTAATACCAGTCCCAAAGAAAGGAAAAGAACCAAATGGCTATCGACCTATCAGTCTTCTTAGCTGTGTAGGAAAATTAATGGAACGCATTATCAATGGCAGGCTAACATGGCATCTGGAAGAAAACCAACTCTTAACACCTCACCAAGCAGGATTCAGAAAGTACAGATCCACTGAAGATCAAATAACCTATATAGCTCAGGAAATAGAGGATGCCTTCCAAGAGAAAAAGCACACACTAGCGGTCTGGATAGATTTAGAAAAAGCATTTGATAAAGTATGGAAGGAAGGACTGAAAGTAAAACTGCAAAAAATGCATGTTTGTGGGAAAATGTACAATTGGATCAGCCACTACCTTGAGAACAGAACTGCCAGGACAAAAGTACAAGGACAAACCAGCAAAATGATGCTGTTGGAGCAAGGTGTCCCCCAAGGAGGAGTTCTTTCACCAACATTATTCCTAGCATATATAAATGATATCACAGACAATTTTCCAGCCAGAGTACACACATCATCCTTTGCAGATGACCTAGCCATATGGACATCTGAAGAATATATTAGTACAGCTAACAGCAGAATACAGCAAGCCCTATTAGCGCTAGAGGACTGGTCAAAATCATGGCTAGTGAAGATAAGTGAGGAGAAAACAACATGCACAGTGTTCTCCCTCTCAACTAAAACTCAGCAACCTAAGCTGGTATTGAATGGGAAAATATTGCGCCATGAAGAAAATCCAAACTATCTAGGAGTCACCTTTGATCGTCGCCTGACATGGAAGACACAGGTTGAGAAAAATCGAACAAGAGCAAGGCAAAGAATGGCAATCATGAAAAAGCTTGCTGGTACAACGTGGGGAGCAGATGAGAAAGTTCTCAAGAAGTTATATACTGGACGGGTGAGGCCAGTACTGGAATATGGCATTGCAGCTTGGGCAACAGCAGCTAAGTCAAACTTTAACAAAATAAGCAGAGTCCAAAATCAAGGAATGCGAATCATAACTGGAAGCCTGAAGACAACGCCTATTAATGAACTAGAAAAGATCACTTGTTTACAACCAATGCAGGATAGAAGAGATAGCAGAGCCCAGCAACAAGCTGAAAAATTTAGAAGATTGACAGACCACCTTATGTATAAAAGGTTTAGTGGTTTTGGAAAGGGAAGACTGAAGCGTAGCAACTTTGTAGAAACTGCAAAACGAAAGATTAGGGCAGATCCCATACTTAACATATCAACAGTCAAACCCATTTACAATGCAGACAAGTTCCCAGCTTGGAGACAGCAGCTACTGCCTGAGATGATAGAAAACATTCCTGGTATTGAGAAAAAGAACACTCAGCATGAAACCGAAAGAAGAGAAATAACCCTAAACTACATAAAAGAACATTACCCAAGCAGCAATTGGACCCATGCATATACAGATGGATCAGCCAAAAATTCAGTAGAGAATGGAGGAGGAGGAATTCTCCTAAATTTAAAAAATGGAGTGAAAAAAACACATTCAGTGGCAACTGGAAAGTTTTCAAGTAACTTCAAAGCGGAGGTAGAGGCTCTGAAAACTGCAGCAGAAATGCTCTTGATGGAGGAAAATAAAGAGACGCAAATAGCTATCTTTACAGATGCAAAGTCAGCTGTCTCAATACTGAAGAGCAATTACAGCACAGAAATAGCTGACCTAAGATCAGCACTCCATGGTCTATGCCAGAAATCCAAAAAAGTTGTAATACAGTGGATACCATCACATTGCAGTATACCTGGAAATGAAGAGGCTGACAGACTGGCAAAAGAGGGCGGACGACTACCACAGCCTGACATAGACATAACCTATAACGAGGCAAAGAGGTTGATAAAAAGCACTTATAGAACCAAATGGGAATCAGAGCATCCAGGTCACCAGAAGGATGATGCATATTACAAACTCGACCGAAGAGAACAAGTAGCAATCTTCAGACTCCGCACAGGACATAACAGGCTGAAATACCACTTGTTCAATAAACTAAAGATAGGAGATACCGATGAATGTAATTGTGGAACTGGTAAAATGACAGCTAAACATTTGCTGCAGGAGTGCCCAATATATGCAGAACAGAGAAAGATATTTTGGCCCACACCTGCTTCATTTGAGGACAAGCTCTATGGAGATATCAACAAGCTCAAGTTGACTGCAGCTTACTTTAACTACATTCAGGTTGACATTTAAAGGTGCATGAAGAAGTATTTAGACTGCCGCACTTCATACCACAGGTATGTCGGTTACAAAAGCGCCCCAGAGGCATGAAATGGAATATTGCTTGGATAGCAAATCCATTACGTGGAAAGTCTGAACCAAAAGCTCACTGTGTGGGCTTCATAAAAGGTGGAAAAAGTGTCCCAGTGGCACGAAATGGAATATTGCTTGGATAGCAAATCCATTATGTGGAAAGTCCGAATCGAAAGCACACTCTGTGGGCTTCATAAAAGGTGGAAAAAGTATCCTAGTGGCACGAAATGGAATATTGCTTGGATAGCAAATCCATTATGTGGAAAGTCCGAATCGAAAGCTCACTGTGTGGATGTCATCTGCAGACTGCATACTTCTGGTTTCCGGAAGAACAGCCTATGGTGAATGGAAGGCCCAATATACGGAAGTGAGGCTAAGCAGCCATGTGCAGGACGTGACGATTCCTTGGGTGAGCCCAGTACCAGAGCGCTGTGTGTTGGCTCTGCAAGTATGGAAGCCTCCTTGGATGGCGGGGAATGCCCATGGTCTGCCCCTGCCTTCCCTTGAGGGCTGACCAGGATGTCTTTGGCTGTTCTATATGGGCCAGCTGGAATGGGGGATAACACCACAACAGTGAGAGCCAAACGTCCTAAGAAACCCCCGGGAAGGTTAACCCGGTCAACAAATGCCCGCAGAAGTCGGATGTGTCGGCCTAACGGCGCAAGAACGCAGCTCTGCTGTGGACAGGCACAACGCAATCACGTCCGAAAAAAAAACTCCGGATGAACGAAGAAGAAGAAGAAGAAGAATAATGATTTGTTCTGGTCTGTCTATAAGGTGGTAGTTGTCTTGAGCAGGTTTTGGTGGCCTTCTGACTGATTTGATCATTCTTTTCTTTGGATGGTATATAACGAGCACATCAGGTTGTTCTTCTTTTGCTCCTTTCTTAGCCAATCGATCAGCTATGTCATTTCCGGGTACTCCACAGTGGGATGGTATCCACTGTATGGTGATCTTACGCTGACTGCTAAGTTCAGAAAGTAGTGTCTGTAGTACTGGTAATTTCCCAGACAGAAGCACCTCGAGTCCACTGCTGTATGAATGAGAAGTCATTGTTGAAGTGCAACTGTCTGATGCAGGGAATGAGCCCACCTTCCAAGCATCGTCACACTGGCAATTTAAACGCAAGCGCACAAAACCATTCAGCCATGCTGATTTCCATATATAACATAATAGACAAATACAAAGTTGCATGTAGCATGCCAAACTAAACTTAACAACTAGATGTAACCTACCAGACAAGTCTTAAAGAAACAATATGTAATACAACATACAGCCACAGGTCTAAAACATCATGCCATCTAAATAAGTATATTTAACATACCAGACACATCTGAAAACTATATGTTGAACTGAGCTGAGTTGAGTTGAGTTGAGGTGACATGAGTTGAGTGGGGTTGAGTTGAGGTGACATGAGTTGAGTTGAGTTGAGGTGAGATGAGTTGAAGTGAGATGAGTTGAGGTGAATCGAAGTGAGTTGTTGAATCAAGAACCGACATGACAGCAACCGGGACAACCCCAGGCATGCTCCGTCCTCATGTTTTCTTCTTTACACAAAAATGGAACTGGGGTGGCATCATTGTTAGAGTGCTAGCCTGTCACATCAGCGATCTAGGTTCAATCCCCAACAGAGAGTCACTCTCATGTCTTCCCTGTGTTTATATTTGTGTCTTGTGTATGTATTTGTTTGCTGATGAAGGCTTGTTGCCACAACATCCTGTGTTTTCCGTAAGTGTGTTCTGTAAAGCTGCATTACTTTTTGTTATTTAGATTGTTTACATTTCCATAGTTTTACGCAGTGCCACTAATGTTATTCACATTTCACAACTTGCACGTCATTCTTAAAACATGTTTAAACTGAGCAAAACCACGGCTGCCATTTTATATTCACCGATTTTACAAAACATTCCTAAGAACTGTTTTCAGCCCAAGTACGTTCTTTCATCTGGAAGTTAATGAGATGATATCCACATCTCATGTGCATGCAGGTATGAAACATCAGCACACAAATCTGAATAACATGTAAACTATACCAACTGAAATTGATGCTACAGTTTTGACTTTGTTCCTGCGTCTGCTCCATCCGTCTGCTGTATATCCTGCTTCCATGTGTAACCAGGAAGTGGCTTGTGATCTGGGTCAAATTTTAGTTTTATAATATTCAATTAGTTATTTATTAAACAGTCATATGTCACAATCTATCTACCAATGGAAACATGAGGATAAAGATCTAAACATCAATGGGACCACAAGAAGATTGATCTATGGAAACATGGAGTAAACAGATCTAACTATATATGGAAACATAAGTATATGGAAACATGAGGAGATGTCATTTTCCGTCTTCTATCATTTGCATGAGATAGCAAAGAAGTGACTCTTCTTGAATATCAAGAATAACTGGAAGCCTGAAGACAATGCCTATTAATGAACTAGAAAAGATCACTTGTTTACAACCAATGTAGAATAGAAGAGATAGTAGAGCCCAGCAACAAGCAGAAAAATTTAGAAGATTGACAGACCACCCCATGTATAAAAGGTTTAATGGTTTTAGAAAGGTAAGACTGAAGTGTAGCAGCTTTGAGGAAACTATACTTAACATATCAACAGTCAAACCATTTACAATGCACACAAGTTCCCAGCTTGGAGAAGCAGCAACTGCCTGAGATGATAGAAAACATTCCTGGTATTGAGAAAAAGAACACTCAGCATGAAACCAAAAGAAGAAAAATCGCGCTAAACTACATAAAAGAACATTACCCAAGTAGCAATTGGACCCATGCATATACAGATGGATCAGCCAAAAATTCAACAGAAAATGGACTGAAAAAAACCCAATCAGTGGCAACTGAAAAATTTTCAAGTAACTTCAAAGCAGAGGTAGAGGCTTTGAAAACTGCAGCAGAAATGCTCTTGATGGAGGAAAATAAAGAGAAGCAAATATCTATCCTCACAGATGCAAAGTCAGCTACCACATTATGGACAGACCAGAACAGGTCATTATTCTGCGCCTCAGAACAGGTCACAATAGATTACGCAACCACATGTATACAAAATTCAAGATTGGTGAAACAGCCATGTGCACATGTGGATTAGCGTCGCAGACAGCAGAGCACATACTCCAAGACTGCCCAAAATATAACATATCTAGGCAAACCTTCTGGCCTAGAGAGACGACAGTGGAAGATAAACTCTATGGACCGCTGTGTGAACTGAAAAAGACAGTTCAATTCATACAAGAGACAGCATTGCAGTTATAGACATATTTCAAGCGAACAAAAGAAGAAGAAGCTGTCTCAATACTGAAGAGCAAAAACAGCACAGAACTAGCTGACCTAAGAGAGCACTCCATGGACTATGTCATAAATCCAAAAACGTATTACAGTGGATCCCATAACATTGCAATATACCTGGAAATGAAGAGGCTGACAGACTGGCAAAAGAGGTTTATAAAAAGCACTTACAGAACCAAATGGGAATCAGAGCATCCAGGCCACCAGAAAGATGATGATGATGCATATTGCAAACCCGACCGAAGTGATCAAGTAGCAATTTTCAGACTCCGCACAGGACATAACAGGCTGAAATACCACTTGTTCAATAAACTAAAGATAGGAGATACCGATGAATGCAATTGTGGAACTGGTAAAATGACAGCAAAACATTTGCTGCAGGAGTGCCCAATATATGCAGAACAGAGAAAGATATGTCGGCCCACACCTGCTTCATTTGAGGACAAGCTCAATGGAGATATCAACAAGCTCAAGTTGACTGCAGCTTACTTTAACTACATTCAGGTTGACATCTAAAGGTGCATGAGGAAGAACTTAGACTGCCACACCATGATCATCATCATTTGCCTTCTGATTTAATTTCCTTTCTATGGCTATATGTTGCTTATTGTCATTTGCCTTTACACCCTTTTTGTTCACCTTGTACAATTAAGCGCCTTGCACTGTCAATTTTCTATACTTATTTGTTTTGTACTGTCATTTACAATGTGCTGTCATTTGCCTTCTACTGTCCAATGACACACTTGGTGGTAAATCTTCTTGATAGTGGTTGCTAAAAAGTCATCTACAGTTGGAAATCATAATAGAGTATGTCACAATTGGGAGCTTGTCAAAAAAAAAACATCCCAAACTGAATAATCTACTCACAAGGAAAGATTTCTAGTATGTACGTCTCTGGTATGATGAAACATTTCTAGTATGTATGTCTCTGGTATGATGAAACATTTCTAGTATGTATGTCTCTGGTATGATGAAACATTTCTAGTATGTATGTCTCTGGTATGATGAAACATTTCTAGTATGTATGTCTCTGGTATGATGAAACATTTCTAGTATGTATGTCTCTGGTATGATGAAACATTTCTAGTATGTATGTCTCTGGTATGATGAAACATTTCTAGTATGTATGTCTCTGGTATGATGAAACATTTCTAGTATGTATGTCTCTGGTATGATGAAACATTTCTAGTACGTATGTCTCTGGTATGATGAAACATTTCTAGTATGTATGTCTCTGGTATGATGAAACATTTCTAGTACGTATGTCTCTGGTCTGATGAAACATTTCTAGTATGTATGTCTCTGGTATGATGAAACATTTCTAGTATGTATGTCTCTGGTATGATGAAACATTTCTAGTACGTATGTCTCTGGTATGATGAAACATTTCTAGTACGTATGTCTCTGGTATGATGAAACATTTCTAGTATGTATGTCTCTGGTATGATGAAACATTTCTAGTATGTATGTCTCTGGTATGATGAAACATTTCTAGTATGTATGTCTCTGGTATGATGAAACATTTCTAGTACGTATGTCTCTGGTATGATGAAACATTTCTAGTATGTATGTCTCTGGTATGATGAAACATTTCTAGTATGTATGTCTCTGGTATGATGAAACATTTCTAGTATGTATGTCTCTGGTATGATGAAACATTTCTAGTACGTATGTCTCTGGTATGATGAAACATTTCTAGTACGTATGTCTCTGGTATGATGAAACATTTCTAGTATGTATGTCTCTGGTATGATGAAACATTTCTAGTATGTATGTCTCTGGTATGATGAAACATTTCTAGTATGTATGTCTCTGGTATGATGAAACATTTCTAGTACGTATGTCTCTGGTATGATGAAACATTTCTAGTACGTATGTCTCTGGTATGATGAAACATTTCTAGTACGTATGTCTCTGGTATGATGAAACATTTCTAGTATGTATGTCTCTGGTATGATGAAACATTTCTAGTAAGTATGTCTCTGGTATGATGAAACATTTCTAGTATGTATGTCTCTGGTATGATGAAACATTTCTAGTATGTATGTCTCTGGTATGATGAAACATTTCTAGTATGTATGTCTCTGGTATGATGAAACATTTCTAGTATGTATGTCTCTGGTATGATGAAACATTTCTAGTATGTATGTCTCTGGTATGATGAAACATTTCTAGTACGTATGTCTCTGGTATGATGAAACATTTCTAGTATGTATGTCTCTGGTATGATGAAACATTTCTAGTATGTATGTCTCTGGTATGATGAAACATTTCTAGTACGTATGTCTCTGGTATGATGAAACATTTCTAGTACGTATGTCTCTGGTATGATGAAACATTTCTAGTATGTATGTCTCTGGTATGATGAAACATTTCTAGTACGTATGTCTCTGGTATGATGAAACATTTCTAGTACTTATGTCTCTGGTATGATGAAACATTTCTAGTACGTATGTCTCTGGTATGATGAAACATTTCTAGTATGTATGTCTCTGGTATGATGAAACATTTCTAGTACGTATGTCTCTGGTATGATGAAACATTTCTAGTATGTATGTCTCTGGTATGATGAAACATTTCTAGTACGTATGTCTCTGGTATGATGAAACATTTCTAGTACTTATGTCTCTGGTATGATGAAACATTTCTAGTACGTATGTCTCTGGTATGATGAAACATTTCTAGTACGTATATGTCTCTGGTATGATGAAACATTTCTAGTACTTATGTCTCTGGTATGATGAAACATTTCTAGTACGTATGTCTCTGGTATGATGAAACATTTCTAGTATGTATGTCTCTGGTATGATGAAACATTTCTAGTACGTATGTCTCTGGTATGATGAAACATTTCTAGTATGTATGTCTCTGGTATGATGAAACATTTCTAGTACGTATGTCTCTGGTATGATGAAACATTTCTAGTACGTATGTCTCTGGTATGATGAAACATTTCTAGTACGTATGTCTCTGGTATGATGAAACATTTCTAGTATGTATGTCTCTGGTATGATGAAACATTTCTAGTATGTATGTCTCTGGTATGATGAAACATTTCTAGTACGTATGTCTCTGGTATGATGAAACATTTCTAGTACGTATGTCTCTGGTATGATGAAACATTTCTAGTACGTATGTCTCTGGTATGATGAAACATTTCTAGTATGTATGTCTCTGGTATGATGAAACATTTCTAGTATGTATGTCTCTGGTATGATGAAACATTTCTAGTACGTATGTCTCTGGTATGATGAAACATTTCTAGTATGTATGTCTCTGGTATGATGAAACATTTCTAGTACGTATGTCTCTGGTATGATGAAACATTTCTAGTATGTATGTCTCTGGTATGATGAAACATTTCTAGTACGTATGTCTCTGGTATGATGAAACATTTCTAGTATGTATGTCTCTGGTATGATGAAACATTTCTAGTATGTATGTCTCTGGTATGATGAAACATTTCTAGTATGTATGTCTCTGGTATGATGAAACATTTCTAGTATGTATGTCTCTGGTATGATGAAACATTTCTAGTATGTATGTCTCTGGTATGATGAAACATTTCTAGTACGTATGTCTCTGGTATGATGAAACATTTCTAGTATGTATGTCTCTGGTATGATGAAACATTTCTAGTATGTATGTCTCTGGTATGATGAAACATTTCTAGTATGTATGTCTCTGGTATGATGAAACATTTCTAGTATGTATGTCTCTGGTATGATGAAAGCCGCAGTGCTGCAGTAGCTATCATGCTTGTTTGCCAGGCAGCTGATTATGGGTTCAAGTTCGTCTGAAGGTGAATTTTGAAAATTGACCTGGCTCTGAGACTTCTTCTTCTTCTTCTTCTGCGTTCATCCAGAGTTTTTGATTTTTGGATGTGATTGCGTTGTGCCTATTTACAGCAGAGCTGCATCACATCTGACTTCCGCAGGCATTTGTTGACCGGGTTAACCTTCCCGGGGGTTTCTTAGGACATTTGACTCTCACTGTTGTGGTGTTATCCCCGATCCCAGGTGGCCCATTTAGAACAGCCACCTGGTCAGCCCTCAAGGGAAGGCAGGGGCAGACCATGGGCATTTCCCGCCATCCACGGAGGCTTCCATAATTGCAGAGCCGACACATAGCGCTCTCGTACTGGGCTCAAAGAATCGTCACGTCCTGCACATGGCTGCTTAGCCTCACTTCCGTATATTGGGCCTTGCGTTCCGGAAACCAGAAGAATGCAGTCTGCAGATGACATCCATACAGTGAGCTTTTGATTCAGACTTTCCACGTAATGCATTTGCTATCCAAGCAATATTCCATTTTGTGTCACTAAGATACTTTTTCCACCTTTTATGACGCCCACACAGTGAGCTTTCGATTTGGACTTCCCACATAATGGATTTGCTATCCAAGCAATATTCGCTCTGAGACTGACCAGCCTAAAACTGGTACCAGGCATAGTCTGAGAATGTAAAAGTGGCTAGCATGATACTGACATGACCACACGAGTGCTGATTAGTGTATACACATATGGGTTAGCACCAAATGCCCGTTACACTTCATGGTGTGTGAAAAGAGTTTTTTACTTGGCTTCACTGGTTCTGGCATGCAGACATTGAAACCCTTCTAGTCTTACATAAAATAAGGAAAGAAAATGGGTAAACACACATGTTGTGTTTGGTTGCTTGAATGAGAATCCTCTGTAAAATACTGAGAGTTTTAACACTTAAGTGTCATGTGTTGGCATTCAGGTCTCTTGAGCTTTGAAAAGAGCTTGCATCTAATAAAGTGAAGCTGATGCACAGACTGTTCTCCTGATCCACTGCCAAAGTACAATCTTCATGGGAACTGTTGCAGAATTCCCCTTTCCTTCCCAAAGCTCAGAAATCAATGGAATGTGCAGGAGGTTAGCATGGATAAGAGCACTCATTCTTAAACTTCCAGTGTGCTGATGCCAAGATAACTGGTTCAACCCCTACACAGGACAATTCACTAAAATGTTTACTTCTCATCCTTGACTTGGGGATATAAATTACAAGTACCTCTTAATTCAGAGAGGGTTTGCCTGATGGCGAGGGACACTGGTAAAAGGGAAAGTTAATCCACATGCAAAAATCAGTCACACGCACTAGAAGTAATAGCATCTGTGTGGACTATTCTTGAGATAAAAAAGAAAAAAAAAACTGGAATGTGTAAGACCAAGAGACATGTGTGGATTTAACCGGGTCAGGGTTGAGCAAGCACACGCAGACTGGCAGGGATTCGGTCATGTCCCATCTAAGGTTGTAGGTCATGTCCCATCTAAGGTTGTAGGTCATGTCCCATCTAAGGTTGTAGGTCATGTCCCATCTAAGGTTGTAGGTCATGTCCCATCTAAGGTTGTAGGTCATGTCCCATCTAAGGTTGTAGGACCAGGTCGGACATGTCCCATCTAAGGTGTAGGTCATGTCCCATCTAAGGTTGTAGGACCAGGTCAGTCATGTCCCATCTAAGGTTGTAGGCCCGAGTCAGTCATTTCCCATCTAAGGTTGTAGGACCAGGTCGGTCATGTCCCATCTAAGGTTGTAGGCCCAGGTTGGTCATGTCCCATCTAAGGTTGTAGGACAAGGTCGGTCATGTCCCATCTAAGGTTGTAGGCCCAGGTCGGTCATGTCCCATCTAAGGTTGTAGGTCATGACCCATCTAAAGGTTGTAGATATTTTATCATCACCAGTCTCCAACACAATGCCCAGACTTTCAGGTGTCAATAAGAAGGTCCTTAAACCCAACCAGCAATGAACTATAATAAAGCCTGCATCAAAACTTGGCAACTATGACTGCAGATTCTTACCTGGCACTTCATAGCTTTGAGTTGTGTACAAACTCTGGCCACCATCCACTGGCACGGATACTCCGGTGATAAAGGCAGCAGCAGGTGAGAGGAGGAAGCAGACGGCAGAAGATATCTGAAAACACAAACATTCAATTATCAACATCATCTGCCACTTTCACTGTCAAGCGTCGTGGGGAGGGAGTTTTGACATTCCAGCGCCCAATGGGTGGCACTGGATAGCATAATTCCGTGTGGTTGTACATCTATGATTTTATCAATCCATTTTCTTCTCAGAAGTTCCGAGGACCACGACAGTGTGTTAGTAATGATTGAATCACGGGCTATATGTAGAAGAAGATGCCCAGGAACGCTGACAAGCAGAAGTTACAGTATAGATTTTAAATGTTTATTAAGTTCAATATTCACAATCTTAAGCAGATTATTGATGTGCAGAAGATACACAGAAATGAAAGAGACCACATGAAGAAAAATATGAAATTGTTGAATACTGTGGCCTGAAATCATGACTTGTGGAGCATCCTCCAGGTGCTTTCAGTGATCCTTTCTCTCAAATTGTATCAATGCCCATGGGTGTCCATATCCCACTGACACACATCCTCTAATCTTCATTGGGAATGCTGAATTTCTCTTCTGCCATATGTCTCCTATGTCTTTTACTATGTTTCTCATTCAAGAATGCCAAACTTAAAGTTAGACCTGTCACTGTCATCTTCTTCTTTTTTCATAAACCCAGCAGTCTAGACACAGAAACAAGCTGCCTCCATGGACACAGTCATCAACTACAGGTCATTGCTAGTTCCCCCACAGTGCCTCTTCCACCTTCATCTCCTGGGGTCAGGTTTCAGCTCTGAAGTCACCAGAGAGAGGGCACATCTGCATGTTCTGGATTCTGAGGGTCATTTTGGCAAGTGCATTGGTCAGTTGGCGGCTTTTCATTTTGACTTGCACTGTCCAAAGAAGACTGAGACTTATGCAGAAGTGATGGCGCCATTGCAGCGACCTAGTTACCACCATGAACAATATCAAAGTGGCAACAGGGCTGAAGATTCAGCATTATCAATGACCTACACACAGAAGAAATATACACGGAAAGGCAATTATGACTGATCCAAATCTCTTAAAGTGGGCATATAGTTAGTTGCATGTCCTTTACAGAGCGCGGCAGTCAACCCCATAATTTGCAGGTCAGCATGGCTGAATGGGTAAGAACGCATGTTCTTAAACATCCGTTGTGCTGATGCTGAGGTAAGGGGTTCAACCCCTACACCGGAAAGCTGGACTAAAATGTTGACCTCTCGTCCTTGACTTGGGGACGTAAATTACAAGTACCTCTGAAGTCAGAGTGAGTTCGCCTGGCGAGGGATACTGTTAATAGGGAAAGCTAATCCACATGCAAAATTCAGTCCATCACTGCTATAAATAGTGTGCATGGACTACGCTTGAGTTCAAAGCGAGCGAGCGCCAAAAAAAAAACCATAATTTTTTTGGCTATTTGTGATTTCTTAGCAAGTTTACGTTCAACAGTTTGCCACTGCATTCTAAATGGCAGGCACACATACCATTGTATAAAAACTAATGAAAGGAGGTCTGCTTCCAAATCGCCAGCAGCTGTGTTTTTAACACAGTATGCGGGATTACAAATTGTGTCTGAAATCCTTTTGTCACAGAAGGGCACATAGGTGTACTGGACAGGACGTTTCGCTGACAATGATGTGAGCATGCTCTGAAGAGGTTTTTATGTCAGCTCTCGACACTCACTAAGGGAAAGAAAGGCTGCCCACCTATATCCCTGTGTACTGAGACCGTCACAATGTGAAGGTCCCAACACTGCACATACCCACATCAGACCCCTCCCTACAAATCTCCTCCGGGGCGCACTGATAGTGCAGCGTTTAACACATCACTAGCCCATCTGGTAGCCATGCATTCAAATCTCCTTTGAGGTGCAGAATTTGTTCACTAACCTGTTCTCCCAAGTTGACCCAGTTTGAAAAGGTCACCAGGAAATGGCTTGCAATGTAAAGACAACCTGTGTGGAAATGACTTTACCAATTTGTGCCATTCTGTCAAAATGTGTGATATTCACTAGCACAGGAATGGAGCATAATGGGGACGACCTGTTGCCGTGAAGTTTGAACCTCGACTAACTAACTAACTATACTGTCAAAATATCTGGAGCCAGCGACATGTACCCAATATGTCCCGTGATGTGAAATCAGGCCCACTGCTGATTTCTTCAGACAACTGGGAAGGTAAACCGGTCAACAAATGCCTGAAGAAGTCGGATGTGTCAGCCGAAAGGTACAAATATCGCATCCCTGTTGTAAACAGGCACAACACAAATACGTCCAAGACAACATTCCAGAAGAACACAGAAGAAGAAGGTTGGTTCAAACATACCTCCTCCACAGTGCCCAAACGTCTCACAGGAATTCTGGGTATGACTTGATCAAACACTTTTAAATCTCCGTAATTTGCAGCAGCCGTCTCTGAGTAGATTGAACTGCCCTGGTGGTGAAGAGAACAGGCATATATATTCAACTACTTCCATACCTCAGAAGTCAGAGAGGGTTTGTCTTATAGCAGGGGAGACTGATAATAGGGAAAGTTAATCCACTTGTAAATATCAGTCTGATGCACTAGAAGCAGCAACACATTTATGGACTTGAGTTCAAGTGAGCAAACGCTATCAGAAACAAACATTTGAAAATCTACTTAACTCTTGACAACAATTCTTCTACCCATGACTGAACAATCAAATGAAGTTCAATCAACTGAACAATATGCTTTGTTGTTGCTATATGTACGTATGTCTTGGGGACGGACAAAAATAGATAGTGGTTGTCGAGAACGGGTGATTCTCAAGGTGTATAATGGTATGATGATCATATTGGTTCAGATGTAAGAGTATAATCACCATCTTAGAAATCAAGAAGTAGACCTGATGAGGTCTATCATCATCATCATCATTATCATCATCATCACCACCATTATTATCACCATCATCATTATCACCATCATCATCATCACCACCATTATTATCACCATCATCATTATCATCATCATTATTATCACCATCATCATCATTATCACCATAATTATTATCACCATCATTTTCATCATCACCATCATTATTATCATCACCATCATTATCATCATCACCATCATTATCATCATCACCATCATCATCATCACCATCATGATCATCATCACCATCATTATTATCACCATCATTTTCATCATCACCATCATTATTATCACCATCATCATCATCATCACGATCATTATCATCATCACCATCATTATTATCACCATCACCACCATCATTATTATTACTATCATCATCATCATCATCACCATCATTATTATCACCATCATTATCATCATCACCATTATCATCATCACCATCATTATCATCATCACTATCACCATCATCATCCTTTTTATCATCACGATCATTATCATCATCATCATCATTATCACCATCATGTAGCCGGTCTTTTGTAGAATGTCACTCCCATTACAACCTGCCAGAAAGACTCTAGATTCTACACCTTTCGTATGTATGTCCATGCTCTGTACACTGTCATTTTGGTCAACTACTGACCTGCCATATGTATGTCCATGCTCTGTCCACTGTCATGTTAGTTAACTCATCTTCCAATGCTGAGAATTTAGAAGGAACCATTGATTTCTAATCATACCAAACTGCCCGTGATCTCGACAGTGAGATAAACTATTTACTATTCACAGATAGTTCCAAAAGGCTGGAGGTTCCTGCACATGTTCTACACAATGAAGATCTCCTGATTGTTGGGAATTGCAAAGAGAAGATCATAAGGCCAGTGCCCTGGGAAAATCATTTGAAATAAAATACAACCCATTGGTAGATAGTGCCTGTTACCTTGGATACAATCTGCCTCGAGGAAGTGGTCAGGTCTTAGATATGACTGAGCTACCGTATGACAGTAGACGGAACTACCTGCTTTCTGTTAGTGCCGAATGTCGGGCGGCGCTCTCGAAACCCAACACCCCGACATTGTACCAATGGCTTTGGGCAGAGGAGTGCAATTGGGAGGGTACAAGCCTTACCCTAGTGCAATGAAATGCAAGCTAAAGACAAAGTGTCATGGCAGGGCAGACCAGGCCCTAAGCCTTGGTTGGCAACTGGTCTAGGATGGAAGCTCCGACAAGCAGACAGTTAGAGCATTTCTTTACTGATCCGGCAGCTTCTGCAACTTATTTTGTTCCAGACATATCGGTGTTGCCTTTCCTCTGGAATAAACTAGGCAGGCCGAGAGAGGGATCATGCTGTATGGGCAACACATGGTCTCTAAATTCAGCCAAGCTGTGTGTTATGGAGAGATAACTCCATTTTACAAACTATCGTCTGTTAAGACGGCCATGTGCCAGTCAGTCAGATGAAGCAAACCTGACACAGAGGCATGGCGAAGTTGTACCCACTGACCTCGGAGATCTGAAGCTGTGTAAATAGATATGACACATTTCCCTCGTAAAGAGGAAGAAGAAGAAGAAAAACCTGGAATCAACTCGCTCTCCAGATTCTTAGGCCAGTTACATCAAACCAACACCTTCTTAAAAATGATATTAGATAGCTGGTAGTAGGTAAAACTATAACACAGCGATTACATCAACAAAATAAATCTATTATTGTGTGCAAACTCCACGACTCTTGACAGCATATAAGACGATGATGATGATGATGATGAGCTTGAGTACGCCAAACAACAATGTAAACAACTTACCGGAGCAACACTGTTGATTCGCACATGGCTGTGTGCCCATTCCAACAACTTACCGGAGCAACACTGTTGATTCGCACATGGCTGTGTGCCCATTCCAACAACTTACCGGAGCAACACTGTTGATTCGCACATGGCTGTGTGCCCATTCCAACAACTTACCGGAGCAACACTGTTGATTCGCACATGGCTGTGTGCCCATTCCAACAACTTACCGGAGCGACACTGTTGATTCGCACATGGCTGTGTGCCCATTCCAACAACTTACCGGAGCAACACTGTTGATTCGTACATGGCTGTGTGCCAATTCCAACAACTTACCGGAGCGACACTGTTGATTCGCACATGGCTGTGTGCCCATTCCAACAACTTACCGGAGCAACACTGTTGATTCGCACATGGCTGTGTGCCCATTCCAACAACTTACCGGAGCGACACTGTTGATTCGCACATGGCTGTGTGCCCATTCCAACAACTTACCGGAGCAACACTGTTGATTCACACATGGCTGTGTGCCCATTCCAACAACTTACCGGAGCAACACTGTTGATTCGCACATGGCTGTGTGCCCATTCCAACAACTTACCGGAGCAACACTGTTGATTCGCACATGGCTGTGTGCCCATTCCAACAACTTACCGGAGCAACACTGTTGATTCGCACATGGCTGTGTGCCCATTCCAACAACTTACCGGAGCAACACTGTTGATTCGCACATGGCTGTGTGCCCATTCCAACAACTTACCGGAGCAACACTGTTGATTTGCACATGGCTGTGTGCCCATTCCAACAACTTACCGGAGCAACACTGTTGATTCGCACATGGCTGTGTGCCCATTCCAACAACTTACCGGAGCAACACTGTTGATTCGCACATGGCTGTGTGCCCATTCCAACAACTTACCGGAGCAACACTGTTGATTCGCACATGGCTGTGTGCCCATTCCAGGGCCAGAGACTTGGTTAAGTTGTCTACACCAGCTCTTGCTGCACCTGAATGACTAAAACAAGAACAGAAATATCAATTACATAAGCCATTCGCTGACAAAAACAAGAAAAGAAATATCAATTACATAAGCCATTCGCTGACAAAAACAAGAATAGAAATATCAATTACATAAGCCATTCGCTGACAAAAACAAGAAAAGAAATATCAATTACATAAGCCATTCACTGACAAAAACAAGAAAAGAAATATCAATTACATAAGCCATTCGCTGACAAAAACAAGAACAGAAATATCAATTACATAAGCCATTCGCTGACAAAAACAAGAAAAGAAATATCAATTACATAAGCCATTCACTGACAAAAACAAGAAAAGAAATATCAATTGCATAAGCCATTCGCTGACAAAAACAAGAACAGAAATATCAATTACATAAGCCATTCACTGACTAAAACAAGAATATAAATATCAATTACATAAGCCATTCACTGACTAAAATAGAACAGAAATATCAATTACATAAGCCATTCACTGATTAAAACAAGAACAGAAATATTAATTACACAAGCCATTCACTGACTAAAATAGAACAGAAATAGCAATTACATCAGCCTTTCACTAATGAAAACAAGAACAGAAATATCAATTACATAAACCCTTTACGGACTAAAACAAGAACAGAAATATCAATTATATAAATCAATCACTGACTAAAACAAGAACAGAAATATCAATTATATAAATCAATCACTGACTAAAACAAGAACAGAAATATCAATTATATAAATCAATCACTGACTAAAACAAGAACAGAAATATCAATTATATAAATCAATCACTGACTAAAACAAGAACAGAAATATCAATTATATAAATCAATCACTGACTAAAACAAGAACAGAAATATCAATTGGATATGCAAGTAGGTAGGCTTCTGGGTAATTAAATAGGCAGACTGAAGGATACGTGAGAAGGCTGACAACCTGGTAAACAAATTTAAGAGCATTCAGACTGTTGAAAAATTACATAGGCAGATTGTTGGATAAGTAGGTAGGCAGATTGTTGGATAAGTAGGTAGGCAGATTGTTGGATAAGTAGGTAGGCAGATTGTTGGATAAGTAGGTAGGCAGATTGTTGGATAAGTAGGTAGGCAGATTGTTGGATAAGTAGGTAGGCAGATTGTTGGATAAGTAGGTAGGCAGATTGTTGGATAAGTAGGTAGGCAGATTGTTGGATAAGTAGGTAGGCAGATTGTTGGATAAGTAGGTAGGCAGATTGTTGGATAAGTAGGTAGGCAGATTGTTGGATAAGTAGGTAGGCAGATTGTTGGATAAGTAGGTAGGCAGATTGTTGGATAAGTAGGTAGGCAGATTGTTGGATAAGTAGGTAGGCAGATTGTTGGATAAGTAGGTAGGCAGATTGTTGGATAAGTAGGTAGGCAGATTGTTGGATAAGTAGGTAGGCAGATTGTTGGATAAGTAGGTAGGCAGATTGTTGGATAAGTAGGTAGGCAGATTGTTGGATAAGTAGGTAGGCAGATTGTTGGATAAGTAGGTAGGCAGATTGTTGGATAAGTAGGTAGGCAGATTGTTGGATAAGTAGGTAGGCAGATTGTTGGATAAGTAGGTAGGCAGATTGTTGGATAAGTAGGTAGGCAGATTGTAAGATAAGTAGCCAAGCAGGCAGATTTTCGGACAAGTTTTCTTTTCAATTTAAGTTCCTTCTTCTCCCCCTCACCTTTCTATTTCTACCCTGCTTAAGTGAACTACACATTCACATCACAATGTGACATTTGGAGATACAGTGCAATGTCTACATTTTCCAAGGCGAAATATCACAAATAAGGTAATATAATCAATATTACACTGGCAGTGTTTACTTTCCCTGATAAATCTGTCACCCATTTCTTAGGGCTGGGTCAACTCCAGAATTGATTGTAATCAACTTCTGTCCACCACTAAAGATTCAACCCCACCCTAGCACAGCTCCTGTTTGTTGACAGACATGTTGAAATGCAAACATATCCTCACCTCATGAGTGGATATCCCTTCCACATGTCCATGGTAATGTTGACAATTGCCCCTCCATGATTCTTCATCCACTGGTTGTAGGCTGAGAAATGCAAATATCCAGATATATTTCAACAAAAATCACGGAGACATAGTGGGTAGCACTCTGGATTACTAGGTCAGCGGTCAAGGCTCAATCCCAAGTGGAGTAGAGATTAATCCCCGGTGGAGTAGAGATGAATTCCCGGTGGAGTAGAGATGAATTCCCAGTGGAGTAGAGATTAATCCCTGGTAGAGTAGAGCCGGTGGAGTAGAGATTAATCCCTGGTAGAGTAGAGATTAATCCCTGGTGGCATAGAGATTAATCTTTGTTGGAGCAGAGATTAACCCCTGTTGAAGTAGAGATTAACTCCTGGTGGACTAGCGCCTCTCCCAGTAGAGGAGAAAATAACCACAAGTGAGTGATGTGGTCAGTATCTGTGAGAGATGTGGTCAGTATCTGTGAGAGATGTGGTCAGTATCTGTGAGAGATGTGGTCAGTATCCGTGAGATGTGGTCAGTATCTGTGAGAGATGTGGTCGGTATCTGTGAGAGATGTGGTCAGTATCTGTGAGAGATGTGGTCGGTATCTGTGAGAGATGTGGTCATTATCACGCTGGCCATTTTTACTTCCCAAGACATTTTCTGGTACCCATTTTAGGCTGCCTCGACCTGGTAAGTCACGTTTAAATATCTGTCTAGATTAAAACCATGACTACCAGGCTGAAAGACAAGCATCCAGCCTCGAGGCCACCATGGTTCGTATAACTACAAGTGGAGTGGAGGCAAAGATGTGAACAACAAAATGCCAGCAGAGAAAGAGCCAGAATTGACAATAGGTGACTCCCCTGCGGTTTGTTCTGCTCGCCAGTCTGCTAGACTTAAACATTGACTTCTTGTCCTTGACTTGGGGATGTAAATTACAAATACCCCAGAAGTCGGAGTGGGTTCATCTGGTGGCAGGAGGACACTGGCAATAGAGAAAGGTAGTCCACATGCAAAAATCAGTCCAGTGCACTCACTAATGGTAGAAGCAGGTGTTGGCTATGCTTGAGTGAAATGTGAGTGAATGAAAAAAACAAGCTTTAGTAGGATATAAAACCTTAAAACAGGGAAATGACCATGATGTGATAACATCACAACAGGGTTAATTAAAGCTGGTAGAGAACAGACAATTATTTTTTTAAACATAACATATCAAACAAGTATTAGTCTGATCTTGGGCTACATTAGAAGAAATATGGAAAGCAGACTGAGAAATACAGAAACATTGAATAAAATAAAGAATCATCCAGCTCATGAATATGTAGAAATTATAACTAGTTTCTGCTTGCTTGCTTGTGTTCGTTGGCTTGAGCTCCAACACAAAGTCCTGTATGTCGGATGAAGGCATCCTGTTGTCCAACATCAGTGTGATGTCATACAGTACCTGAGGTTTGCGTGAGTATCCGTTGTCCCATGTCTGACTTATTGGTGTGCAGACTGGTGGTTCCTCGCCATGCAGGCAGACACTCTCCGACTTCGGGGGAACTACAGTTTCTGATTCTCAGTCCATATTGCATAAATTTCAGATGGACAGATGTGGCATGAGTGGAAGGTGAGCATAGACACCTCTCGCTTACAATGACTGACATGGATACAGTATCTGGGCATGCTGGAGAGGCACAGAACAAGCTGATCTGCTGGCTGTAGAAGCACTAGTCATTGCAACACACAATGGAAAAGAGAGTAATTCTGAAGACTATCTTTGAACATCGGCGAGTAGAAGATACAATAAAAGATGATACAACATATTTATGGATGTTTAATTTTGGATTCTAGCAAGAAAGGTTGTATGAGGAGATGATTTGACATATTTACCACCAGTAATTTACTGGAACAAAAAACATCTGTACCTTATGACATTTGCTGAGAGAGATGAAGCATCTTTGGGTTTGCCATGAGTGTGTGATTTTGATTCTTAAAATCATGAAACACTAAAACACCATTCTCACTTGCTTTGAGTAAACCAGAAGCCATTCTCAAGTTTGGCTTAAAATATAAGGTCAATTTACCTTCCCAGTAAATGGAAGTCAAGAGTTGAGTCGAGTTGAGTTGAGTTAAGAACCGACATCACTGCACTCAGGTCATTCACAAACGTGCTCCGTCCCTTCATTCAACAGCCAGCGAAGAGTCATACTACTAATCATTCCCACCGCTATCTGATTAAAAGTTCTCCTGGTCTTCACTCTCAGTTTTGAGATTCTTCCAGAACCCCTGCCAATCCCCCGCAATCTCATTCTTTCCACATATGGGTTCTTCACCTGGTCCCACAAGCGCACGACCACCTCCCCTTTGTCCATAGGCAAAATACCACCAAGAGGTGCATTCCCTGCTAGCCTATCAGCCTGTTTGGAAGTCAGGAATGCTTGGCTTAAAATATAAGGTCAACTTACCTTCCCGACACATCAGAAAAGTTCCTGTCAGGTTAGTCTCCAGCACAGCGTGCCATCCCTTCAGCCGGATGTCCTCTGCTCTACTTATAAACTGGCCTCCACCATTGTTGACCAGAAAATTTAGTTTCCCAAATATCTGGAGTGTTCCAGAGATTAACTTCTGAACCTAGAGAATATATAGATAAAACACTGATATAAAATAAATTAACCATCAAAACTGGAGGGTGTATAGTTAAACATGGAAATATACTAAATTAACCTCTGAACCTAAAAGATGTATTGTTACACATATACATTTACTAAGCTAACTTCTAATCTTATAAAATGTATAGTTAAAACATGGAAATATTCTAAATTAAACTCTGATCATCGAGATAGTATAGTTAAGGCATGAAAATATATTAAGTTAACGTGTAAACCTGGAGAATGCATAGTTAAAACATGGACAGAGACTATGTTAACCTGTAAACCTGGAGAATGTATAGTTAAAACATGGATAGAGACTAAGTTAACCTCTAAACCTGGAGAATGTATAGTTAAAACATGGACAGCGACTAAGTTAACCTCTAAACCTGGAGAATGTATAGTTAAAAAACATGGACAGAGACTAAGTTAACCTTTAAATCTAGAGAATGCATAATTAAAACATGAACAGAGACTATGTTAACCTGTAAACCTGGAGAATGTATAATTAAAACATGGACAGACTAAGTTAACCTGTAAACCTAGAGAATGCATAGTTAAAACATGGACAGAGACTAAGTTAACCTCTAAATCTAGAGAATGCATAATTAAATCATGGACAGACGTTAACCTGTAAACCTAGAGAATGTATAGTTAAAACATGGACATACAATAACTAAAAGAACAATGATATGATTTATCCAATAGCACCTCAAACCTGAGCCCAATGTTGTGGAGTCAGAGATGTAGTTATACCTCTATATAACACAAAGCCTGGACTGAATTTAGAGACCATGTGTTGCCCATGCAGCATAATCCCTCTCTAAGCCAGCCTAGTTTACTCCAGAGGAAATGTAACACTAATACATCTGGAACAAGACAAGTTGCAGAAGCTGCCAGATCAACAAAGCAATGCTCTTATTGTCCACACGTCGGATCTTCGATCCTAGACCAGCTGCCGACCAAGGCTTAGGGCCTGGTCTGTCCTGCCATGACATTTAGTCTTTAGGCTGCATTTCCTCCCACTAAGCTAACGCTTTACCCTCCAAAGTGCACTCCTCCACCTGACGCCATTGGCACAATGTGGGGTGTCAGATTTGATGAGTTGGTGAGCACCCCCCCCCCCCCCCCCCAGTATTTAGCACTAACAGAAAGCAGATAGTATCAGTAAATACACAAAGAATGAAACAGGCCAATATCTGTCAGAGATACCTACTTCATCCTCACTTCTAATGTTACACTTGATCACCTCAAGCCTTGCATCAGACTTGCCATCTTGCAGCCACTGGCAAATCTCAGTTGCTGCCACATTGAGTCTATCAAGCTTCCTGGATGCAATCACCACATTACAACCTGGCAACAAATCATGTGTCTAATAAGACTAATCCTGTTAAAATTGTTTTGACTCGCTGACAGATTGGCACCTTGCCATCTTGACAGATGATAGTTTGTAAAATGGAGATATGCCTCTCCATAACACAAAGCCTGGGCTGAATTTAGAGAACATGTGTTGCCCATGCAGCATGATCCATCTCTCGGCCTGCCTAGTTTACTCCAGAGGAAAGGTGACACCAATACGTCTGAAACAAGACAAGCTGCAGAAGCTGCCAGATCAGCAAAGCAATACTCTAACTGTCTGCCTGTCAGAGCTTAAATCCTAGACCAGTTGCCGACCAGGGCTTAGGGCTTGGTCTGCCCAGCCATGACATTTAGTCTTTAGGTTGCATTTCCTCACACTAGGGTAAGGATTGTATCCTCCCCGGGAAGGTTAACCCGGTCAACAAATGCCTGCAGAAGTCGGATGCGTCGGCCTTACGGCGCAAGAACGCAGCTCTCCTGTAAACAGGCACAACGCAATCATGTCCCAAAACAAAACTCCACATGAACACAGAAGAAGAAGAAGTATCCTCCCAATTGCACTCATCCGCCCGAAGCCATTGGCACAATGTGGGGTGTAGGGTTTGGTAAGCATCGCCAACACTCCCATAATCTAACGTTAATATTTTTCATGCAGTTGTAAATATATTTGGCTATGGCTGTTCTCTTTTTTATTTCTATTTCACTTCTGCCATCATCTGTAATGACATGCCCAAGATAAGAGAAATGTGTTCATTATTGACTCACTGTATACTAATCAAAACAAAATATGTTGATATTTCACTGCATCTCATCAGTTGCAGATTGCAGAATTATATCAATTATCATGCCAAGTAAATAAATGAATTATACTATGGCCGATATGCTTAACGTGTATAGTTACTGATTCTGTTTGAATGTTGTTCTTTTGTTACCCATACCCTAATTGAAAATTCATTATTAAGCCTTTATGTCTGCACAAAATTGAATAACATAATTGTTGAAGCTTCAGCATATTTCAATGAACAAAAAATAACTGCTCAAATATCCTGGGCGCCAGCAGTTAGGTGTTTTCTAAGCTGCATTTCAGAAGATAAAAAGTATCTTCTGTAATAACTCACTATCACTGAATGTCAGAAAGTAAGCACTGACATGTTATACAGAACCTGGTTGGTTAGTTAGTTGGTTGGTTGGTTGGTTGGTTAGTTAGTTAGTTAGTTAGTCGACAGATCATCCTCATTGCACATCAAACCATTCAGTCCATAAATGCTCGGACCCCTCCTCAGCAAATCCCGCAGCGTGTAGCGGCTAACGACACCAGTTCTGTGTTGGTTTATCAATCTTCTTTGGCTTCCTGCGTAGTGTTCTTGTTTGGCCACCCCTCTTTTAATTTGTCGTTCTCGCAGTCTGGCCATTGTTGTAGATTCACAGTCATCACTTGGTTCACGCAAAAGTCTTACTTCTCGTAGAGCATTCAGAATGTCAGCCTGGTCCATGGCGCGTCCGCCCTCCACAGTAGCCTCACCTGCGAGCTTGTCAGCTCGCTCATTTCCTTGTACTCCCGCATGCCCTGGCACAAAAATGAAACTAATCTTTGCCAGCCGAGACCGCTCCAGAGACAGCAACCATTCTCTTCGGATCCACCCCATCTCTATCGTCTTGAGCATGCTCATTGAGTTGCTAAGGAAACATGCCCTAGTGAATGTCTGTGTCTCGAGCCATGTTATTGCTTTACTTACTGCCATGACTTCCATGGTCAGGCTACTTGTGGTCTCAGCAAAAGCACCAGAGTCCTCCTTCACAATTCTCCCTCCGGTCCGAGCCGTAAAGGCCCATGAGCTTCTCACATGTCGGACGACCGATAGAACCTGTTACAGAATCCGAAACAGAACCTGTTCCTTTGGATGGCAGTGAATTCTGGAATTCGAACAAATTATGAAGAGCTTGGAAACGACGGAGACGTGGTTTCTGAGACAAATGTTGTGAATTCCTTGGACTGCCAGAGTAGCTAACAACATTTGCCTCAAGAAGGATAATGAAAGAAGAACATAATATATTATACAGCTATAAGAAAGAGACAGTGTTATTTACGAAGTTGTCATGGCCGATTTAATAAGAGTGCTGGCTCTTAAACTTTTGGTGTGCTAATAATGAGGTAGCCGGGTTCTACCTGGTCAAACGTTGACTTCTCGTCCTTGACTTAGGGATGTAATATCTTCTTCTTCTGCGTTCATCCGGAGGTTTTTTTTCTGGACATGATTGCGTTACGCCTGTTTACAGCAGAGCTGCGTTCTTGCACCGTTAGGCTGACACATCCAACTTCTGCTGGCATTTGTTGACCAGGTTAACCTTCCCGGGGAGATGTAATACAAGTACCTCAGAAGTCAGAGAGGGTTCGCCTGTTGCCGAGGGACACCAGTAAAAGGGGAAACAAAGTGTGTCCAATGCACTCCCCAGCAGTAGCACGTTTAAAGACTAACTCAACAACACCCCCTCCCCCCTTTCCACCACCCAAATGCAGATGTACAGAACACAACACACTTCTAGTAAGTTCTAGTTTATTATGTCTTCTTTCTTGTCAGAGGGGGCTAAGTGGTCTCGTGGTATGGTGTCCGCCTCGAGTGCTGGAGGTCCTGGGTTCAGGCCCCAGTGAGGACCAGGATTTATTAAAAAAATCCACCTGGAGTTCCAGTAACAAAACTTCCCCTGGTCTTTGGGTGGTGAGATCAGACGCCCCTGTGTATTGTTGCCACCTAAAAAATCCCTTGGCAATTGGAAATCGAAAAAGAGTAGCCTAACAGTGCTGCCTGGGCAAAATTTCGAGTTAAAAATCTACCCAAAGAATTTCAGGATCCTCGCCGGTGCTACGGAGTTTGTGCACTGAGCTGAGATTCTCCGGACTCTGGCTTGAGTTAGAAGTAGAACGGAGCATTTATGGGTTACACCCGTGTGCTGTGATGTTGATCCGTCAACTAAACTAAACTAAACTTCGTTCTGGTCAAACTGTGATCGCCCACCGCGGGAGATGTCAAAGTTCACGTCTGCCCCTCGCCAGTCAGCAGACGACCCACACCAACAACAGTCTACACGGACAAGAGACAAGCCATGAACTGTCGCCCGCACCACGTTTTCTCGGCGTTTCTAACTTACCAAGGTAAAGAAGCTCTTTGGCGATGGCTTTCCCTATTCCTGTACCTCCTCCTGTTACAATGGCAACTTTATTATGGAACAAACCACGTCGGAATACGCTTGAAACGATGTCAGCCATTGATTTCCCCGTCTCACAGTCACAAGTGAAGTCGGGCTGGTGTTTTGTCACCTTTGTGTAGTTCTGTGTTTAAAACAAACAACACTATTACGTTATGTGCTGCTGCATAATAACTTCTAATGTATTTGGCATAATCAAAATACTCGCACTTTAAACATACCTTTCTCTCTCCTCCAGAGCAATACGTTTCACTAATCGACTATGCCGTGACTAGTCACTGTCGCTACATTTCAAGGGCAGCGACCTAGAATTATTTGGTCCCGTTTTCCAGGTCCAGTTGTCCCGACTCTCAGATGTCTTTATCAAACAAGCATTCGACTAGTTTTCTAGTAGAGCTTCGTGAGTATTTTAACAACATAAGAAATAATTCACAGGTAGTTTTTTAACACTCATAGAAGTAAATGTACGAGATCTATCATGGCCACACCAGGATTTGAACCTGCCAACTTGAAATGAGGACAACACCACTCTGAAAGAAGAAGTGCACATCAACGCAACAGCCAACTAGACACCTCTAAACATGATATATTCGACAATAACATTCTTAAAATACCATGCATGAACAAGAAGACAAATGCTGACTTGTGTGTGTGTTTTGTTCGCATATCTTTTACAGGACATCGCTGTCAACGTCAGCATCTTTCAGATGATTGTTGATTTCTTGGCAAGATTACTCAGTAGTTATTGCTTTCTGAGCGACCGGCTCACATACCCCGTAAGTTAGAGACGCGGAGAGAACCGCCACCGATTCTCACGCATGTCACGTTACTCACGAGAGTATATGGGATTACGGAGAAAGTCGTGACATTATACAAGATCTTGATATAAAAGAAAACTGTCTGATAAACAGAAATATATCTCCGAAACTGACATACGACGACATGTGTGATATTAAACGCCAAGATGGCTTGTTGACAAGAACAGTTTTGTGAGATAGTTTCCGGGAAGAAGAGTCGGGAATGGACCCACACGAATGTGGAAACGGGACATTAAAAACACCTTGGGCACGAACATGCACGAGGCAGAGATACTGGCAAGGAATCAAGAGTATTTCTGGTAGGTCATGAAGAGAGCAATATCTGGCAAATGATCTGTTACAGGAATGAATCGATGCATCTGAGTGTCCTCGAATCTCTACGTCTTTCCGATACTTCTATGAGTGCCCACCTGTACCTGTTAATTTATTATTCATGCTGTGTTAATGGTCTGAATGTTCTCCAACAATTGATGTGTCTGAACATTCCAAGTTGTCAACCATTGAGCTGGCTGTCAAGTTATGCGTACAAACTAGCATTTGTATTTCACGTTTGCTAGAATAAAACCTTACCTTAAGCCTTCCCAAGGAATTGAACACATGTCATATACCATGTAAAGTGAGCATCCTAACAGCTCTCTTGCATATTGTCTCTCTCTCTCTCTCTCTATCTAGCTCTCTCTCTCTCTCTCTATCTAGCTCTCTCTCTCTCTCTATCTATCTCTCTCTCTTTCGCTCTCTCTATCTAGCTCTCTCTCTCTATCTAGCTCTCTCTCTCTCTTTCGGTCTCTCTATCTAGCTCTCTCTCTCTCTCTATCTCTCTCTCTCTCTCTCTCCTCTATATATATCTCTCTCCTCTATCTCTCTCTCCTCTATCTCTCTCTCCTTCTCTCTCTCTCTCCTCTATCTCTCTCTCTCCTTCTCAGTGGATCATACGACGTCAACGATATAAAATTAAGCCATGTGCATTATTCTGAGCTGTACGAGAGATACATGTTGTACAGCAATGAGATACCTCCTTGACTTTCCGACCGTGAACCACAATATCAAGATCTGTAGGGCTCATGCATACTTGAAAATAAGTGCAGATCTTCTGAACCAATCTATATTCAGAGAAAATGGTGACAAGCTAAAGAGGGGCACATTATGGATGGGTCGGGCGGAAGATGTTGTGAGGCAGGTCTGCAGTCTTTCCAGTATCAACTCTGGCAAGGAAAGTGTGCCTGTGTCTCCAGTTCTTAACTGCACCTTCTCCTGTATTGTCACAATTGATAGACGGTGGAGAGAGCAGAATCCAGGTGCTGTCAATGCAGAGGTCAACGCGCTCATCAGTGAACATTCAGATGATTCCGATGTGCTCATCTATACAGACGGATCTGTTATACAGTAGCAGAGAAATGCACGCAATCGCACGTTCAGCGAGCTGAACCATTTGAGAAGCCAGTGGTGCCTATTCTATGACCACGAGCAGAATGACGATAGAGGCGATGGAATACGGGATTTCCTATGGCTGGAATCATTGCAATATACCAACAGTTGTGTAATAAGTGATTAAATGAACATGATTCAAAAAGTCGATGCGGGTTCTGTCCCTAGACAGTGGACTGAATCACTGCGGAAGTCTGTTGTCCTTAGTGTCACCTTCATCTTTGTTCCGGGACATGCAGAAATTGAGGAACATTATCAAGCTGATAAACTTGCTGCTCTGCATTCCCTTCAGCAGGCCAGCCCATGGATCATGCCAATGTTATTAACGTCCTTGAATCCACATCGTTGCTGCAGTTTACACCTGAAATAATGCCGCGACAAATACCAGGTAAAACACTGTGAAACCTGTTATTATGGTCTCTTTATACTGCTTTACATTTAACATAACATGCAGTTAGTTGCATACCCTTTACATGACGTCGCAGTCAATCCCAGCATTTTTTGGCTGTTTATGATCTATTGGCAAGTTTACGTTCACTAGTTTCCCATTGCTTTCTGAACAACCGGCACTCATACCATTTTATAAAAACGAAAAAAAACCCAGCGCAATGGGTTGGTCTGCTATCAAATCGCCTGCAGCTGTATTCCGAACTCGGCATGCAGGATCACGAACAGCGTCAGTAAACCTTTAGCCACGGTGCCGGCGATTTACATTTAGAGTGGAATAATATTCTAAGTGTTGTGCTAGTTTTAATTTCTGTAGACTCCCACACATTTTAACCGCCATGAAAGCCCCTCCTGCCTTCGTATTATTTTTTTAATATCGCTGTCTGTTCCTCCATTTTTGTCTACACTGCTAGCTAAGTAGGTTTGTGATTTCATGATAGACTCGACTCGTAAAAGGCGAGCACCCCAGCAACTCGCTTTTGTTTTGCTTTCATTTATTTTCAATGTTTTTTTTATTTCTTACAAGATGTAAGATTGTCTTTCTCTTTTGATCCAGCTTATTTTCTGTCTTCTTAGCCGTAAACCAAATTCTTCTCAAGCTTTCTTGCTTATAAACCATAAATATCCACGTGGGAATAATTCTTTTTATCATCATCATGCCAGCACCGTGGCATAGGGATTACGAACACAGTTCGTAATCCCGCATTCGAAACACAGCTGCAGGCGATTTGGCAGCAGATCGCCTTGTGTTACTTTTTTTTCGAAATGGTATGAGTGCCGGTCGTACAGAAAGCAAATGGCCTGTTGGTACCCTGGCCATGTCCCTAGTATTATTTGAACATTCTATGTTCACCCCAACTACTCTATGTCTAACAGCATTTTGAGCTGACCAAATGATCTCGGATCCAGAGAGTATTCTTCATCAAGAAAACTGAAAGTTGCTGTTTTGCATCGTACACTGTTCTATTCTTCACTGTCAAATATTCCTTCCACTTAGTTAGTTAGTCGCAGTTCCAACTTCACAGCAATGGGTCGTCCCCATTATGCTCCGTTCCTGTGCCAGTGAATATCACACAAAACGCTCCCCACTGCCCAATGTGAAAAGTGGAAAAGACAGGATTCTCAACAAACAACAGCCCGCACAGATACACTGTGCATAATGCTGCCGCCAGAATGTCAACACAATAGTCCCCCACGAAACACCCAGTTTATCTCTGATGGAATCGGCAGTCATTTTCCCATCTGGATGTTTCCTAGATGTTCACCCACACAGTCCACGAAATACAGTTCGTCGATGGCAGTGGCAGTCAACCAGAAGCCCAGCAGCCACGCATTTCTGCATAAGGCAAAAACCGGTCAACTCTGGGACATAGCCATCTGCCATCGCTCCGAACATGCAGTCACATTCCAAAAAACCTCGGGCAGATTCAAAAGCATTTCACACGAAACTCACAGCTCACAGTGTCGCGCCACGCACTCACTCAGTAGCAGGGCGACGGAACCATCAAGCCTCCTTAGTCGCCTCTTACGACATGCATGGTAGGCTGCAGTGTTGCTATTCTTTGCTTCCCTTATGGGCCCCGGCAACACACGGGAGTATTAACCCGTATGTGGAAAGAATGAGATTGCGGGGGATTGGCAGGGGTTCTGGAAGAATCGAAAAACTCAGAGGAAAGACCAGGAGAACTTTTAATCAGATAGCGGTGGGAACAATTAGTAGTATGACTCTTCGCTGGTTGTTGAACAAGGGGACTGAGCACGTATGGGAATGTCCTGAGTGCAGTGATGTCGGTTCTTAACTCAGCTCAACTCTGAGCTCTTGTCCCCTCTATGCCAAGCCACCCATTTATCTCTGTCTTCCTCAGGCTCGTTTTCCATTGAGTTTGCCAGCCTTCAAGTTTATTTCTCCTCATAACAATCACGAGAAATCTTGACTGTCTGCGTCTAATTTCTCTATTCACTTTAGGGCTTTCATCTGTTTCTTGAAGAACTGCCATTAATTTTTCTGTCCACCCATGTCATTTCGTGTATATTCCCAGGAAACACATTACTCTCGCCAGAGGTGTGTCTCAGCTTATTGTCCATGTTTAACATACATACAGCATCAGAATTAAGAAGAAGCATATTTGATTATCAACCTATCCGTTTGTTTACCTATATTTATTTTCCTCCATCCATCCATATGTATCTGTCTGCATGCATGTCTGTTTTCATTGTCTGTGTATCCATCATATTATATGTCCCTGAGCCTGGTAGATGTTGATAACTTCTTATAACGCAACCAAGCTCGTTAATGCCCAGTCTTGCCGTCTATACTGTCCTTCTTTGTGATGCCAATAAATTTATTCACATAGAAGAAGAAAATAACAACAATTCATTATTGTATCATTTTAATTTCCATTGATTCATTGCCAATTCTTATATTTACATTTACTGATTAAGTTGATGAAAGTATTTGTTGCACCGAATGACGAGTCTATATTTGTGTGTCTGTACAATCAACACAGGGTATAGTTATTTAATATTTTATTTATATCCTCAACTGAATCGCTATCAAAGCTAATCCTCTATGTCTTGATTTAAGTTGGCTAATTGGCAGTGGACTGGAAAAGAGATATAAAGCAACTCTGAAAACCTCAATAAAAAACCTGCAGCCTTGGCTCAGAGAGCTGGAAGAACATGGCAGCTGAATGCCCTGCCTGGTGTAGTGGGCTCTCTGCTGATACAAGCAGCGTTTGAGAGGTTACACATGAGAATACTAAAGGCATGCTAAGCTGCAGGAAACTCAAAACTTAAGTTATCCCTGCCAAATCAACAGTCGGCACTCGTATGTGGCCTTATCTCACTTGTAACAAGCTATCACTGCCAGATCAACAGTTGGCACTCCTCTATGTCCCCACTTGTAACTCTGTTCCCCCACTTGTAACAAACATTGCTGGACGGACTCAGTTGAGCCTGATCAACCTGCTGGAAATCTGGGACTAACAAGGACTGAGTCAATGGGTGCTGTGGCTAATCTCACATTGACCGCCTGATTTCCCCCAAGACATTTCCTGGCACCCATTTTAGGCTGGCCAACCTGGCAGGTCAGCTCAATTAAAAGATTTCTAATCTGCCCTGTGCTCACTACTGCCAGTGTTATTTAATGTGCTGAAAGAGTGAGAGCATAAATACCTTCAGATGACTTTTTGCCTAAACATGATATACCATCTCAATATCTGAGTGTGCGCTGTCAGGCACAAGTACTCTCATAACAACAGATCACAGGTTCAAAGATGTTAGACTGACATAATTTAAAACATGAACAGCCCTTCCGGGCAAAAGACTTGATGGTTTAACCAACCACCATTCATCAATAAAATAAGGTTAAAGGCACTTGCTATTTGACGACAGAATCAACAACTAATGTTAGTATTGGTGTCAAGTAACTGTGGTGGTAGCTTGTGTGTGTGTATGGAGTAACTCTGACTACCATCCTGCATTCATATCAATGAATGGTGAATGCTAATACAGCAACAAATGATCACATCTTTGCTTAGTTAATGGCTGTAGAAGATGATGATGATGGCGAAAAAAGAGCACTTACAGAGCACCCAACTCTGTCTTCTCTTAAAATTCTATCCTTCACAGCTCTTAGCTATGTTATACTTGACTGACTTCTCTGTTGTAATAATTTCACAGCCCAAGTAAACAATAGCAGAGTTTTATATTTCACTCCTGGGACAGCTTTGGCTACTGTATCAGGGCTCTAAGACATGGCAACCAGACTGCAATGTCTACCTGTCAGAAATCTGCTCATATTAACTCAGTTTCTCCTCTTAAAAGAAAAACAACAGATCCTGCAGCGGGAACTTGTGTGGCTATGCGAAGTGTTGGGCCCAACACATGTTGTAGGCCGGGGTGTACATATGGAGGAATAGGTGGTCAGTCTCTCCCTCTTGTAGCGGACATCGATAGCTGGCATCCAACCCTCGTAGCAATGATTAAATACCATAATAGTTCAACATGTAAACATGGGCATAAAAGAACTTATGTGTATTATAATTGCAGTATTTACACAAAGTATTTGAAAAAAATATGATAAAATGTTAATGTATATTATCAAACAAATATACACATTTAAAACACATTATCTACAATGTTGATCTCAAAAACTAAATCTGTGTATGCTTTCAACCATTTCTACATCATTTAAACAAAATCTGTGATTTTGTAAACACATCCCTGTATGTTTGAAATCAGACTAATGCATGTATTAAACCCCAAAAATACATTAACAAGAAAGATCCTTTTGTGTGCACAACAAGAACTCACTACATTGAATGGTTACGGTTCAGTGCTAGGTGAGGTGCCAGGCTGCACCCACCCAGAAGGCAGTGTATACACACATTCTTATGCTAAAGAATCTTGCCAATCTGCAGTTAATTTCCATGATAATCCTAGAACTGCTGCTAGATTTTGTTAGTAGAACAGAAACAAACTGGACAGATGAAACACTCTAACACCAATATTATGTGCCATCTGACAGGAGTGTGACACTCCAACACCATTAATGTGCACCATGTTGATAAGGGTGGCCACTCTAACACCATCACTATGTGCCATGTTGACAAGGATAGTCACACTCTAACACCACCACTACATGCCATATTGGCAGGACTAGTCACACTCTAACACCACCACTACGTGCAATGTTGACAGGGCTAGTCACACTTTAACACCACCACTATGTGCCATGTTGACAGGGACAGTCACACTCTAACACCATTACTACGTGCCATATTGACAGGGATAGTCACTCTAACACCACCACTACATGCCATATTGGCAGGGATAGTCACACTCTAACACCATTACTACGTGCCATGTTGACAGGGATAGTCACACTCTAACACCATTACTACGTGCCATGTTGACAGGGATAGTCACTCTAACACCACCACTACATGCCATATTGGCAGGGATAGTCACACTCTAACACCACCACTACATGCCATATTGGCAGGGATAGTCACACTCTAACACCACCACTACGTGCCATATTGGCAGGGATCGTCACACTCTAACACCACCACTACGTGCAATGTTGACAGGGATAGTCACACTCTAACACCACCACTATGTGCAATGTTGACAGGGATAGTCACACTCTAACACCACCACTACGTGCCATATTGACAGGGATAGTCACACTCTAACACCACCACTACGTGCCATATTGACAGGGATAGTCACTCTAACACCACCACTATGTGCAATGTTGACAGGGACAGTCACACTCTAACACCACCACTACGTGCCATATTGACAGGGATAGTCACTCTAACACCACCACTACATGCCATATTGGCAGGGATAGTCACACTCTAACACCACCACTATGTGCAATGTTGACAGGGATAGTCACACTCTAACACCACCACTACGTGCCATATTGACAGGGATAGTCACTCTAACACCACCACTATGTGCAATGTTGACAGGGATAGTCACACTCTAACACCACCACTACATGCCATATTGACAGGGATAGTCACACTCTAACACCACCACTACGTGCCATATTGACAGGGATAGTCACACTCTAACACCACCACTACATGCCATGTTGACAGGGATAGTCACACTCTAACACCACACTACGTGCCATATTGACAGGGATAGTCACTCTAACACCACCACTACATGCTATATTGGCAGGGATAGTCACACTCTAACACCATTACTACGTGCCATGTTGACAGGGACAGTCACACTCTAACACCATTACTACGTGCCATGTTGACAGGAATAGTCACTCTAACACCACCACTACATGCCATATTGGCAGGGATAGTCACACTCTACCACCACCACTGCGTGCCATATTGGCAGGGATAGTCACACTCTAACACCACCACTACGTGCCATATTGGCAGGGATAGTCATACTCTAACACCACCACTACGTGCAATGTTGACAGGGATAGTCACACTCTAACACCACCACTATGTGCAATGTTGACAGGGATAGTCACACTCTAACACCACCACTACGTGCCATGTTGACAGGGATAGTCACACTCTAACACCACCACTACATGCCATGTTGACAGGGATAGTCACACTCTAACACCACCACTACATGCCATGTTGTGGTCACACTCTAACACCACCACTATGTGCAATGTTGACAGGGTTAGGCACACTCTAACACCACCACTATGCAATGTTGACAGGGATAGTCACACTCTAACACCACCACTATGTGCAATGTTGACAGGGATAGTCACACTCTAACACCACCACTACATGCCATGTTGACAGGGATAGTCACACTCTAACACCACCACTACATGCCATGTTGACAGGGATAGTCACACTCTAACACCACCACTACGTGCCATATTGACAGGGATAGTCACACTCTAACACCACCACTACATGCCATATTGACAGGGATAGTCACACTCTAACACCACCACTATGTGCCATATTGACAGGGATAGTCACTCTAACACCACCACTACATGCCATGTTGACAGGGATAGTCACACTCTAACACCACCACTACGTGCCATGTTGACAGGGATAGTCACACTCTAACACCACCACTACATGCAATGTTGACAGGGATAGTCACACTCTAACACCACCACTACGTGCCATGTTGACAGGGACAGTCACACTCTAACACCATTACTACGTGCCATGTTGACAGGGATAGTCACACTCTAACACCACCACTACATGCCATGTTGACAGGGATAGTCACACTCTAACACCACCACTACATGCCATGTTGACAGGGATAGTCACACTCTAACACCACCACTACATGCCATGTTGACAGGGATAGTCACACTCTAACACCACCACTATGTGCAATGTTGACAGGGATAGTCACACTCTAACACCACCACTACGTGCCATATTGACAGGGATAGTCACACTCTAACACCACCACTACGTGCCATATTGACAGGGATAGTCACACTCTAACACCACCACTACGTGCCATGTTGACAGGGATAGTCACACTCTAACACCACCACTATGTGCAATGTTGACAGGGATAGTCACACTCTAACACCACCACTATGTGCAATGTTGACAGGGATAGTCACACTCTAACACCACCACTACGTGCCATATTGACAGGGATAGTCACACTCTAACACCACCACTACGTGCCATATTGACAGGGATAGTCACTCTAACACCACCACTATGTGCAATGTTGACAGGGACAGTCACACTCTAACACCACCACTACGTGCCATATTGACAGGGATAGTCACTCTAACACCACCACTACATGCCATATTGGCAGGGATAGTCACACTCTAACACCACCACTATGTGCAATGTTGACAGGGATAGTCACACTCTAACACCACCACTACGTGCCATATTGACAGGGATAGTCACTCTAACACCACCACTATGTGCAATGTTGACAGGGATAGTCACACTCTAACACCACCACTACATGCCATATTGACAGGGATAGTCACACTCTAACACCACCACTACGTGCCATATTGACAGGGATAGTCACACTCTAACACCACCACTACATGCCATATTGGCAGGGCTAGTCACACTCTAACACCACCACTACGTGCAATGTTGACAGGGCTAGTCACACTTTAACACCACCACTATGTGCCATGTTGACAGGGACAGTCACACTCTAACACCATTACTACGTGCCATATTGACAGGGATAGTCACTCTAACACCACCACTACATGCCATATTGGCAGGGATAGTCACACTCTAACACCATTACTACGTGCCATGTTGACAGGGATAGTCACACTCTAACACCATTACTACGTGCCATGTTGACAGGGATAGTCACTCTAACACCACCACTACATGCCATATTGGCAGGGATAGTCACACTCTAACACCACCACTACATGCCATATTGGCAGGGATAGTCACACTCTAACACCACCACTACGTGCCATATTGGCAGGGATCGTCACACTCTAACACCACCACTACGTGCAATGTTGACAGGGATAGTCACACTCTAACACCACCACTATGTGCAATGTTGACAGGGATAGTCACACTCTAACACCACCACTACGTGCCATATTGACAGGGATAGTCACACTCTAACACCACCACTACGTGCCATATTGACAGGGATAGTCACTCTAACACCACCACTATGTGCAATGTTGACAGGGACAGTCACACTCTAACACCACCACTACGTGCCATATTGACAGGGATAGTCACTCTAACACCACCACTACATGCCATATTGGCAGGGATAGTCACACTCTAACACCACCACTATGTGCAATGTTGACAGGGATAGTCACACTCTAACACCACCACTACGTGCCATATTGACAGGGATAGTCACTCTAACACCACCACTATGTGCAATGTTGACAGGGATAGTCACACTCTAACACCACCACTACATGCCATATTGACAGGGATAGTCACACTCTAACACCACCACTACGTGCCATATTGACAGGGATAGTCACACTCTAACACCACCACTACATGCCATGTTGACAGGGATAGTCACACTCTAACACCACACTACGTGCCATATTGACAGGGATAGTCACTCTAACACCACCACTACATGCTATATTGGCAGGGATAGTCACACTCTAACACCATTACTACGTGCCATGTTGACAGGGACAGTCACACTCTAACACCATTACTACGTGCCATGTTGACAGGAATAGTCACTCTAACACCACCACTACATGCCATATTGGCAGGGATAGTCACACTCTACCACCACCACCACTGCGTGCCATATTGGCAGGGATAGTCACACTCTAACACCACCACTACGTGCCATATTGGCAGGGATAGTCACACTCTAACACCACCACTACGTGCAATGTTGACAGGGATAGTCACACTCTAACACCACCACTATGTGCAATGTTGACAGGGATAGTCACACTCTAACACCACCACTACGTGCCATGTTGACAGGGATAGTCACACTCTAACACCACCACTACGTGCCATATTGACAGGGATAGTCACACTCTAACACCACCACTACATGCCATGTTGACAGGGATAGTCACACTCTAACACCACACTACGTGCCATATTGACAGGGATAGTCACTCTAACACCACCACTACATGCTATATTGGCAGGGATAGTCACACTCTAACACCACCACTACGTGCCATATTGACAGGGATAGTCACTCTAACACCACCACTATGTGCAATGTTGACAGGGACAGTCACACTCTAACACCACCACTACGTGCCATATTGACAGGGATAGTCACTCTAACACCACCACTACATGCCATATTGGCAGGGATAGTCACACTCTAACACCACCACTATGTGCAATGTTGACAGGGATAGTCACACTCTAACACCACCACTACATGCCATATTGACAGGGATAGTCACACTCTAACACCACCACTATGTGCCATATTGACAGGGATAGTCACACTCTAACACCACCACTACATGCCATGTTGACAGGGATAGTCACACTCTAACACCACACTACGTGCCATATTGACAGGGATAGTCACTCTAACACCACCACTACATGCTATATTGGCAGGGATAGTCACACTCTAACACCATTACTATGTGCCATGTTGACAGGGACAGTCACACTCTAACACCATTACTACGTGCCATGTTGACAGGAATAGTCACTCTAACACCACCACTACATGCCATATTGGCAGGGATAGTCACACTCTACCACCACCACTGCGTGCCATATTGGCAGGGATAGTCACACTCTAACACCACCACTACGTGCCATATTGGCAGGGATAGTCACACTCTAACACCACCACTACGTGCAATGTTGACAGGGATAGTCACACTCTAACACCACCACTACGTGCCATGTTGACAGGGATAGTCACACTCTAACACCACCACTACATGCCATGTTGACAGGGATAGTCACACTCTAACACCACCACTACATGCCATGTTGTGGTCACACTCTAACACCACCACTATGTGCAATGTTGACAGGGTTAGGCACACTCTAACACCACCACTATGTGCAATGTTGACAGGGATAGTCACACTCTAACACCACCACTATGTGCAATGTTGACAGGGATAGTCACACTCTAACACCACCACTACATGCCATGTTGACAGGGATAGTCACACTCTAACACCACCACTACATGCCATGTTGACAGGGATAGTCACACTCTAACACCACCACTACATGCCATATTGACAGGGATAGTCACACTCTAACACCACCACTACATGCCATATTGACAGGGATAGTCACACTCTAACACCACCACTATGTGCCATATTGACAGGGATAGTCACTCTAACACCACCACTACATGCCATGTTGACAGGGATAGTCACACTCTAACACCACCACTACGTGCAATGTTGACAGGGATAGTCACACTCTAACACCACCACTATGTGCAATGTTGACAGGGATAGTCACACTCTAACACCACCACTACATGCCATATTGACAGGGATAGTCACACTCTAACACCACCACTATGTGCCATATTGACAGGGATAGTCACTCTAACACCACCACTACATGCCATGTTGACAGGGATAGTCACACTCTAACACCACCACTACGTGCCATGTTGACAGGGATAGTCACACTCTAACACCACCACTACATGCAATGTTGACAGGGATAGTCACACTCTAACACCACCACTACGTGCCATGTTGACAGGGACAGTCACACTCTAACACCATTACTACGTGCCATGTTGACAGGGATAGTCACACTCTAACACCACCACTACATGCCATGTTGACAGGGATAGTCACACTCTAACACCACCACTACATGCCATGTTGACAGGGATAGTCACACTCTAACACCACCACTACATGCCATGTTGACAGGGATAGTCACACTCTAACACCACCACTACGTGCCATATTGGCAGGGATAGTCACACTCTAACATCACCACTATGTGCAATGTTGACAAGGATAGTCACACTCTAACACCATTACTACATGCCATGTTGACAGGGATAGTCACTCTAACACCACCTCTACGTACCATGTTGACAAGGGTGGTCACACTCTAACACCACCACTAAGTGCCATGTTGATAGAGATAGTCACACTCTAACACCACCACGTATAATGTTAACAGGGATAGTCACACTCTAACACCACCATGTATAATGTTAACAGGGATAGTCACACTCTAACACCACCACTACATGCAATGTTGACAGGGATAGTCACACTCTAACACCACCACTACATGCCATGTTGACAGGGATAGTCACACTCTAACACCACACTACGTGCCATATTGACAGGGATAGTCACTCTAACACCACCACTACATGCTATATTGGCAGGGATAGTCACACTCTAACACCATTACTACGTGCCATGTTGACAGGGACAGTCACACTCTAACACCATTACTACGTGCCATGTTGACAGGAATAGTCACTCTAACACCACCACTACATGCCATATTGGCAGGGATAGTCACACTCTACCACCACCACCACTGCGTGCCATATTGGCAGGGATAGTCACACTCTAACACCACCACTACGTGCCATATTGGCAGGGATAGTCACACTCTAACACCACCACTACGTGCAATGTTGACAGGGATAGTCACACTCTAACACCACCACTACGTGCCATGTTGACAGGGATAGTCACACTCTAACACCACCACTACATGCCATGTTGACAGGGATAGTCACACTCTAACACCACCACTACATGCCATGTTGTGGTCACACTCTAACACCACCACTATGTGCAATGTTGACAGGGTTAGGCACACTCTAACACCACCACTATGTGCAATGTTGACAGGGATAGTCACACTCTAACACCACCACTATGTGCAATGTTGACAGGGATAGTCACACTCTAACACCACCACTACATGCCATGTTGACAGGGATAGTCACACTCTAACACCACCACTACATGCCATGTTGACAGGGATAGTCACACTCTAACACCACCACTACATGCCATATTGACAGGGATAGTCACACTCTAACACCACCACTACATGCCATATTGACAGGGATAGTCACACTCTAACACCACCACTATGTGCCATATTGACAGGGATAGTCACTCTAACACCACCACTACATGCCATGTTGACAGGGATAGTCACACTCTAACACCACCACTACGTGCCATGTTGACAGGGATAGTCACACTCTAACACCACCACTACATGCAATGTTGACAGGGATAGTCACACTCTAACACCACCACTACGTGCCATGTTGACAGGGACAGTCACACTCTAACACCATTACTACGTGCCATGTTGACAGGGATAGTCACACTCTAACACCACCACTACATGCCATGTTGACAGGGATAGTCACACTCTAACACCACCACTACATGCCATGTTGACAGGGATAGTCACACTCTAACACCACCACTACGTGCCATATTGACAGGGATAGTCACACTCTAACACCACCACTACGTGCCATATTGGCAGGGATAGTCACACTCTAACATCACCACTATGTGCAATGTTGACAAGGATAGTCACACTCTAACACCATTACTACATGCCATGTTGACAGGGATAGTCACTCTAACACCACCTCTACGTACCATGTTGACAAGGGTGGTCACACTCTAACACCACCACTAAGTGCCATGTTGATAGAGATAGTCACACTCTAACACCACCACGTATAATGTTAACAGGGATAGTCACACTCTAACACCACCATGTATAATGTTAACAGGGATAGTCACACTCTAACACCACCACTACATGCAATGTTGACAGGGATAGTCACACTCTAACACCACCACTACATGCCATGTTGACAGGGATAGTCACACTCTAACACCACACTACGTGCCATATTGACAGGGATAGTCACTCTAACACCACCACTACATGCTATATTGGCAGGGATAGTCACACTCTAACACCATTACTACGTGCCATGTTGACAGGGACAGTCACACTCTAACACCATTACTACGTGCCATGTTGACAGGAATAGTCACTCTAACACCACCACTACATGCCATATTGGCAGGGATAGTCACACTCTACCACCACCACCACTGCGTGCCATATTGGCAGGGATAGTCACACTCTAACACCACCACTACGTGCCATATTGGCAGGGATAGTCACACTCTAACACCACCACTACGTGCAATGTTGACAGGGATAGTCACACTCTAACACCACCACTATGTGCAATGTTGACAGGGATAGTCACACTCTAACACCACCACTACATGCCATATTGACAGGGATAGTCACACTCTAACACCACCACTATGTGCCATATTGACAGGGATAGTCACTCTAACACCACCACTACATGCCATGTTGACAGGGATAGTCACACTCTAACACCACCACTACGTGCCATGTTGACAGGGATAGTCACACTCTAACACCACCACTACATGCAATGTTGACAGGGATAGTCACACTCTAACACCACCACTACGTGCCATGTTGACAGGGACAGTCACACTCTAACACCATTACTACGTGCCATGTTGACAGGGATAGTCACACTCTAACACCACCACTACATGCCATGTTGACAGGGATAGTCACACTCTAACACCACCACTACATGCCATGTTGACAGGGATAGTCACACTCTAACACCACCACTACATGCCATGTTGACAGGGATAGTCACACTCTAACACCACCACTATGTGCAATGTTGACAGGGATAGTCACACTCTAACACCACCACTAAGTGCCATATTGACAGGGATAGTCACACTCTAACACCACCACTACGTGCCATATTGACAGGGATAGTCACACTCTAACACCACCACTACGTGCCATGTTGACAGGGATAGTCACACTCTAACACCACCACTACGTGCAATGTTGACAGGGATAGTCACACTCTAACACCACCACTATGTGCAATGTTGACAGGGATAGTCACACTCTAACACCACCACTACGTGCCATATTGACAGGGATAGTCACACTCTAACACCACCACTACGTGCCATATTGACAGGGATAGTCACTCTAACACCACCACTATGTGCAATGTTGACAGGGACAGTCACACTCTAACACCACCACTACGTGCCATATTGACAGGGATAGTCACTCTAACACCACCACTACATGCCATATTGGCAGGGATAGTCACACTCTAACACCACCACTATGTGCAATGTTGACAGGGATAGTCACACTCTAACACCACCACTACGTGCCATATTGACAGGGATAGTCACTCTAACACCACCACTATGTGCAATGTTGACAGGGATAGTCACACTCTAACACCACCACTACATGCCATATTGACAGGGATAGTCACACTCTAACACCACCACTACGTGCCATATTGACAGGGATAGTCACACTCTAACACCACCACTACATGCCATGTTGACAGGGATAGTCACACTCTAACACCACACTACGTGCCATATTGACAGGGATAGTCACTCTAACACCACCACTACATGCTATATTGGCAGGGATAGTCACACTCTAACACCACCACTACGTGCCATATTGACAGGGATAGTCACTCTAACACCACCACTATGTGCAATGTTGACAGGGACAGTCACACTCTAACACCACCACTACATGCCATATTGACAGGGATAGTCACACTCTAACACCACCACTACGTGCCATATTGACAGGGATAGTCACACTCTAACACCACCACTACATGCCATGTTGACAGGGATAGTCACACTCTAACACCACACTACGTGCCATATTGACAGGGATAGTCACTCTAACACCACCACTACATGCTATATTGGCAGGGATAGTCACACTCTAACACCATTACTATGTGCCATGTTGACAGGGACAGTCACACTCTAACACCATTACTACGTGCCATGTTGACAGGAATAGTCACTCTAACACCACCACTACATGCCATATTGGCAGGGATAGTCACACTCTACCACCACCACTGCGTGCCCTATTGGCAGGGATAGTCACACTCTAACACCACCACTACGTGCCATATTGGCAGGGATAGTCACACTCTAACACCACCACTACGTGCAATGTTGACAGGGATAGTCACACTCTAACACCACCACTACGTGCCATGTTGACAGGGATAGTCACACTCTAACACCACCACTACATGCCATGTTGACAGGGATAGTCACACTCTAACACCACCACTACATGCCATGTTGACAGGGATAGTCACACTCTAACACCACCACTACATGCCATGTTGTGGTCACACTCTAACACCACCACTATGTGCAATGTTGACAGGGTTAGGCACACTCTAACACCACCACTATGTGCAATGTTGACAGGGATAGTCACACTCTAACACCACCACTATGTGCAATGTTGACAGGGATAGTCACACTCTAACACCACCACTACATGCCATGTTGACAGGGATAGTCACACTCTAACACCACCACTACATGCCATGTTGACAGGGATAGTCACACTCTAACACCACCACTACGTGCCATATTGACAGGGATAGTCACACTCTAACACCACCACTACATGCCATATTGACAGGGATAGTCACACTCTAACACCACCACTATGTGCCATATTGACAGGGATAGTCACTCTAACACCACCACTACATGCCATGTTGACAGGGATAGTCACACTCTAACACCACCACTACGTGCCATGTTGACAGGGATAGTCACACTCTAACACCACCACTACATGCAATGTTGACAGGGATAGTCACACTCTAACACCACCACTACGTGCCATGTTGACAGGGACAGTCACACTCTAACACCATTACTACGTGCCATGTTGACAGGGATAGTCACACTCTAACACCACCACTACATGCCATGTTGACAGGGATAGTCACACTCTAACACCACCACTACATGCCATGTTGACAGGGATAGTCACACTCTAACACCACCACTACATGCCATGTTGACAGGGATAGTCACACTCTAACACCACCACTACGTGCCATATTGGCAGGGATAGTCACACTCTAACACCACCACTACATGCCATATTGACAGGGATAGTCACACTCTAACACCACCACTATGTGCCATATTGACAGGGATAGTCACTCTAACACCACCACTACATGCCATGTTGACAGGGATAGTCACACTCTAACACCACCACTACGTGCCATGTTGACAGGGATAGTCACACTCTAACACCACCACTACATGCAATGTTGACAGGGATAGTCACACTCTAACACCACCACTACGTGCCATGTTGACAGGGACAGTCACACTCTAACACCATTACTACGTGCCATGTTGACAGGGATAGTCACACTCTAACACCACCACTACATGCCATGTTGACAGGGATAGTCACACTCTAACACCACCACTACATGCCATGTTGACAGGGATAGTCACACTCTAACACCACCACTACATGCCATGTTGACAGGGATAGTCACACTCTAACACCACCACTATGTGCAATGTTGACAGGGATAGTCACACTCTAACACCACCACTAAGTGCCATATTGACAGGGATAGTCACACTCTAACACCACCACTACGTGCCATATTGACAGGGATAGTCACACTCTAACACCACCACTACGTGCCATGTTGACAGGGATAGTCACACTCTAACACCACCACTACGTGCAATGTTGACAGGGATAGTCACACTCTAACACCACCACTATGTGCAATGTTGACAGGGATAGTCACACTCTAACACCACCACTACGTGCCATATTGACAGGGATAGTCACACTCTAACACCACCACTACGTGCCATATTGACAGGGATAGTCACTCTAACACCACCACTATGTGCAATGTTGACAGGGACAGTCACACTCTAACACCACCACTACGTGCCATATTGACAGGGATAGTCACTCTAACACCACCACTACATGCCATATTGGCAGGGATAGTCACACTCTAACACCACCACTATGTGCAATGTTGACAGGGATAGTCACACTCTAACACCACCACTACGTGCCATATAGACAGGGATAGTCACTCTAACACCACCACTATGTGCAATGTTGACAGGGATAGTCACACTCTAACACCACCACTACATGCCATATTGACAGGGATAGTCACACTCTAACACCACCACTACGTGCCATATTGACAGGGATAGTCACACTCTAACACCACCACTACATGCCATGTTGACAGGGATAGTCACACTCTAACACCACACTACGTGCCATATTGACAGGGATAGTCACTCTAACACCACCACTACATGCTATATTGGCAGGGATAGTCACACTCTAACACCACCACTACGTGCCATATTGACAGGGATAGTCACTCTAACACCACCACTATGTGCAATGTTGACAGGGACAGTCACACTCTAACACCACCACTACGTGCCATATTGACAGGGATAGTCACTCTAACACCACCACTACATGCCATATTGGCAGGGATAGTCACACTCTAACACCACCACTATGTGCAATGTTGACAGGGATAGTCACACTCTAACACCACCACTACATGCCATATTGACAGGGATAGTCACACTCTAACACCACCACTATGTGCCATATTGACAGGGATAGTCACACTCTAACACCACCACTACATGCCATGTTGACAGGGATAGTCACACTCTAACACCACACTACGTGCCATATTGACAGGGATAGTCACTCTAACACCACCACTACATGCTATATTGGCAGGGATAGTCACACTCTAACACCATTACTATGTGCCATGTTGACAGGGACAGTCACACTCTAACACCATTACTACGTGCCATGTTGACAGGAATAGTCACTCTAACACCACCACTACATGCCATATTGGCAGGGATAGTCACACTCTACCACCACCACTGCGTGCCATATTGGCAGGGATAGTCACACTCTAACACCACCACTACGTGCCATATTGGCAGGGATAGTCACACTCTAACACCACCACTACGTGCAATGTTGACAGGGATAGTCACACTCTAACACCACCACTACGTGCCATGTTGACAGGGATAGTCACACTCTAACACCACCACTACATGCCATGTTGACAGGGATAGTCACACTCTAACACCACCACTACATGCCATGTTGTGGTCACACTCTAACACCACCACTATGTGCAATGTTGACAGGGTTAGGCACACTCTAACACCACCACTATGTGCAATGTTGACAGGGATAGTCACACTCTAACACCACCACTATGTGCAATGTTGACAGGGATAGTCACACTCTAACACCACCACTACATGCCATGTTGACAGGGATAGTCACACTCTAACACCACCACTACATGCCATGTTGACAGGGATAGTCACACTCTAACACCACCACTACATGCCATATTGACAGGGATAGTCACACTCTAACACCACCACTACATGCCATATTGACAGGGATAGTCACACTCTAACACCACCACTATGTGCCATATTGACAGGGATAGTCACTCTAACACCACCACTACATGCCATGTTGACAGGGATAGTCACACTCTAACACCACCACTACGTGCCATGTTGACAGGGATAGTCACACTCTAACACCACCACTACATGCAATGTTGACAGGGATAGTCACACTCTAACACCACCACTACGTGCCATGTTGACAGGGACAGTCACACTCTAACACCATTACTACGTGCCATGTTGACAGGGATAGTCACACTCTAACACCACCACTACATGCCATGTTGACAGGGATAGTCACACTCTAACACCACCACTACATGCCATGTTGACAGGGATAGTCACACTCTAACACCACCACTACATGCCATGTTGACAGGGATAGTCACACTCTAACACCACCACTACGTGCCATATTGGCAGGGATAGTCACACTCTAACATCACCACTATGTGCAATGTTGACAAGGATAGTCACACTCTAACACCATTACTACATGCCATGTTGACAGGGATAGTCACTCTAACACCACCTCTACGTACCATGTTGACAAGGGTGGTCACACTCTAACACCACCACTAAGTGCCATGTTGATAGAGATAGTCACACTCTAACACCACCACGTATAATGTTAACAGGGATAGTCACACTCTAACACCACCATGTATAATGTTAACAGGGATAGTCACACTCTAACACCACCACATATAATGTTAACAGGGATAGTCACTCTAACACCACCACGTATAATGATAACTGGGATAGTCACACTCTAACACCACCATGTGTCATGTTAACAGGGATAGTCACACACACGCCATGTTAACAGAGGTGGTCACAGACTGTCTCACAAAATCACTGTCTCACACAATCACCAGTCTTAGATCATACATGTGTTCTTGTCCACATTACACCATGTGGCCAAGCCATCCAGATATTTATCTCCGTCTTCCCCTGGCTCTTCCCCCCATCAAGTTTGCCAGTTGTCATTATCAAGTTTATTTCTCTTCATAATATACCCAATATATCTGAACTGTCTACACCTAAAATTTTTAATCAGCTTATGGTATCATTTGGTCCTTGAAGAACGTCCCCCCATTCTAATACCATAAATGCAGAAAACAAAATATGAACATACAAAACAGACACTATCATATTTGCAGTATGTAACACTACATTGTACAGCTTATTTATAAAAACAAAATAAATAAAAACATGACTCCAACTGGCAGATATATGTCCCTTCATGCACTAAAATGGAAGCGTACTTGCTAGATGCTTGTCTATCGGCCAACTGGTCCAATCTGCTTCTAGGCAGAAACATAATTTTAGAAAATGACGTGAGGACCCAGCCTAAATTAGAAGTGTAGTAGCTAGTAGTGGCTGGCTCCATGGCAAAGGAGTTATGGAGGCGGTTTGTAATCCCGCATACCCGCGTGATTTGGCAGCAGACTGTGCTGTGTTGGTTTTTTACAAAATGGTATGGGTGCTAGTCATTCAGAAAGCAATGGCGAACTATTGAACATAAACATGCCAAGACATCACTACAGCAAAAAATGCTGGTGTTGACTGCAACGTCCTGTAAAGGATACGCAACTAAACATTAAAAAAAAATAGCTAGATGCTTGTCCACCAGCCAACTGGTCTAGAGTTCAATATTCTTCAGGGCAGAAATACAATTTTAGAAACTTACCTGAGCTCCCAGGTTGACCCAGCATAACACAGGTGCCAGGAAATGCCTGGGGAAGTGAAGGTGACCGACGTCATACCCACCACTGCACCCGCCGAGTGCTGATTGGTCTGTACAAACATGGATGTAGCAACATGTACCTAGTGCACCGTGGAGCGTGTCAAACGGACATGTACTGACTGGTAGTTGTATGCATCAACTTCTGCGGTAACCGTTAACGAAAGGTGATCATATTATTGCTAGGTTGGATATTTATAATCAAATTTATATTCAGTTTGATTGTGTTCATTAAAAAAAGTGAAGCTACAGCATTGTTGCCACGTGGGATGTATCTTTCACTATGCATCAAGTTGTTCTGTATTTAACCAAATCAGCTGAGGAATTCTGTCCGATTTATTGCACTTAGTTCTGTGGTTTTTGAGCATCCGTGCCTTGACTTGCCAGACTGTCATGTTGACAGATCCTGGGAGATTCACAACAACAACAACATGTGCTAATGAATGTCTTTTCTCATTCAATTATTGTCATAAATACATGTAAACATTCTATTTGTGAAAGTTATATTCATCTACTACAGTGGTTCTGAACCGGTGGGGAATCCCCCCCCCCCCCCCCAGGGGAATTAAGGTTATTACGAAATTGCATTAATGCAAGAACCGAATACTTGATACTGTTTTTCCCTCCAAACTTTAAGGTTCTGTTCTTCTCACCCTTCTGAAATTCTTTTTACAAAGTGAGTAGACCTGCAAGTCACGTTTTTATATAGACGTCTAGACTTGTTCTAGTGTAATATGTGTTATTAAATTTAGCTTCCATTTTAATGTATACTGTGTAAGGGCGGGGGGAATGACATTCTGAACACAAGGTGAAGGGATGCATGGGCCAAAAAAAAGGTTGAGAACCACTGATCAACAACATGGGCGGGACATGTTTTTCTGCCTTGGCCTTTTGGATTATAACATCATACACAGGCCAAACAAAATTATCAGCTCAACTTGAAGCCTGCTATATTTGGCCAAATATTTAATTACTCCACTCCTAATGTGATGGCTGTAACTGTTTCTCCTTGGTAAAGTGTATGTTTTAGCTGGTGCTGATGATGCTACTACTCATAACTGCTTTCCCAGGTTTGTGTCGGTCTATCTGGAGCGCAGCCACTCTTTGTGATGTTAAGTTTTGAATGATTTGCTTGAAGCAGTAAGCTGTTTCGAACATATGCATCTTTCAATTCATGTCTCCGCAAAGTGGGGAAATTCATCATTGCTTATGTAACAGTCATAGACCTTAATCTGCCTTGGCAGGGCCAGAACAAATGATTTTGCGAGCCCTATATGGCCTGGCCATTCTGTGGAGAAGGGTTACAGACACAGTATTTGCTGTAGTGATGTCTTGGCAAGTTTACGTTCAGTAGTTTGCCATTGCTTTCTGAACGACTGGCACCCATACCATTTCATAAAAAACCAATGCAGTGTGTCTGCGATCAAATCGCGAGCAGCTGTGTTTCGAATGCGGGATCATGAACCGTGTCCATAACTCCTTCACCGCGGAGCTGGCATATTGGTAGAAATGTTTGTAAATAACCTCTTTAGCAATTTACAGATTTGTAAAAAGTCTAATTACAAACAAGAAAAAAGTTCTGAGTAGAATTTCTAAACTACCCAAGTGAATCTTCATGAGATGTGTAGCAGGTGCTGAGGTGTTGGGTTATCATCCTCACAAATTTGGGGACCCGGTTCAATCCCTGGTGAGGTAACAGATGTTTATTAGAGGTAAAATCAAAAATTCTAGGCACATAATTTGCACAGCTACTTCCTTGGCGAATGGCCTGATTTCCTCAGCAGTATTAAAACCCTTCTAACAGACAGAAATGACACTAAGTACTGTAATGATGATTCAGTTTATTTTGACAGGACATGGGTGAGGAAAATATCTAAATGACAGGTTGAGAATAGTAAAATATTGCAATTTATTTGACAGGTTCAGGTTGTACAAAGGTGGAGGGAAAATGTCAATTACAAGTTGAGAATAGAAATAAATTGCAATTTTCTCGATAGATCCTGGTTGTACACGGGTTAGAAAACTATCTCAATTACAGGTTGAGAATACAAACATATTGTAATGTTTTTGACAGGCCGTCAACGAGTGGGGAAAATATGTCAATTACAGGTTGAGAATATTAATATTCTGCAATTTACTCAATAGCTCCCATTGAACATTCTGAAATCTAAATCACCATGTTAGTTATGAAGGTACCTGACACGGATCACAGTAGTAAAATGTATAAACTGCCCATACAGATTCAAGTTAATATCATATAAAGTCTAAATTATCCACATAAATTCAGGGTATTTAAATATCCAGTTTACCCATACAGCTATCGGGTATTTAAATTGTCAACACAGGTAATGGATATTTACATGTCCAAATTATCTACACAAATAACGGGTATTTAAGTGTCAAAATTATCGACACAGGTAATGGATATTCAAATGTCCAAATTATCAACACAGATAATGGGTATTTAAGTGTCCAAATCACCCAGACAGATACAGGATAATCAAGTACTGAAGTTCATCTCAGCTCAGGATGGCACTATTATGAAGGGTTCCTCCAAGTTTTCTTCACCAAAGTGGCTGTGTACATGCTTCTCATAGTGCCCTTGTGTTGTTTCGGGGCCAAACCTGGCATTACACATTGGGCACAGCTTGTCGGGGACTGTCTGCGGTTTCATGGTCTCTGGCTGGTTCTGGTCATCTATACACTCAAACACGTGGGTCTGAAACTCTTCCATGCTCAGCTGGCTGTAGTCACTGTTGCATACGGGGCAGAGCTTATTAGAGCTTAGTCTGCACCGAGAAGAAACTGGGTTAGTTGAAGATGTGGTCTGAGCGGTGGTGCCAGAAGTCTGCCCTGTGGAAGTATTTATGTAAACAGCCTCCTGGTTTGGTCCCTGAGGCAATGTATTGTGGGCAGCAGGAGAGTGTGTTGTTACCTTGCCCCCGAAAGTTACATTTTGGTTGATTAAGTGACCGCCCCCTTCTTGACTACTGGAAGGTGGATGATAAATCCGCTGTGGTTGAAAAGTTGGAGAGTTGCGATTTACATTTTCATATTCAACCATTTCATCTTGATCATACATATTTTGAGATGTGCTTCCATTCAACAAGTACTGCCTTGGAACCTCCGCAGGTGCTAAATAATCCTGGTAATGCGACTTGGACAACACATTCTTCTGTCCCTGAGTCAGGCCGGGACTTACTTGTGAGAACTTGTCCACCACACTAGCTCCAGGTTTATAGCTCTGTACTGGGGTGTTGCTGCTGGGATGCCACGGCTGTCTCCTGATAATTTCAGACTTGCTAATATTGTCAAGGATGACCTTTTGCTTCTGAGCCAGCTTTTCAGACTGGGTTGCTCTGTATTGTGCGGAAGCCCTAGGGGCACATGCACCTGCAGGAGTCAAGTCTGAAATCTCTATGTCTCGATTTCCCACAGGTCTGAGAAAATCTGAAGGCTTGTGTTTATTAAATGGTAAAGTAGCAGAACTGCCGGCCATAAGGGGTGTGTCTTGGAGTTGCAGATCTGTACCAGGATTTCCACCTTTGTGGAACAAATCAGACGAATTCATTTCTAAATTGAAAACATCATCCAGAGCATCACGAGAACTTAATTTTCTCCTCGAACCCTCCAGCAATGGCTGGCCAAAACTGGGAGAACTATAATTTCGGCACAGTGGCTGCTTTGTCTCCAGAAAATTGTCAATTTCAGCTGCTTTAAATCCAGCAGCCCATTTTGACTGTCCAAAACCTGGCTGACTGGACAAATTGCCAGCAACAATGTCACTTCCAGCAGAAGTCAAGCCAACAGATCGGAGGGTCGGACTGGATAACTTCCTGCCCAATGGGAAACCCAGATCCAGGATCCCACCCATGGCTGTGGATGTGGACTTGGTGTTTCTGATGTGTGGCTTTTCTGGAAAAGAAAACAGAAACAGTAAAAATGATAGTTATGTAAATGTAATCAAAATGTTGTCTTTTTTAACCATATAGTTGCTGCTTTCCAAAAACATTTACAATCAGAAGACATTCAAATAATAACTGACTGTGAAAACTGTAAATCAACAAACTGGAAAATTGGGTTACAGTAACTGGGAAAGTGAGTTCAAGTGGCAAAGCAACTGGGACAGTGGGTTATAGTGACAATAGTTAACTGGGACAGTGGGTTATGGTGATAAAAGTAATTGGGACAGTGGGTTATGATGATAAAAGTAACGGGCAGTGGGTAAAGTGGCAAAGGTAACTGGGACAGTGTGTCAAAGTGACAAAAGTAACAGACACTGCGTTACAGTGACAAAAGTAACAGACACTGAGTTACAGTGACAAAAGTAACAGACACTGAGTTACAGTGACAAAAGTAACAGACACTGAGTTACAGTGACAAAAGTAACAGACACTGAGTTACAGTGACAAAAGTAACAGACACTGAGTTACAGTGACAAAAGTAACAGACACTGAGTTACAGTGACAAAAGTAAAGACACTGAGTTATTGTGACAAAAGTAACAGACACTGAGTTACGGTGACAAAAGTAACAGACACTGAGTTACGGTGACAAAAGTAACAGACACTGAGTTACGGTGACAAAAGTAACAGACACTGAGTTACGGTGACAAAAGTAAAGACACTGAGTTACAGTGACAAAAGTAACTGGGACAGTGTGTCAAAGTAACTGGAAGTAGCTTGAGTGACAAAAGTAACAGACACTGAGTTACAGTGATAAAAGTAACAGACACTGAGTTACAGTGACAAAAGTAACAGACACTGAGTTATGGTGACAAAAGTAACAGACACTGAGTTACGGTGACAAAAGTAACAGACACTGAGTTATGGTGACTAAAGTAACAGACACTGAGTTACGGTGACAAAAGTAACAGACACTGAGTTACGGTGACAAAAGTAACAGACACTGAGTTACAGTGACAAAAGTAACAGACACTGAGTTACAGTGACAAAAGTAAAGACACTGAGTTACGGTGACAAAAGTAACAGACACTGAGTTATGGTGACAAAAGTAACAGACACTGAGTTACGGTGACAAAAGTAACAGACACTGAGTTACGGTGACAAAAGTAACAGACACTGAGTTACAGTGACAAAAGTAAAGACACTGAGTTACAGTGACAAAAGTAACAGACACTGAGTTACGGTGACAAAAGTAACAGACACTGAGTTACGGTGACAAAAGTAACAGGCACTGAGTTACAGTGACAAAAGTAACAGACACTGAGTTACAGTGACAAAAGTAACAGACACTGAGTTACGGTGACAAAAGTAACAGACATTGAGTTACGGTGACAAAAGTAACTGGGACAGTGTGTCAAAGTGACAAATGTATCTCAGATAGTGTTTTTTTTGGTTATTTTGTTTGTTTGTTCGCATATCCTTTACAGGACATCGCTGTCAACATCAGCATCTTTCAGCTGTCTGTTGATTTCTTGGCAATATTACGCTCAGTAGATTGCCATTGCTTTCTGAGTGACCGGCTCCCATACCCAGCAAGTTACAGATGTGGAGAGAACCACTACAGATTCTTGTGCACGTCACGTTACTCACGAGAGTATATGGGATTACGGAGAAAGTAGTGTAACATCTGGACCAGGGAGACCGGCTAGATAGTGGGTTAGAGTGACAAAATTACATGGGACAGTGGGTTACAGTGACAAAGTGGGTAAAAGTGACAAAAGTAGGCATGTGGATTAAAATGACATAAGTAACTGGGACAGTGGGTTAAAGGACAAAAGTAACTGAGGCAGTGGGTTACATTGACAAAGGAAGATCCTCAAAGTATTGAGCCCATCTGTTCATTTGATCTGTAATGTTGGTGAGAACTTGTCCATCATTATTTCTGATCAGGCTGATTATATTTTCCTGCTATTTTCTTTTGTGGTGCTAAGGGTCGCTCAGATATCTTTACCTTGCTGATACTTCTGCTAGGCCATCTAAACATTGTCCCTTATCTGGCTTTATCCACTTCCTAACTTTGTTTATTAGCTTTTGTGTATTTTTTATGGTATGTAACTTTAGGTGCTCAGGTGTTTTATTGTTTGAATCTGCTTTATTTTACTTTCCTTTTCTAATATTTTTAAGGGTTCCAGTGTTATTATTACATTATATTTCTGTTTCATTTTTCCAAGGACTTCCAAACTTGATTTATTGCAAGGACTTCCAAACTTGATTTATTGCAAGGACTTTCAAACTTGATTTACTGCAAGGACTTCCAAACTTGATTTACTGCAAGGAATTCCAAACTTGATTTACTGCAAGGACTTCCAAACTTGATTTATTCAAAATGCTTTTAACTGGTGCTTGTCGAAGGGGTTACAAATGCAATTTGCAATCCTAAATACCACATTCAAAACACAGCTGCAGGCAAGTTGGAAGCACACCACCTTGTACTGATGTTCATACAATAGTTTGAGGGCTGGTCGTTCAGAAAGCAATGGCAAACTACTGAACACAAACTTGCCAAGAGATCACTAACCGCCAAAAAAAAAATGCCGGGGTTGACTGTGACATCCTGTAAAGGATATGCAACAAATTTTTTTTAACCTACTGCCACCAGTCTTAATACTCACATTATCTATTAACGGTTGCACGACCAAGTACTTAATAAAGACTATGACCTTACATTGTTCCTTAGTTGCTTGATTCTAAGATATCCTACATTGTAATGATTTCCATGTGTATATGATGTTATATATCTCTTGAGGTTCACCGGAATTTTACTTATCAGAAGATGGTGATCCGAATCTACATCTGCAAGCCTACACACTTGTCCATCGTATAGAGATGACCTAAGTTCCTTGCCAATACAGATCTGATCAATTTCATTGTCTGTATTGTGGTCTGGTGATACTCACAATGCTTGATGTATTCTTTCGTGAGGGCAATCCCTTCCTCCTGTGACATATTAAAATAAGGTGATCATATAGATAAAACCCCCAAAAATGCTAGACGAGATTAGATCATCATCATCAAGTGCCCTGCTAGCTGGCATAGGCGTTCATGTCTCTCCACAGATCTCGGTCCTTGGTGTTCTGGATCCACTCTGCTGATGATATTCCTCCATGCCACCATCTCAATCCAACCAGCATCATTTCTCTTGGCCTGCCTCTGCTTTTTCTCCCACTGATCTTTCCAGCCGTCATGATGTTTTCCAATGCCTCCATTCTCATAATATGATCAAAGAATGCCGTTTGTCTGTGTCATAAAATTCAATAAAATGTTCTACGTTCATAGCCTCTTTTATTCAATGGTTATTGGCAACATTCATCTCAGGAACTACATCCCCATTGTTTCCAAGCTCTTTCTAATTTGTTAATTTACATTTACACTCGTGGAATGCCTTCACATGTCCGAAGGACATTGTACAGTGACCTGCATGTTCGGAACAATGGCTACTAGCTGTTGCTGAATTGACTGCTTTGCCTTTTTGGTTCATGAGTGCATTTTTCAGGAGACTCCTGGGAGTCAGCGCTGGAGCTATGGAGTTTGTGCTTTATGCGACGCTTTCAGCTGGTCGCCCTGCGGAAAGAGACAGAGCCATGTGAGAAAACCCGGGTCAATGAGGTCTTTCTGGTGACTGCCGATTCTATCGGCGATGAACTGTGGTTTTCGTGGACTTTTGTGTTGGCATTCTGGCGGCGGCATTATGCACAGTGCACTTGTGTGGGCTGTTGGATTGCCGAGACTCCTGTCTATTCCACTTTTCACGTTGGACAGTGGGGAGCATTTTGTGTGATATTCACTGGCACAGAAACGGAGCATAATTTGGACGACCCGTTGCCGTGAAGTTGGAACCTCGACTAACAAACTAATTTACATCCCATGATTCACTGCCATACAGTAAAACAGGTTCTTTATAGCATAAATCATAAGATTAAAAGATAGGTGCATGTCCTTTACAGGACCTCACAATCAACTCCATATTTCTGTCTGTCTGTGGTTTAGTAGGCAATTGTCATGATCAGTACTTGTCATAGCTTGCTTAATAGCAGACACTCATGTCATCAAAATCAACGCAAGGCATCTGCTTCCAAATCACAAAATGCATTCACTTTCCCTAGTTCACAGATGCTGGCAAATGACAAGATGATGTAAACCGGGTAGTCTAGACAAGAGAGCAAACAGTCTAGGTAAAATAAGCTGACAGCCGATCGTGCAGTCCACCTTCACCCCAAGAACATTTTCAGACACCCACTTCATGAAGCTGAGCCAGCACTGGGGCCATGTTATCACTGGGGGTTTAACTCCAGGACCACTGGCACAGAGAGTGCACCAAGAACTAGACCAGCACAACTACTATATGTGCAGAGAACAACATACGTCAACTGTCACATACTCAAATGAAGAAGATAAGATCGCTGCTCCAGAACAGTGTCCTTCAACTTGTCCACCACTATGTGCAGATGTTCCAGCTCCTGGCTACATGCCACGTTGCCCAGGAACTGGCTGTTGACCTCATTCCCAGAGTCCTTCACATTCTTGTTCGGCTGGTTCAGACGACTCAGTGAATCCTATGAGAAAGAAAGCCAATTATGAGCAGAAATCGAACAGATATTATTCAGAACTAATTTTATCCATACGTGTCTATTACCCCAATGATCACTTCCTTGTAAAACGCCTTCTGTTTCTCACTTTGTAACTCAGTGGAGTATAGGCCCATAATCTGGTATGCCAAGCCCTTTGTTGGTTGGATGTTGGCTAATTTTTTTTATCCTACACTGTAAGATAGCCAGTCCCAGATCAATCCTCATTGGTCACCTTGTACGCCATGCTCTGGAGGTCTACAGTGTTACATTTCTTCATCTCCCCCTTGGGCCCCTGGTAACACATGGGCAAAAACAACTTCTTACTCCCAACATTACACTCTTGTACATGTTATGTTATCCAGATCAACATTACTTCACAATGTGCACATCCATGTGTGCTCAGTCCTCCGATGTAGCAGCCATTCTAAAGTATGTCGGCTCACTGTTTCCATGAGGTGTTGACTACATGCTATGTTACTCTTGACCTTGATGACGGCGTCATTGTGCTTGGCCATTCTTCATTCCCAGGTCATGTAGTCTGGCTACTCATCACATATTTTCCTCCTTCTTTGTTCCTCTAATCATACATCAGCACAATATATATATAAGTACCAATTTTGTTCATTTCCTTTTCATTATTCTAATTTGTTTATCTTTCCATTCTTCTCATCCCATGTTGGTTTTGTGCATTTGTTCGCCAATGAAGGCTAGTGGCTGCAATGTTCTGTTTTCTGTAATTTTGTTCTGTAAAGCTGCATTCATTCAATCAGTAGTATTTCCTTTGCAGAACCTCGCTCCCATAACAACCTTAGGGAAAACTTCTCAGTCAAAAGCAAGATGTCCAGCATCCGTTACACCCATCTGGAGATCATCTTCCATACCCTGCACCCATCTTCTCTTTGGCCTTCCTCTCTTCCCGGGCATATACCCCTCCATTATTTTTCTCTCCAAACTTTCATGACATTTCAAGTGAAAAGCGGCATTACTTTGTGTTATTTTATATTGTTGACATGAGAGAAAGAAACACTAGGACACAAAAGTCAGAAAGCTATTCAACGTCTGCTGGGAGAGGGTGTGCACATATAGACTGGTGTTTAGTTACACAAATTCTGCTGTTATTAAACACCAGTGCTTTAAATTACTGCAATAACGCCACTGTTTACTAAATGTGCTAGAATATCTTGCTAAAACAAACTGAATACATCTTCCTAAATGCACAAACAAAAAAATCTCACTAAAACTGTCTAAACTGTCTACGTGCACAAAACAATCTTATTATATAGATGCACACATTACTATCATCAAGTGTCTTGTACATTGGCATGGGTGATGATGTCTCTCCACATCTCCCAATCTCAAACACTTTTTTTTTTTGCATATCCTTTACAGGACATCGCTGTCAACACCAGTATCTTTCAGCTGTATGTTGATTTCTTGGCAAGATTACGCTCAGTAGTTTGTCACTGCTTTCTGAGCAGCCGGCTCACATACCCCGTAAGTTACAGATGCGATTCGAACCACTGCTGATTCTCACCGTCATCACGTTACCGACGAGAGTATACGAGATTATGGAGAAAAGTCATAACCTATAAGCCGCGAAGCCGGCCTCAAACACTACATATCAGTTTATATGTTGTCTTCATGCCATGAAGCAGGCCTGTACAGCGCCTTCTCTCACAGTCCTTGTTTATTGTGTATAAATATTACGAGTTGCTGCAATATTTTATCTTCTCATGAAACTATACTGAGCCATACTATGTATTTAAAATTTAGTTGCATATCCTTTACGGATGTAGTAGTCAACCCCAGCTTTTGTGGCTGTTCGTGATTCCTGGGCAAGTTTACGTTCAATAGTTTGCCATTGCTTTCTGAATGACCGGCATTCATACCATTTCATAAACAGCCAAGCAGCTGTTTTGAACGCTGTATGCTGGATTACGAACTGCTTCTGTAACCCCCAGAATAAAATAGTTACACAACAGTGGATGATAAACTCTATGGACCGCTGAGTGAACTAAAAACGAGTTAATGTCATAAAGAGACAACATTGCAGTTACAGACATATTTCAAGTGAACAAAAGAAGAAGATAGTGACACAAAGAAAAGAACAGTGTAGGTAACAGAACAACGTAATCTATATAAAGAAACACGGGGCACAACCTCATGAAGCAAGTTACCCCGCACAACATTGCCTGATTCTAGGCTCATGTACCCAGGTCTCAAGGCACAAACAGGGTACTTGACTGACTGACTGACCACGTTGGCAGGCCCTGTCTTTAGGATCATGTACCCAGGTCTCAAGGCACAAACAGGGTACTTGACTGACTGACCACCATGTTGGCAGGCCCTGTCTTTAGGATCATGTACCCAGGTCTCAAGGCACAAACAGGGTATTTGACTGACTGACCACCATGTTGGCAGGTCCTGGCTCTAGAATCATGTACCCAGGTCTCAAGGCACAAACAGGGTACTTGGCTGACTGACCACCATGTTGGCAGGTCCTGGCTCTTCTTCTCTTCTTCCAATACTGACAGTGAACACATGAGAACACAACATTCTAAATGCCTGAATGAAGTTCATAGTTATAAACACAACATTCTAAATGCCTGAATGAAGTTCACAGTTGAAAGTTCAAGCAGCTAACCTTTAAAGTGGCAATCTCACACCGCTGCCTGTACACCTCCTCCTGGAACTGCGTGGCCAACTGGCCATTGTACATCTGCTTCTGCAGCTCCTCGGTCACCTGCTGCAGGTTCTGCTGGGTGTCCTGCAGGGCTGCCCCCAGCGTCTCAATCCTCTTTTGCAACTGTTGATTGTCCTCCTGTAAGATCTTCATTTCGTTTGTAACACGAGTGACGTCATCCAGCGCCTTGTCTCGCTCTTTCAAAGCTGCAGAAACCCTTTAAGGGAGACATACACAGAACAAAACATAGTTTAAAAAATTATTTAGATGAAGAATATTTAGATGTGGAAGAATTATTTAGATGTGGAAGAATTATTTAGATGTGGAATAACTATTTATATGTGGAAGAACTATTTATATGTGGAAGAATTATTTGCATGTGGAAGGACTATTTTGACTGGCATCTAACATTCTTGATTGATATTTTTAAAATGGAGTTATACCTCTTCAGAGCAAAAAAGCTTGGACTGAATTTAGAGATCATGTGTTGTCCATGCACCAAGATCTTTCTCTCAGCCTACCTAGTTTACTCCAGAGGAAAGGCAACACCAATACATCTGGAACAAGACAAGCTGCAGAACTGCCGGATTAGCTTCCATCCTAGACCAGTTGTCGACTAAGGCCTAGGACCTGGTCTGCCCTGCCATGACATTTAGTCTTTAGGTTGCATTTCCTCACACTAGTGTAAGGCTTGTACCCTCCCAATTGTGCTCCTCCACCCAAAGCTGTTGGCACAATGTGGGGTGTCAGGTTTGGTAAGCACCACCCAACATTTAGTGCTAAGAAAAAGCAGGTAGTACCGTCTACTGTCATATGGTAGATCAGTCATATCTGACTAAGACCAAACTTTCAGATGAACTATTTAGATGTGGAAGAATTATGCAGACATCACAGAAAAAGATAACACGAAAATGTGATATACCGAGTTGACTAAGTTAGCTAAAATAAGTTGATAAATTTAAATGTACAAGGGCAAATACACAAGACAATCAAGCAGAAGTCACAGTCAGAAGTCAACCACACACACAAATCACCTGTTTGCCCAGCCCTCGCACTTGTAGAGACTGGCCTGTAACACTGTGACCTGTCGCTGCAAGTGTTTGATGTGGGCGTCCTTGACATTCTCTCCGACACTGTCACTCGATGATGAACCTTGGAGGATGATACAAGTTTATGATGCTCACAAGATGATACAAAAAAGGTGATGCTCAGAATATGATATGAAAAGAAAAGGCTTAGAATGATACCAAAAGGTGATGATTAGAATATAATGCAATAAAAAGAATCCTTAGGAGATGGTAAAAAGTGATGTTTAGAATATTATACAATAAAGTTGATGACTGGTTATGAATTATACGTATGATTTTTTACAGTAACTTGCCTAAATTGGAAGAAAATCAAACAACTAACTTTGTATGAAGCAATTACGAATTCAATGTTTAGACAACATTTGAAACAGGGGAAAGAAAACCAAACACCTAACCTTCCAACCATCATTATCACATGGAAATCTCTAGATCAGTGGTTCTCAACCAGTGGAGAATTTCAGGGTTTCCAAGGGGGGAAATTAAGATTATTTCAAGATCGCGTTAATACAAAAACCGATTGCTTGATATTGTTTTCCCCTTGATACTTTACGATTCTGTACGTCTCACCTTCCTGAAATTCATTTTATAATGTAAGTAGACCCGCAGATCACATTTGATGTAGACATTTAGACTTGTTTTAGTATGTGCTATTAAATTTAGCTTGAGGGGGTGGGTGGATTATTAGGGAGGAAATACAAAACGAAAGGGGGGAATTACATTCTGAAAATACTCTGAAGGGGGGCACGGGCCAAAAACGGTTGAGAATCACTGTCGTAGTGATCAATGATCACACACAAAAACGGTTGAGAACCACTGCTCTAGATCCTGCAGCAGTTTTTGTCTCGTGTATTCTCAGAGTCCCAGTTTCTTCAACGTCCTGTGTCCACTGTCGTAGTGATCAGCCCCAGCCCCCGTCTCCCATGAACATCCCATCCACTACTGTCCTGTCTAAATCCCTGTGACGTGTGATGTAGCCAACGTGTGTGGGTTTCACAGGCACAAGTGTGTGTGAGCCAGGTGTCTTCCATGCTGACTGCTTGCAGGAAGTCAGTATTTGTATTCACCGTCAGGCTCGGACACCTCAGAAGTTTTAACAGCATTTCAGTTCAAAAGCCTCACAATTGTTCTGTAGCAATTTTTGTTTGTTTTGCACTCGCTCGCACTGAACTCAAGCATAGCTTTCTCTGTTACCAATGCCCTTCACCATCAGATGAACCCACTCCGATTTCTGAGATACTTGTAATTTACGTCCCCAAATCAAGGAAAGGACGAGAACTCAACATTTCAGTCTTACTGACTGGTATAGAAACTACTGAGTATAATCTTACCTAGCAGCTGAAAAATGCTGGTGTTGACTGCAATGTCCTGTAAGGGATATGCAACATACAAGAAGAAGACTGGTATAGGGGTTGAACCAGCTACCTTTGCATTAGCAAACTGAAAGTTTAAAAGCTACTGCTCTTATTCATTCGGCCATGCTATCCTCCCGCAGAAATTTGTGAAATGGTCCACGATTCATATGTTATCATAGGAATGCTGCAGGTTCTCAACATTTTAACTGTTATTTACTTATGTTGTACCACAGATGTTTAATGTTGTTTATCCTCTATATTATGTTGTACCACAGATGTTTAATGTTTATCCTCTACATTATGTTGTACCACAGATGTTTAATGTTGTTTATCCTCTTCATTATTGTACCACAGATGTTGAATGTTTAGCCTCTACATTATGTTGTACCACAGATGTTGAATGTTTTTTATCCTCTACATTATGTTGTACCACAGATGTTGAATGTTGTTTATCCTCTTCACCGCTAGATGTAGTCTCCTTTTGAACAGTTGCCATGTGGATTTGAATTCAATATTTGTGCTTGGACAGTAAATGACAGCGGGGGAAGAAAACTAAACAACTAACATCCTATACTAAATATTATTTGAAGATTCCGACTGTCTTGATTCAAATTGAAAAGAATCACACAACTAACCTTCTAAGCCTTGACTGTCTAGTCTGGCACTCTGTGACATGTTAGGACTGCTGAAGTCAGCAATTATTTGCTCCAGTTCGGACCCCTTTCTGTGACTTTCTTCAATTTCTTGTTGCAGCTTCAGAACTGCCTGAAAACATAAACATATCAATACATTCACTGTAGTCTTCTTCTGTCAGTCTGAGGGACAGATACCTTAGGGTTTAGTTTAGCCTTTTCCCCCCTTCCTGCAAACAGGTGTGTTTAGACACCTTATTTACCCTTTTTTTAAATCCAGGGGCCCTAGCAAATTGATCAATTTTTTTTTCAAGGGTTTCTCTCAATGATTTTTGTCTTTTTCAAGTATACATCGGACATAAGCCATGCTTTATGCATAGCCAAAACATCTTGTGTTTCTAATGTAATGACAGCTAATTTTATTAATAAAACATGCACATATACGACAGCAATAGTACAGTATTGTGTTAAATCATGCCATGTTTATCCTTGGAAGTTAGAAAAAGACTTCTTGCATATTACAGCAGTGAATCATGGACAATTAGTAAAATGGGGTATACAATCTCTAGAAACCTTGGAGATGTGGTTTTACCAAAAGAATGCTGAAAATTAATTAGACAGCCAGAAGGAGCAATCTGGACATTTTGAGGCAGGCTGAGTCACAATGACAACTTATCACAAACATCAGAAAGAAGCAGTCATCATTTCTGGGCCACATTATGAGAAGACCAAAACTGGAACTTCTTCAAGGTTTGCATTTAGGCATTTTGTGCCATTTATGTTGAAAATGGCAGTCAGACATGTTGACCAACCACTAAACCACACACCCAGAAGACATAAAAAGTAAAGAATACTCCCAACAACCAAAAACATTGTACTTTTAAAAAAAAAATCTCTTTCAGTTCTCTTCAAGTTTCCTGATTTAGATATGCAAATGTAAACGTTTTTCATTGTTTATATTTCCTGTTTTCCATAGTGTTGAGAATCTAAACTGCCATTCTTGAGTTGTTCCCATTTGTATATTGTGCATGAGTCCTATAGTCTGTTCTTTAATATGCTGAGATTTATGAATACCTTACCATTGTGCTTCAACTTTCCTCTTGTAATATTGGGTGTGGAGATATTTTACATTCTTGTTTAGTATTTCCTCTTGTAATATTGGGTGTGAAGAAATCTTACATCCTTGTTTAGTACTTCCTCTTGTAATATTGGGTGTGGACATATCTTACATCCTTGTTTAGTACTTCCTCTTGTAATATTGGGTGTGAAGATATCTTACATCCTTGTTTAGTACTTCCTCTTGTAATATCGGGTGTGGACATATCTTACATCCTTGTTTAGTACTTCCTCTTGTAATATTGGGTGTGGCGATATCTTACATCCTTATTTAGTACTTCCTCTTGTAATATTAGGTGTGGAGACATCTTACATTAATGTTTCGTACTTTCTCTTGTAATATTGGGTGTGGAAATATCTTAAATTCTTGTTTAGTACTTGCTCTTGTAATATTGGGTGTGGAGATATCTTACATCTTTGTTTAATCCTTCCTCTTGTAATATTGGGTGTAGAGATATTTTATATTTTTTATAGTCCTTCCTCTTGTAATATTGGATGTAAAAAAAAAAAAAACCATACGCCGTGAGTTGGACTTTAAAGAAAGTGATTCTGATTCTGAAAATGTGTTTGTAAATTGCCATATAAATGACAAACAATATGTTGTATTTTGTAAATATTTGTGTTCATGTGTGGATTACAGGGAACATTCACGTGAGTAACATAACTTGCATGCTTTTTTACTTCATTTTGTTTTTTATTTAAGTAAAATCGGTTGACTAACACCTTTTATGTGATGATTTTACTAACGTAACCCAAAATTTTACCGAACCTCAAAATTCTTCTTGCCCATTCAGGGCTATAAAACAGACAAACGTCTGTCTAGTAAAGGGTTAAATTTCCTCTTCTACCTTAGAGCGTAGAAGTATCTTACGATCTGTTATCTTCAATCTTGTGGTGTGAAATTACCTTAGGATCTTATATAATAGAAGTACATGCATGTACACATGTGCACAAATATGCATACACACAGGCACTGACAAACAGCAACTAACACTGTAGATACAATTCCCATTGGAAACTGAAAGCGCTTCTGCCACTGTTGTTCACCCTCTGTATTTATGTCTGTACTTAATAAGTAAAAACAACAGAAAAAGCAAAACACAGAAATGAGGAAACATAAATCACACCATCCAGCAACAGAGATAGAGAGATGGTAAAACAGAAACATAAATCTCAACATGAACCTTGTCACACACAGCTCATCATCATCATCAAGTGCCTTCCAGACTGGTGTGGGTGACCAATGACACCTCATGGAATATTTTTTTTAAAACCACATCTAAGATACCTTATGGGATATTTTTGTAAAACAAAATTACATATGCTTCTTTCCAACATTTGTGAATGATTGTCTTAGCAATGTCTTAGCAATGTCTTAGCAATGTCTTAGCATCTTTCAAGACAATTAGATTACTCATTTTGTCTGTCCAAGGAACTTTTCACCATTCTTCTGTAAAACCACATCTATGATACCCCAAAGGTATTCTTCTGTAAAATCTCACCTATAATACCTCAAAGGATTTGTTTGGGCCTGTTACTACCTGTGAGGATAATGTTAAAGTGCTTCTACATAACATGAAAGCATTCTTGTTCTCTCCTCCAACAACAGGGATTTGTCTGTCCTATTTACCTGCTGATAGTCTTGCACGGAGCCAGGGCTTCCAGGGGCTGACCCACCAAGTCCATTAACCTTCTTCTCCAACAGGTCATCTGCATTCTGCTGTGGGTCGTACAGCATATATGCTCCGTTAGCCCCATTTCTGCTGGGGCTCTGGTGGGTCATCTTCTTCAAGCTGAAGATGGCCGGAGGAAACACTGCCTCGCGTTTGATGTTGGTTGACATGGGGACGAGTTCAGTTCAGCTATACTCCTGCAAATATATTCACATTTCAATGTTAATTCTTACAGAAGTCAAATTCAAGTCTCTTCCACTGGGCTTTTAGCTTCACTTGCAGAACTGCCTTAGAAGATTTTGAGATGTGGTGTTAATGTATGGTGATGTGCAAGACAACATTAAGCAACCAGTACTTACTGAGCTGGTCTCCATGGCAATGCCATTGGGGACGTGATTCGTAATGCCGCTTACCTGCATTCGAGACATAGCAGTGACCAATTTGGGTGACACTTGTCTCGCTGGTTTTAACGTGTTGGTATGGGAGCCGGCCGTTCAGAAAGCAATTGCAAACTACTGAACGTAAAATTTGCCAAGACATAAACAACAGCAATAAAATGCTAGTGTTGACTGCAACGTCATGTAACGGATATGCAACTTAAAACAAAGAAGAAGAAAAAAAAAAAACTTACTGACACAGGGGAGGGTAGACAAATATGGAAAAGTATACTAAGAAAGTAGACATTTTGGCTATACTTGGAAAGTATACCCAAACATATATACTACATTGGCTATGATGACTATTGGAAAGTATACCAACAAATATAGGCTATCATGGTTAGACGCAGACGTATTGGTGTTACCTTTCATCTGGAGAGGGATCATGCTGTATAGGCAACACATGGTATCTAAATTCAGCCCAGGTTTTGTGTTATGGCGAGGTATAACTCCATTTTACAAACTATCGTCTGTCAAGACGGCAAGGTGCCAGTCAGTCATGGCTAGACAACTTTGGAAAGTATACCTAAAAATGCTATCTTGCCTATGCAACTATTGGAGAGTATACTAAAACAAATGTAGGCTATCATTGAGTATCTACAGCAGAGTTATAAAACATGTGTAGTAGTGGTATCTGCATGAGTATACTATTTCCTAGAACACACTGTTACGACAACAAAGATATCAATTATGTGTGACACTATACTTCAGAAAGCCGTTGTTCAGAAAGCAATGGCAAACTACTGAACATAACACTTGCCTAGTACATCAACAGCAGCTGAAAAATGCTAGTGTTGACTGCAACGTCCCGTAAGGGATACACAACAAACTTTTTATACTTCAGATGATACTAAACCTCGAATGACACCACCCCGGGGAGGTTAACCTGGTCAACAAATGCCCGCAGAAGTCGGATGTGTCGGCCTAGCGGCGCAAGAACGCAGCTCTGCTGTAAACAGGCACAACGCAATCACATCAAAAAAAAAAAAAAACTCCGGATGAACGCAGAAGAAGAAAAAGAAGATCTCTCTCAAGAAGACTAGCCCACTGCAACATTTCACAAACAAGGAAGAAAATTGACGTGCAAACCTGGGCGAATCCCTACAACAAAATTATGTATGCACTATTACGACAATTAAAACTTCTATAAAAAACTTCTTACACAGCAAACTGGACAAAACCAATCAGACCACATGAAAACTGAAGCTGGTCATCAGCGTTAATTGCAAGAACAGGTCATTTTTAAGTTGCAAACAGGACACAAGAGACTGAAGCATCATGAATATATGGGTTACAGCTTGGTTCTTTGGCTGTGTTGGAGGGAAACGTCCAATGACACAACACGTTGAAATATCTCTATACCATTGGTTTAGATTTAGTCCATCAGCTCTATTTGTAGGGAAAGTCCCATGACACAACACAGAGAAAGCATCTATAACATTGGTTTAAGCTTGGTTCATCAGCTCTGTTGGTGGGAAAAGTCCCATGACACAACACAGAGAAAGCATCTATAACATTGGTTTAAGCTTGGTTCATCAGCTCTGTTGGTGGGAAAAGTCCCATGACACAACACAGAGATATCATCTATACCAGCGGTTCTCAACCGGTGGGGAATTCCCCCCCCCCCCCCCAGGGGGGAATTTGAGGGTTTCCAGGGGGGGAATGAAGACATTGTCAAATTGGCTTCAGGACCACACAAAACATGATCGGGATATTAAGCGTCCTCGTGACGTTAAATACCCCGATTATGTCAAGATCGCGTTAATACAAGAACCGATTACTTGATATTGTTTTCCCTCCATAATATACTGTTCTTTTCCTTCTACCTAGCCTCTATGATTTAGGTTGCCGTATTTTACCAGAGATTTTTTTTGCGGTAACTTACATTTTTTTGTTATTGCTTCTCCATTTTAATGAGGTTTAGAGTACTCATCATGTTAAATTTCCCGATTATTTCAAGATCGCATTAAAACAGAAACTGATTACCGAGATCCCTCCATTGTTTACGAATCTACACTTCTCAGCTTTTCAAATTATTATTTTTGCGGAGGTAAGGAGACTGTCTTTTTAAGATGCAAGTTGACTCGTGGATATATATATATATATATATATATATATATATATATATATATATATATATATATATATATATATATATATATATATATATATATATATATATATATATATATATTGCATATCCTATTTCCAGGGCATTGCAGTCAACACCAGCATTTTACAGCTGCTGTTGATGTCTTGGCAAGTTTTATGTTCAGTGCTATTGCTTTCTGAACGTCCGGCTCACATACGTTTCCATAAGAAACTGATGCAACGCGATCCGCTGGCGAATCTCGCGCAGCTGCGTTTCGTACCTGGGTATACGGGATTACGAACAGCGTCCTTAACTCCTTCATCAGGGAGACTGGCATATATATATATATATATATATATATATATATATATATATATATATATATATCACCGTCTCCGTGGCCTAAAGGCTTGCCAGCGGTGACTGGTTTAACAGCAGACCAAATTGTGCTGGGGTTTTAGCGTGTTGGTATTGGAGCCGGTCGTTCAGAAATCAAAGACAAACTACTGAACGTAAAACTTGCCCAGACATCAACAACAGCAGTAAAATGCTGGTGTTGACAATGATGTACTGTAAATAGGATATGCAATATAATTGTGTGTGTGTGTGTGTACGTATATATGTGCGTGTGGGTGTGTATACACGTCTGTGGGTGTTTATGTGTGTTGATCTTGACTTTATCGTTTTATATTTATAGAATCTGAAGCCCATGATGAGTGTCAAGAAACGAAAGTATGACATGTCTTATTTGAAGTATGGATTCACAAATATTGTCATCAACGGAGAAGAACGACCTCAGTGTGTTACTTGTAGTAAAAGTTTGTCAAATGATTCTATGAAACCGACACAGCTGAGGAATCATTTGTTGAATGTTCATCCTCAATACAAGGACAAGGACAAAACCTATTTTGAACGTCTTGGGAATGCTGTCAAAAGGATGAGACAGGATTTAACAGGGGTATTCCAAGAAACAAACCAAAAGGTTACTGAAGCTTCATATGTCGTAGCACTGGAGATAGCGAAGCAGAAAAAAACCACATACAATCGGGGAATCTTTGATCAAACCTTGTTGTCTCAAGATGGTGGAAATTGTGTTGGGAAATGAATCAGAGAAAAAACTTGCAGCGGTTTCACTATCAAACGACACTGTTCAAAGGAGGATCAGCGATATGGCAGATGACATCAAGGATCAAGTTGTGCAAGAGATCAAGTCTGCAGCATTTGGGCTCTATTCAATTCAAATTGATGAATCGACTGATGTGGCATCATGTTCTCAGTTGATAGTGTTTGCAAGGTATGTGCATTCAGGATCATTTAAAGAAGAACTTCTTTTTTGTTCTCCTCTTGAAACAACTACCATAGCCTCTGATATTTTGGAAAAGGTTTCATCTTTCCTTGAATCAGAAAATCTTTTATGGGATAATATGTGTGGGTGCTGTACAGATGGAGCACCAGCTATGTTGGGGACCAAAGAAACGTGCCCCAAAAGTGAAAGGCATTCATTGCATGATCCATCGTCAAGCACTGGCCTCCAAAACACTTCCAGCTCCTTTGGGGAAGGTTTTGGATCAAACCGTTCAGATAGTGAATTTTATCAAAGGAGGAGCTCTCAACTCACGGCTTTTTAAGCAGTTATGCGTTGACATGGATGCAGGCCACCATTTGCTTCTTTTCCACACAAATGTTTGATGGCTGTCAAGAGGAAATGTAACTGCGCGAGTATATGAGCTGAGAGACGAGCTCAAATTATTTTTTGAAGTTCAGGGTAAGATGGACTTTTTCGCCTGGCTGGATGATGAGGAATGGATCATGCGCCTTGCCTATTTAGTTGATATTTTTGAGCAGTTGAATAAACTCAATCTTCAGATGCAAGGAAGGAATACAAATATCATACAATTTGTGGATGCCTTGAGAGCTTTTATGAGCAAGCTGGAAAACTGGAAAAGAAAGATCAATATGACAAATGTTGCAATTTTTGAGAAGCTTTCATCCGTTCTCGTTGTTGATGGTAAAGACCAAGTACTTCCACAATTTGCAAAAAATGAAATTGTGCAGCATTTGACAGCGCTAGAAAATGAATTTGAGCGATATTTTCCTGAACTTAGTGATGATGAGCTGGATTTGGTGCAAAACCCATTCAAATTATCAGTTGAAAAAGTTTCTGATGATTGTCAAGATGAATTTCTGGAGCTGAAAAATGATTCGGGGGCAAGGAATGTGTTCAGTGAGAAACCAATCATGGAATTTTGGCCTTTAATGTGCGGTTCATACCCAAAAGTGGCAGAAAAAGCAATCCGTGCATTGCTTCCATTTGCGTCAACATATCTTTGTGAGTCAGGCTTTTCAGCTCTGCTAGAAATTAAAACGAAACGACGCAACAGATTAGATGTTGAAAACGATCTCCGTTGTGCCCTTTCAAGCACTCGTCCGCGTATTTCAGAATTGCTGCGGGAAAAACAATCACAGTGTTCTTATTGATTACAATTTTCATTTAAATTACGAATCTACAATATCCAGGTTTTGTAATGAGCGTTTTGTTTGATGAAGAACAATTTTCTGGCATCCTGGTGTCGTATATTAAGCTACAATTCTTTGACGTTTTAACAGTTTGTTTATTGTAGTATGATTAATGTGGTGTTTTAATAAAATATTGCGAATGTAAAAATGCTTCTATTTAAGTTTTAATATCCATCAGCATATTCATTTGCTATTAACTGTAGAAAACTACACTATAAAATGTATCTTTACATGTGAAGGTTATGTACAACTATGGAAGAAAATAAGTATTTTCACTATTATAGGCATGTTTTTGGAAAGTTGGAGGGGGGGGGGGGGGGGGAATGACGTTCTGAAAATATGGTGAAGGGGGGAACGGGCCAAAAAAGGTTGAGAACCACTGATCTATACCATTGGCTTAAGCTTGGTTCATCAGCTCTGTTGGTGGGAAAAGTCCCATGACACAACACAGAGAAAGCATCTATAACATTGGTTTAGATTGAAACCCATCAGCTCTGTGGGAAGAATCTCACCAGTCAGGTGCCTTCTACAGCTCTGCTCAACTTACAATAAAGAGTTTCTTCCACCAAAGAGTGTATGGAAATGGCATGAACCTGAAAATGTCTACAGCTTTTATTGCGGTATTAACATGGTGGTATGAGGGCAAACAGGGTGGAAGAAGAAGAAATCTAGCCCATTCCTGTTCATGATCTATCTCATAACCATCTCTTGCTCCTTCTGTCAGTATCAATCAATTCTGGACTTCATTATCACTATGCCCTTTGACATTACAAGATGGCTGCCTGCCAGGCTGGTGATCGTAAGTTCAAATCTACACTGAACAGGATTGTAATAAGGGAGATTCATACATAGTTGAAGTATGAATAAAGGGATACTTTATACATAGTTGAAGTATGAATAAAACTGAGCTTTATTCATACTTAGTGACATTACGTTAGTCCTTTCTGGTTGTTTGAATATCAAGAATAATTTTTTGTGTCTCCAGGCGAGTTCAAGAATTGTTAACTTGCGTTTCTGTACACTGTTTACAGGCATCCATCTTTGTTTACGTTACCGACCTACTATTTATGTCCTGATAATTCTGGTCCAAGCTGACAGTAATATGTGTCGCCTCAAAGAGACGTAATTAGGCAATACAAACACCAGACTTTCGATTGACTGGCCTCATGAATTAACAAATAAACAAGGAAATGCTACGCATATAAGGTGTAGGAAAACCTGGTATATGTAAAGCAGATTGAAAAGAGAGAGGAGAGAGATAGATAACGAAGAGATAGTGTGAGAGACAGAGATATGAGAAAAATGTGTTGAAAGACATTAAAAAGTGATAAAGACATGAAAGAGAGGGGGAGGGAGATAGAGAAGGAGAGAGAGAGAGAGAGAGAGAGAGAGAGAGAGAGAGAGAGAGAGAGAGAGAGAGAGAGAGAGAGAGAGAGAGAGAGAGAGAGAGAGAGAGAGAGAGAGAGAGAGAGAGAAGAACTCGTGTTCGGGTGGCTAAGCGCCTTTCCCAAGACAACAAAAATAGAGGACATATAAGAACAGAAAGACAAGTGTGCAGGTTGTTGTGCAGCAAGGTAAAGACACAGGTAACCAACACCTAATACACAAAAACCCTAGGAAAGACTGTTTGTTGCCTAAAGCGAGATCAACAGACTAGCATTGGTTGATACCAACTTATTTGTTCTTCATTGACCAGGTATCTGATTTGTGGTTACTTCAGTGCACGCTCCAAAGAGTGGGATAGGTCGGGAGAGAACATACAGGGCACTGCTATTGCTGAGGCCTTGCTTAATCACTCCCAGATCCATAGAGCACACTTTATTCACAAGCTTCGAGTTTCTCAGTTCTATATTTTAGTTGTAATATATTTTTGTTAAAAAGTCGCTTTCACCCAATTAATTGCTGAACAATAAAAAAAAATTTGTCCGGTATGGAATCGTACCTCGAGCTCCGGCGTAAAAGGTGGAGACACTTACCACTATGCTAGTCAGGACACGATTTTGAATCAACGAAAATGTATAATATAGCTACACGCATGTCCCGATGATGTCATGTACGTTAAGTCATGTGACTTGGCAAATAACGTGACCAGCCGGGAGTCTTTATACATAGTTGAAGTATGAATAAAGGGAGAATTTATTCATAGTTGGAGTATGAATAGTCACTTCATTGTAATAATTGACCTAGGCTCCAAGGTCAGCCCAGTTGAACCTGAGTACCAGGAAATGCTTGTAGAAAGTGAAAGCGGCCAGTGTGGTACTGACCACAGTTTCCCTAGAGTGCCAGTTGTCTATAAACTCATGGCTCTAACATCACATACTAGACACTCCTTAAGCCATGTTAAAAGTGGGGTCCCCTGTACATGACTGATCTCATAGGAATAAAGTGGGGTCCTCTGTACATGACTGATCTCATAGGAATAAAGTGGGGTCCTCTGTACATGACTGATCTCAAAGGAATAAAGTGGGATCCCCTGTACATGACTGATCTCATAGGAATAAAGTGGGGTCCTCTGTACATGACTGATCTCATAGGAATAAAGTGGGGTCCTCTGTACATGACTGATCTCATAGGAATAAAGTGGGGTCCCCTGTACATGACTGATCTCATAGGAATAAAGTGGGGTCCCTGTACATGACTGAACTTGTAGGAATAAAGTGGGGTCCCTGTACATGACTGATCTCATAGGAATAAAGTGGGATCCCCTGTACATGACTGATCTCATAGGAATAAAGTGGGGTCCTCTGTACATGACTGATCTCATAGGAATAAAGTGGGGTCCCCTGTACATGACTGATCTCATAGGAATAAAGTGGGGTCCCCTGTACATGACTGATCTCATAGAAATAAAGTGGGGTCCCTGTACATGACTAATCTCATAGGAATAAAGTGGGGTCCCTGTACATGACTGATCTCGTAGGAATAAAGTGGGGTCCCTTTACATGACTGATCTCATAGGAATAAAGTGTGGTCCCTGTACATGACTGATCCCATAGGAATAAAGTGGGGTCCCTGTACATGACTGAACTTGTAGGAATAAAGTGGGGTCCCTGTACATGACTGATCTCGTAGGAATAAAGTGGGGGTCCCTGTACATGACTGATCTCATAGGAAGAAAGTGGTGTCTCCTGTACATGACTGATCTCATAGGAATAAAGTGGGGTCCCCTGTACATGACTGATCTCGTAGGAGTAAAGTGGGGTCCCCTGTACATGACTGATCTCATAGGAATAAAGTGGGACCCCCTGTACATGACTGATCTCATAGGAATAACGTGGTGTCTCCTGTATATGACTGATCTCATAGGAATAAAGTGGTGTCTCCTGTACATGACTGATCTCATAGGAATAAAGTGGGGTCCCCTGTACATGACTGATCTCATAGGAATAAAGTGGGGTCCTCTGTACATGACTGATTTCATAGGAATAAAGTGGGGTCCCTGTACATGACTGATCTCATAGGAATAAAGTGGGGTCCCCTGTACATGACTGATCTCATAGGAATAAAGTGGGGTCCCTGTACATGACTGATCTCATAGGAATAAAGTGGTGTCTCCTGTACATGACTGATCTCATAGGAATAAAGTGGGGTCCCCTGTACATGACTGATCTCATAGGAATAAAGTGGGGTCCCCTGTACATGACTGATCTCATAGGAATAAAGTGGGGTCCCTGTACATGACTGATCTCATAGGAATAAAGTGGGGTCCCCTGTACATGACTGATCTCATAGGAATAAAGTGGGGTCCCTGTACATGACTGATCTCATAGGAATAAAGTGGGGTCCCTGTACATGACTGATCTCATAGGAATAAAGTGGGGTCCCTGTACATGACTAATCTCATAGGAATAAAGTGGGGTCCCTGTACATGACTTATCTCATAGGAATAAAGTGGTGTCTCCGGTACATGACTGATCTCGTAGGAATAAAGTGGGGTCCCTGTACATGACTGATCTCATAGGAATAAAGTGGGGTCCCTGTACATGACTGAACTTGTAGGAATAAAGTGGGGTCCCTGTACATGACTGATCTCGTAGGAATAAAGTGGGGTCCCTGTACATGACTGATCTCGTAGGAATAAAGTGGGGTCCCTGTACATGACTGATCTCGAAGGAATAAAGTGGTGTCCCCTGTACATGACTGATCTCGTAGGAATAAAGTGGGGTCCCCTGTACATGACTGATCTCGTAAGAATAAAGTGTTGTCCCCTGTACATGACTGATCTCGTAGGAATAAAGTGGTGTCCCCTGTACATGACTGAACTTGTAGGAATAAAGTGGGGTCCCTGTACATGACTGATCTCGAAGGAATAAAGTGGGGTACCGTGAACATGACTGATCTCGTAGGAATAAAGTGGGGTCCCCTGTACATGACTGATCTCATAGGAATAAAGTGGGGTACCGTGCACATGACAGATCTCGTAGGAATAAAGTGGGGTCCCCTGTACATGACTGATCTCACAGGAATAAAGTGGTGTCCTCTGTACATGACTGATCTCATAGGAATAAAGTGGGGTACCGTGCACATGACAGATCTCGTAGGAATAAAGTGGGGTCCCCTGTACATGACTGATCTCACAGGAATAAAGTGGTGTCCTCTGTACATGACTGATCTCATAGGAATAAAGTGGGGTACTGTGTACATGACTGATCTCGTAGGAGTAAAGTGGGGTCCCCTGTACATGACTGATCTCATAGGAATAAAGTGGGGTCCCCTGTACATGACTGATCTCGTAGGAATAAAGTGGTGTCCCCTGTACATGACTGATCTCGTAGGAATAAAGTGGGGTCCCCTGTACATGACTGATCTCATAGGAATAAAGTGGGGTCCCCTATACATGATTGATCTTGTAGGAATAAAGTGGGGTACCGTGTATATGACTGATCTCGTAGGAATAAAGTGGGGTCCCCTGTACATGACTGATCTCACAGGAATAAAGTGGGGTCCCCTGTACATGACTGATCTCACAGGAATAAAGTCCAGCAGCCCGTGACATGTGATTGCTCAGGGGTGCAAGTGAAAACAAAAAAGTTAATAGTATTTTATAGCAAAACTGTAGTCATTTCAGTTCCCTTAGCTTTTAAAGGGTTACAAATTATCCCACCAACATAATTTTTGTATATTTCTTTATTATAGTTACTGAAACTAGAATATAAAAATATTACTGCTCAGACACGACATAATGGCTTCTCTAATCACCACTTCACTGGATTGGATTTTCCAAGGCCTATCAAACTGTATTGATCTTATAAATACTAATAAAATAGCGATAGTTTGATGCCAGCTCTCATCGTTCGCTAAGAGAGGTAAAGACTGGCCACCTAACCCTCGGCACACTCAGGCCTATAACATGTGATCTAACACCTGACATACTCCAGAATCTTCCTGCTACACCACACACACACATACACACACACACACATATATATATGGAGGTTAGTATGGCCGAATGGATAAGAACGCATGTTCATAAACATCTGGCGAGTTGATGATGCCAAGGTAAGGGGTTCAACCTCTCCATCGGACAATTGGACTAACATGTTGACTTCTGATTCTTGACTTGGGGACGTATATTACAAGTACCTCTGAAGTTGGAGTGGGTTCTCCTGATAGCGTGGGACACAGGTAACAGGGAAAGCTAATCCACCCGCAAAGTTCAGTCCAGTGCTACAAGGAATAGTGTATGAACTACACTTGAGTTCAAATTCAAAACGAGGGAGCGAGAGCAAAAAAAAAATAATAATTTAGTTTTATAGAAGAACGTTGAAAATTAATTGGACAACCAAAATGAGCAATCTGGGCGTTTTAAGGGAAGCCTGGGTCACAAAAGACAACTTATCACAAACATTGGAAGGAGGCATCTTTTGTCGTTGTTTTTCTTTTAGTTACGTTATGAGAAGACACAAACTAGAAGGAAAATGTTATGACACCCAGGTAGACTTGCGGAAAGAGAGACAGAGGAAGACAACGGGAGAAGATTTTTGACAGTCTTGTGTCATGGCACGGAAGAGGGAGTCAACACGTGAATTTACCTGACCTATGGCGTCGGAGATGGCAATTTGTGGAGAGGCACGATTGCCCACGCCAGCCGGCAAGGCATTGGATGATGATGATAATGATAACAAATATAAATTATATAACAGTTCGGTTTATGAATAATAATTTTTTAAATATTATATATTATAATAACACCAGGACACGATTTCAATTGTAAATTTATTATTCTAATCTAATATTACTGATTATTACTAAAATAATAATGAATTAAATTGTGTCTTATTTCCTATATCAATCATTAACACCCGACTTCGGAACTGAATTTCACAGGCCAAGAGATCCCAAATCAACAGCTATCATTTACAAACAGCAAACTATGAACAGTACCATTGATATATCCTGTGAAATGTCATCCTGGACGTGAGGACGGCGGCAGAACTCCGTTTACTTGTTGATACACCCGACAGTCCTGCCTATGTTCGCCGCCATCTTACTCATGGCGGACGGCCATTTCCGGAATGAGACATTCGCTGGTGATGGGTTAATGTTTTAACTCCTTCATGACTTTAAGGGGTCGGCGAATGTAGTAGGGGTAGTGAACGCAATTTCACAATCCAACATACCAGGTTCGAAGTTAGACGTGGGCGCTTTCGAAGCAGATCGCTTGGTGATGATTTTCATAATAATATGAGAGTTGCCCGTTGAGAATGATATTCTTCTTCTTCTTCTTCGTTCATCCGGAGTTTTTTTTTTCCGGACGTGATTGCGTTGTGCCTGTCCACAGCAGAGCTGCGTTCTTGCGCCGTTAGGCCGACACATACAACTTCTGCGGGCATTTGTTGACCGGGTTAACCTTCCCGGGGGTTTCTTAGGACGTTTGGCTCTCACTGTTGTGGTGTTATCCCCCATCCCAGCTGGCCCATATAGAACAGCCAAAGACATCCTGGTCAGCCCTCAAGGGAAGGCAGGGGCAGACCATGGGCATTCCCCGCCATCCAAGGAGGCTTCCATACTTGCAGAGCCAACACACAGCGCTCTGGTACTGGGCTCACCCAAGGAATCGTCACGTCCTGCACATGGCTGCTTAGCCTCACTTCCGTATATTGGGCCTTCCATTCACCATAGGCTGTTCTTCCGGAAACCAGAAGTCTGCAGTCTGCAGATGACATCCACACAGTGAGCTTTCGATTCGGACTTTCCACATAATGGATTTGCTATCCAAGCAATATTCCATTTCGTGCCACTAGGACACTTTTTCCACCTTTTATGAAGCCCACACAGTGTGCTTTCGATTCGGACTTTCCACATAATGGATTTGCTATCCAAGCAATATTCCATTTCATGCCTCTGGGGCGCTTTTGTAACCGACATACCTGTGGTATGAAGTGCAGCAGTCTAAATACTTCTTCATGCACCTTTAAATGTCAACCTGAATGTAGTTAAAGTAAGCTGCAGTCAACTTGAGCTTGTTGATATCTCCATAGAGCTTGTCCTCAAATGAAGCAGGTGTGGGCCAAAATATCTTTCTCTGTTCTGCATATATTGGGCACTCCTGCAGCAAATGTTTAGCTGTCATTTTACCAGTTCCACAATTGCATTCATCGGTATCTCCTATCTTTAGTTTATTGAACAAGTGGTATTTCAGCCTGTTATGTCCTGTGCGGAGTCTGAAGATTGCTACTTGTTCTCTTCGGTCGAGTTTGTAATATGCATCATCCTTCTGGTGACCTGGATGCTCTGATTCCCATTTGGTTCTATAAGTGCTTTTTATCAACCTCTTTGCCTCGTTATAGGTTATGTCTATGTCAGGCTGTGGTAGTCGTCCGCCCTCTTTTGCCAGTCTGTCAGCCTCTTCATTTCCAGGTATACTGCAATGTGATGGTATCCACTGTATTACAACTTTTTTGGATTTCTGGCATAGACCATGGAGTGCTGCTCTTAGGTCAGCTATTTCTGTGCTGTAATTGCTCTTCAGTATTGAGACAGCTGACTTTGCATCTGTAAAGATAGCTATTTGCGTCTCTTTATTTTCCTCCATCAAGAGCATTTCTGCTGCAGTTTTCAGAGCCTCTACCTCCGCTTTGAAGTTACTTGAAAACTTTCCAGTTGCCACTGAATGTGTTTTTTTCACTCCATTTTTTAAATTTAGGAGAATTCCTCCTCCTCCATTCTCTACTGAATTTTTGGCTGATCCATCTGTATATGCATGGGTCCAATTGCTGCTTGGGTAATGTTCTTTTATGTAGTTTAGGGTTATTTCTCTTCTTTCGGTTTCATGCTGAGTGTTCTTTTTCTCAATACCAGGAATGTTTTCTATCATCTCAGGCAGTAGCTGCTGTCTCCAAGCTGGGAACTTGTCTGCATTGTAAATGGGTTTGACTGTTGATATGTTAAGTATGGGATCTGCCCTAATCTTTCGTTTTGCAGTTTCTACAAAGTTGCTACGCTTCAGTCTTCCCTTTCCAAAACCACTAAACCTTTTATACATAGGGTGGTCTGTCAATCTTCTAAATTTTTCAGCTTGTTGCTGGGCTCTGCTATCTCTTCTATCCTGCATTGGTTGTAAACAAGTGATCTTTTCTAGTTCATTAATAGGCGTTGTCTTCAGGCTTCCAGTTATGATTCGCATTCCTTGATTTTGGACTCTGCTTATTTTGTTAAAGTTTGACTTAGCTGCTGTTGCCCAAGCTGCAATGCCATATTCCAGTACTGGCCTCACCCGTCCAGTATATAACTTCTTGAGAACTTTCTCATCTGCTCCCCACGTTGTACCAGCAAGCTTTTTCATGATTGCCATTCTTTGCCTTGCTCTTGTTCTATTTTTCTCAACCTGTGTCTTCCATGTCAGGCGACGATCAAAGGTGACTCCTAGATAGTTTGGGTTTTCTTCATGGCGCAATATTTTTCCATTCAATACCAGCTTAGGTTGCTGAGTTTTAGTTGAGAGGGAGAATACTGTGCATGTTGTTTTCTCCTCACTTATCTTCACTAGCCATGATTTTGACCAGTCCTCTAGCGCTAATAGGGCTTGCTGTATTCTGCTGTTAGCTGTACTAATATATTCTTCAGATGTCCATATGGCTAGGTCATCTGCAAAGGATGATGTGTGTACTCTGGCTGGAAAATTTTTCCGTGATGTCGTTTATATATGCTAGGAATAATGTTGGTGAAAGAACTCCTCCTTGGGGGACACCTTGCTCCAACAGCATCATTTTGCTGGTTTGTCCTTGTACTTTTGTCCTGGCAGTTCTGTTCTCAAGGTAGTGGCTGATCCATTTGTACATTTTCCCACAAACATGCATTTTTTGCAGTTTTACTTTCAGTCCTTCCTTCCATACTTTATCAAATGCTTTTTCTAAATCTATCCAGACCGCTAGTGTGTGCTTTTTCTCTTGGAAGGCATCCTCTATTTCCTGAGCTATATAGGTTATTTGATCTTCAGTGGATCTGTACTTTCTGAATCCTGCTTGGTGTGGTGTTAAGAGTTGGTTTTCTTCCAGATGCCATGTTAGCCTGCCATTGATAATGCGTTCCATTAATTTTCCTACACAGCTAAGAAGACTGATAGGTCGATAGCCATTTGGTTCTTCCAGGTCTTTTCCTTTCTTTGGGACTGGTATTAGTATAGCTTCCTTCCATGCCTGTGGGACTATTCCCCTCTTCCAGCTGTAATTTAGGACTGCTAGTAGTTTCTTTTTTGCCTTAGTGCCTAGTCCTATTAGCATTTCATTTGTGATTCCATCCTTTCCTGGTGATGTCTTCTTTTTTAGGGTATTCATTGCCTGTTCCATTTCTTCCATTGTTAGATTTGCCATCATATATTCTGCTGCTGTCTCTGTATATCTATGATGTATCTGTTTATCTTTGATTGCTTTCTTCTGTTCGGCTGTAATATCAATGTGGTTTGCACTGGCATAGTGTTCCATTAGTGCATTTGCAGCCTGTTTTCCTGTAAGCAAGGCATTTCCTTGTTTAATTGTTATTTGTTTGTTTCTAGGTCCTTCATTGTTCATGGCTTTCATTAGTTTCCATAGTTTGTTTCCATCCCTGTCAAAATTCAAGTTTTCTGTTTTTTTCCTCCAACAATCTCTTGTTGTTTGATTTACTGTTCTTTTATATTTTACTGAGATGGCTTTGAGAGAGATGTTCGCTTCAGTTGTTTGTTCTCTCTCTGCGGTCTTCCTAGCATCTTCAACTTTGTCCTCCAAAATTTGTAGTTCCTCAGTCCAGTATGGTTTGTAATTTTTCCTCGCCCCTCTTGGAATAGACTCAGTGGCCGCCTGTATTATTGCTCTGTTTAGACTTTCCACCATTTGCTTCATGTTGCCATATCGTGTATTTATGTTTTCACAATATTTGTCTGTTAGTATGGAAAATCTGTCCCAATCTGCTCGTTTGTAATTCCAGCGAGGCAAAGGCTTTTGCTCCTGTGGAACATACTCCATATTTATTACAAGCAGAATGATATTTGTTATATGGTAAACTACTGCCGCCGTGCTCTCTGGCCTAGGGTTAACGTCTTTCTCCGTAATCCGGTGAGTTACGTAACCTGTGCGAGAATCGGTAGCGGTTCTCGCCGCGTCGGTAACTTAAGGGGTATGTGAGCCGGTCGCTCAGAAAGCAATGGCAAACTACTGAACGTAATCTTGCCTAGTAGCCTACATCAACAGCAGCTGAAAAATGCTGAAACGGACCGCAACGTCCTGTAAAGGGTATGCAAACCAAAAAAAAAAAAAACTACTACTACTGGTCTCGCTGTCCAAGGAGTTAACGACATTGACAAAAAAAAAAAAAAGCTGTTTGTCGCTTTCTTTTTGTTGGATATAATGTTCTAGTTTCGCCAGCTCCTTTAAGGCATTCGTCGTTAGTTACTTTGACAGTCCAAAGAATTCGCAACATTCGTCTCAGGAACCACATCTCTGTTGCTTCCAATCTCTTCCTAATTTGCTCATTTATATTCCAAGACTCACAACCATACAGCAAAACAGGTTCTATATAGCTCCCTAGCACTGTCTTTCTGACATTCAATGATAGTGACTTATTGCAAGATTCACAACCATACAACAAAACAGGTTCTATATAGCTCCCTAGCACTGTCTTTCTGACATTCAATGATAGTGACTTATTGCAAGATTCACAACCATACAACAAAACAGGTTCTATATAGCTCCCTAGCACTGTCTTTCTGACATTCAATGATAGTGACTTATTGCAAGATTCACAGCCATACAACAAAACAGGTTCTATATAGCACCCTAGCACTGTCTTTCTGACATTCAATGATAGTGACTTATTGCAAGACTCACAACCATACAACAAAACAGGTTCTATATAGCTCCCTAGCACTGTCTTTCTGACATTCAATGATAGTGACTTATTGCACAAGATATTCTACTGAAGCTAAACCTTATCTAGTACATCAACAGCAGCTGAAAAATGCTGGTGTTGACAGCAACGTCCTGTAAGGGATATGCAACATAAAAAAAAAGAAAAAGTAACTACTGAGCGCAACACTAAGTCTGGCCCTTCTTCATTATCAATCCTTATGGCAGCTTGTTGTTTCCAATATATGTTTTTACAAATTTAGGCCTAAGGTCTTTCCCATCAATTTGTAGATCTGCAAGCATCTTTATCATACTGGCATGGCTTACTTTATCGAAAGCCTTTGGGTAGTCAATAAAGCATAGATGTAGTTTTTGTTTACTTCTACAGAACGTTCAATTAATGTTCTGAGCATATATACAATATTTATTGAACTCTTGCCTTCTTCAAACCCACATTGTTCTTATCATATTTCTATTCATTCATTCAATTTAGTTTATTTTAGTCAGCATGTTCTTTGCAGAACCTCGCTCCCATAACAACCTTCCGGAAAACCTCTCAATCATAAGCAAGATGTCCCGCGTCCAATACACCCATCTGGAAATCATCCGCCACATCCTACACCCATCTTCTCTTTGGCCATCCTCTTCCTCTCTTCCCAGGCACATATCCCTCCATTAAAATTGCTAACTCTGGCTGTTTTTTCTCTTCACCAGAATATATCTATATCTATAAAAGGCGATGTATGTATGTGTGTCCGTTCTTTATGCGTTCGTGAACGGTCCATCCGATTGAGATGAAATTTTCTACACGTCTTCTTTTCATTCCCGTGTATCCAACTGTCATAGTTTTTTTTAGTGTACAATCAGCTATTTACTTACTAAAATTTAATATTTAAATTTAAATTATCATTTCTATATAGCGAGGGGATTTAACTTAAGAAAAGTTATTTCAAGGGGCATAACTTTTAATAACATTGCTATATATTTTATATATAGATTGTTGCATTGTTTTCAAAGATTTATAAACTCTTTCTCTATAGTTATTTACAGGCATATGAGTTATAATAAATAATGATATAATCTTTAAGGCATTTTCAAAGTTTTCATACAAATAATCTTCTTCTTCTTCTTCAGCGTTCCGAGCCATTGAGGTTCTTTGCTGCAAATACAATCCGTCTCCATTCGTCTCTCTGGTGGACCTTCTCTTGCCAGTCGTTGATTCCAAGTGCTTGTAGGTCTGTACATGTATTATCTCTCCACCGCCTTCTTGGTCTACCTCGGGGTCTACGGTCATTTATTTCCTGAGTGTAAGCGAGTTTTGTTTCCCTATTATCTTCCATTCTTTCTATATGCCCCAGCCATTGTAGTCTATTAGCCTTCATGATACCAGTGATTAGCGGGGACTTAAACAGATCATGAATGTCTTTGTTACTTCTTCTTTTCCACTCTCCACTTTGTGTATCCCTAATGGGTCCAAAGATGCGTCTTAAAATTTTGTTCTCAAAGGTTTGTAACAAGGCTTCGTCTCCTTTCGTTGTACTCCAGGTTTCAGAGCCATACAGCACAACTGGTCTGATCAGTGTTTTGTATATTGTGATTTTGGTGTTACGAGATAGCGCCTTTGATTTTAGTAGATGTTGTAGTGCATAGTATATCTTATTTCCAGAGTTGATTCTAGTTTGTATTTCTTCCCTTATGATGTTGGAGCAGTTGAAGATTGTACCCAGGTATTTGTATGTTTCCGTTCTTTTAATGGTCATATTATCTATTTGTATGTGGCCAGAGTTTCTAGCCATTCCGTCTCTTGAAATTACCATATATTCTGTCTTATCTTGGTTGATAACCAGCCCCATCTGTTGGGCTTTTCCCTTTAAGTGAGTCAATATTTCCAATGTCTTTTGTTCACTTTGCCCTATAATATCTATATCATCTGCATAACCAAGCAGCTTGGATGTTCCTCCAATATCACATTCCTCCTTTACCTTCCTTACAACTTTCTCTAGAGCCAGAAATAATGCATCTATTTAAATAGTGAAAATTTTCTAACTCATCTTTTCATTTCTCTTCAACAGCACATTTAATTTTTTTAAAACATCTCGTATGTATTTCGCGTTAAACCCACGTATGGGTATTTATGATGCTTGGCTAAGATCAAGTGTATTTGCTGGCCTCCAGTAGTGCGCTTGGTCTGGTCGGAGGCCGGGATGATCAATCTCGGTCCCTTGGCTAAGATCAGGCGCATTTGCTGCATGCCCCGCAGTAGTGCGCCTGGCCTGGTCGGGGGCCGGGTGATCAAAAAAAAAAAAAAAAACCTCACATTAGCATCACTTTAAATGTGGGCCCGGTGGACCACTGTGGGCAATAGCTCACAGTGGGACTAAGGGTCCACGCCAAAAATAGGGGAGGCGGGGAACCAGCTAGTCTGGGATGACCGCCAAACCCTAAATAAAAAAAAAAAAAAAAAAAAAAAATTTTAAACATTGCCTCAACGAGTTACTTTTCATGCGTTTTAATACTTATTGTTCTTTTGTTGTCAGAGAATTGCTTCATAAGAGATGTTGAATGAAAGAATTATGAGACAGAATAGAGAAGAAGGGCAGAATGTAGGACGGGCCTGCGTGCCCAATTCTTAAACCTTTGAAAATAAAGATTTTCGTTTGTTACCAAAAAAAAAGTAATTTTTTGTGAGAGAAAGTTAGTTGCATATCCTTTGCAGTACTCTACAGTCAACCCACCGCCCACCATTTATTGGCTGTTTGTGATATCTTGGTAGGTTTACTTAAGATAGATCTCTTCCAACCATATTTTCTAATATCAATCTATCTATTCTTCTATTCTATCTATATTTTTAACGGGAACGGGCAGAACATAGATAGACAGACAGACAGACAGACAGACAGACAGACAGACAGACAGACAGACAGACAGACAGACAGACAGACAGACAGACAGACAGACAGACAGACAGACAGACAGACAGACAGACAGACAGACAGACAGACAGACAGACAGACAGACAGACAGACAGACAGACAGACAGACAGACAGACAGACAGACAGACAGACAGATAGATAGATAGATAGATAGATAGATTAGATAGATAGATAGATAGATAGATAAATAGATAGATAGATAGATAGATAGATAGATAGATAGATAGATAGATAGACAGACAGACAGATAGATAGATAGACAGACAGACAGACAGACAGACAGACAGACAGACAGACAGACAGACAGACAGACAGACAGACAGACAGACAGACAGACAGACAGATAGATAGATAGATAGATAGATAGATAGATTAGATAGATAGATAGATAGATAGATAAATAGATAGATAGATAGATAGATAGATAGATAGATAGATAGATAGATAGATAGATAGACAGACAGATAGATAGATAGACAGACAGACAGACAGACAGACAGACAGACAGACAGACAGACAGACAGACAGACAGACAGACAGATAGTCGGGAACGGGAACGGGAGCTTATATGACTACTTATATGAATTAAATGAGATGCTCCCCACCAGGAAGGTGAGAATATTCAGTCTTCTCATTTCTTTCTTAATGTTATCAAAGCGGCTTTAGGATCATCACCCTTCAAAATACATTTGGGAAGGTTTTAGAGAAGATAGTCGCTGTCAAGCCGGCTCCGTGGCTAAAGGCTTGCGAACGCGGTTCGTGAGCCGGGTACCAGGCGTTCGAAGCTCAGCTGCGACCGATTTGTGCAGCAGACCGTGTCGCGCTGTGTTATAACGTGCTGGTATGGGAGCCGGTCGTTCAGAAAGCAATGGAAAACTACTGAACGTAACACTTGCCTAGTACATCAACAGCAGCTGAAAAATGCTGGTGTTGACTGCAAAGTCCCGTAAGGGATACGCGACAGAAAAAAAGTTATCAAAGTTTGGGATTAGTTAGTTACTTAGTTAGTCGCAGTTAAAACTTCACAGCAACGGGTCATCCCCATTATGCTCCGTTCCTGTGCCAGTGAATATCACACTAAACGCTCCCTACTGCCCAGTGTGAAAAGTGGAAAAGTTTGGGATGTGTGTGGTTAATTTCCTTTAAGTTTTATATGGCCTTAGGAGGCCAGTAAAAAATAGTTTTTTCTCTTACTAAGCTTGACAAACATTACATTGAAAGTCTTCTATTAGAATTTAAAAAATACATCTAGAAACTTAAAGTTGATTATAAAATTTAAGTAAAAAATATTAAAAACATATTTTATGAATAATCTAAAATTTTTATTCATTAGATTACAATATCTGACTTCAGAATTAATTGTTTTAATTTAAAAAAATTATTCAAAAGATATTTAAGTTAGTTAATAATATTATAGCTAGTATATTATTTCCCTTTTTAAATTTCAGTAATATCCCTTACTACAATATTAGGTGGTTATGCCCCCTACTCATTGCTCATCTCATTTTGCTTTTCGCTATCTGGTAATTCCGCAGAATGCTTGAAAATAATTATTAATAAGTGTAGTGAGCAATCAAGGCATTATTATCATGTTATTATGGTGTTTTAAATATGCTCTAAACAGCTAGAAAAAGGTCTCAGTGGCCAAAGGTTTGCTAACGCGGTTCGTGAGCCGCTTACCAGGCGTTTGAAACGCAGCTGCTGCAGATTTGTGCAGCAGACTGTGTCGCGTTGTGTTATAACGTGTTGGTATGTGAGCCGGTCGTTCAGAAAGCAATGGCAAACTACTGAACGTAACACTTGCCTAGTACATCAACAGCAGCTGAAGAATGCTGGTGTTGACTGCAACGTCCTGTAAGGGAACTGCAACGTCCTGTAAGTGATCTCATCATCTCATCATGTACCTCTTGTACCTTGCGGTGTCGGGGTGAAGTATAAACAGCGGGAGAGGGCCCTGTAAGTTATATGCAAAAAAAAAAAAAAAATTTTAAAAAAACTAGGGAAACGCATGTGCAGTTGAATTTATGATTTATTTTTTTTTTTAAATTATAGGAGATATTTACGAGAAATTGGGGGTGGGAGACTATTTGTTCATAATGAATGGATGAAATTTACAAACAATATAAATGATATTTCCTCTAAACATTATATTTGTCTACATAAATCCCATAAGCTTACACGGCCTTTCGCCAACGCGGAAACAAGTGCATGCGGGCATTGACTGTACCAGACAAGGTTTTCTTCTGCTCACTTCACTTATTAATTTGTCACTTCTCTCATTCCTATCACCTAGGGCCTACTAGAGCATCACGAACGGCCATTAAATGCTAGGTGTGATTGTGATGTCCTTCACAGAACATGCTACTAACTCTCCCGAACAACTGTTGCTTTAATTGTCATAAACAGCTGCTAGTGTAACTCTCTGCCTAGCAAATGGGAACAAAAAACAGCAATTGCAATGGGAGATAAAGAGGCATCTATAAACAGATTGATCAAGAAGCACGACTAGGATATGTTTTGTCACCGAATCTATTCCTTCTCAAGTAGCAATGTCAAAAATCACAAACATATCAGGAATATGAGTTGGAAATTATAATATAAACAATCTAGATTATGCAGAAGACACTACATTGATATCCGGAAACGCTAAAGATCTGCAACAACTGTTAGATATTGTGGTAACAGAGAGTGCAAACATGGCTTTAATTAAACATCAAGAAAACAAAACCAATAGTTATATCAAAGACAAAGATAACACCAACAATTTGACACAACAGTAGGAGGGAACATGCTTAACCAAGCTGATAAATTCAAACACAGAGGGATAATCATAACATCAGATGGTAGATGAGTGGCATAGGTTAAGAGCAGAATAGGGAAAGCAAAAGCTACCCTTTCAGAAAATGGAAAATATCACATACAATAAATAACTATAACTGAAAGTCAAGAAGAGAGTACTGAAATGTTATATAGAACCTGCTTTGTTGTGTGGTTGTGAATCTTGGAACGCGAATGAACACCTTAGAAAGAGCTTAGAGGTAACCGGGATGTTGTTCTCGAGACGAGTGATGTCAACACCTTGGACTGACAGAGTACTTACAACACTTGCCTGGAACAGATTAATGGAAGTAGAACATTATAAACAACTCTAAGAAAAAGGCAGTGTTATCTGGTCATGTGATGATAGGAGAGGCACTGAAGAACATCGTGACGACTGGAGAGATCAAGGGAAAAAGAAGCAGAGGCAAACCAAGAGAAATGATGCTGGATGGACTGAGACGGTGGAATGGAAGAAAATCATCAACAGAAATGATTCATAGCACCGGGTGACTGAGATCTGCGTAAATACATGAACCCATACATCAAGTTGACAGGATATAGCAATCCACTGTCCCAGTCAGTTGTTACATTTACACACCATCCCAGTTAATGTTTACATTAACCCACTCTGTCCCAGACAGTTGTTACATTAACCCACTCTATCCTAGTCAGTTGTTACATTACCCCACTCTTTCCTAGTCAGTTGTTACGTTAACCCGCTCTATCCTAATCAGTTGTTATATTAACCCACTCTATCCTAGTCAATTGTTGCATTAACCCACTCTATCCTAGTCAGTTGTTACATTAACCCGCTCTATCCTAATCAGTTGTTATATTAACCCACTCTATCCTAGTCAATTGTTGCATTAACCCACTCTATCCTAGCCAGTTGTTACATTAACCCGCTCTATCCTAATCAGTTGTTATATTAACCCACTATATCCTAATCAGTTGTAACTGATAGTAGCCTCTTAATTACAACCAGCGGGAATCATTACTGTTTAGAATGCCACCGTTAAACAATATGCCACTTATTCCCTGTTATTTTTGGCCACATACTTTTCTCCTGCCGTATCTTGTGCATTATATTATCTATATTTAGCTTCTTTAACGGTCTGAAAATAATTATATTCTGTTCTATCCTGATTCCATATGGAAACTTCTATATAACATGCCAGTACGCGGGAGTTAAACTTTTGGCGTCATCAATCCTGTTTGAAACTGCACAGTTACATTAACTTGATCAAGCTTTGCATGTTGTTATTTATATTAATTATATTCTTAATGATATTTGTGGCATTCTTGACAAAGTTATCAACAACAGAAAAGACGGACAGTTGTGGCGGATTTATATGATTTCTGTTGTTATTTGTATCTGTATTAGCATTCATTTTCCCGTTGTGAATTCTTCTCTCCTGGCCCAAGATCCTTGTCATGTTTGTACGTGTTAATGTTTGTTGTTGCTCTACAGGATTCACACACATCTGCGCCCTTCATTGTGTATTGTCATATCCTGATACAGCCAAAATCCTTCTAATTTGTAGCTAAATGTATATTTAGCACACGTATACAGCTGTGTTTTATAATGAGCTAGGAGAGGCTTTGGCTCAGTGCAAACATTGTGAAATAACATTGATACTCGGGAACTTCTATGCAAAAATAGACAAGGAAAAAGTATGCTTAATGGAACAGGAGTGATACAGGTGGCAGATTAATATTGAGGGTAGAATCTCGTGATGTAATCATTATGTAACACCTAGTTCTCACACCGTTCGCCTCGAGTATATGCTTGGAAAAGCTCTGGGGTAATGTTCGCAATCGAATCGACTACATATTGATTCCAAAGAGATTGAGAAGCAGTTCTATCATTCAGTCCAACATTATTAGAAGTGTGTACGGACTACGCTTGAGTTCAAAGCGAGCGACAGAAAAAAAAAACCACCACCACGAAGCAGTTTTTTCGCAGAGCATCGTTCTCATCATAGCCCTCGGGAGTGTCTCGACCTTCTGCCCGTTCCCCTATCTCATACACCCTCATGCACGAGGTCTCTACCCGTTCCCCTATCTCATACACCCTCATGCTCGAGGTCTCTGCCCGTTCCCCTATCTCATACACCCTCATGCTCGAGGTCTCTGCCCGTTCCCCTATCTCATACACCCTCATGCTCGAGGTCTCTGCCCGTTCCCCTATCTCATACACCCTCATGCTCGAGGTCTCTGCCCGTTCCCCTATCTCATACACCCTCATGCTCGAGGTCACTCCCCGTTCCCCTATCTCATACACCCTCATGCTCGAGGTCTCTGCCCGTTCCCCTATCTCATACACCCTCATGCTCGAGGTCTCTGCCCGTTCCCCTATCTCATACACCCTCATGCTCGAGGTCTCTGCCCGTTCCCCTATCTCATACACCCTCGTGCTCGAGGTCTCTGCCCGTTCCCCTATCTCATACACCCTCATGCTCGAGGTCTCTGTCCGTTCCCTTATCTCATACACCCTCGTGCTCGAGGTCGCTACCCGTTCTCCTATCTCATACACCCTCATGCTCGAGGTCTCTGCCCGTTCCCCTATCTCATACACCCTCATGCTCGAGGTCTCTGCGTGGTCTTTTGTTTCCCCAGCTTTTTCTTCCAGTAACCTTGCCTTCCATCACTGTTCTCCCCATGCCACTGGGGAGTATAATATGGAGAAAGTTTTTCAGCTCCGGAGACATGATGCTGGAGCGGCCTTACAGAAGAAGCAGTTTAGTATGAGCAAAAACGGGACCAGAGGCAGGCGGCTTTTAGTGATCGTGGATTATAAGAAGATTGGCAGTCCACGAGACAGAAGGCTGTGGATAGACATGATCACCAACTTTACATGGCATGGACTATAAGAAGATTGGCAGTATACGAGACAGAAGGCTGTGGACACACATGATCACCAACACCACACGGCATGGACTATAAGAAGATTGACAGTACACGAGACAGAAGGCTGTGGACAGATATGATTACCCACGCCACACACCGTGATCCTATGATTGATTGTGATTATACAGCAGGCACATAATGCCAGAAAGCCGCAGTAGTGAGGTGGCTAGCAAGCTTGCCTGGTGGCCTAGTGCTCCTGTGTTCGAATCCGATTTAACTCGGGAATTGTGTTTCACTGGACTCGCAGATTGACCCAGTTTAACATTAGTACCAGGAAATTATCTGTGACTTAAAGGCGGCCAGTGTGATTTGACCACATCTCTGACCGAGTGCCCACTGGTCATTTGACAATATGGGGCTAGCACCATGTACCGAGTAGGCATCACGGCATGAACGGGATACTTCGTCACTGTGACTGTATCATCAGATCTATAGAACATGAGCCAGGCATCACGGCATGAACGGGGTACTTCGTCACTGTGACTGTATCATCAGATCTATAGAACATGAGCCAGGCATCACGGCATGAACGGGGTACTTCGTCACTGTGACTGTATCATCAGATCTATAGAACATGAGCCAGGCATCACGGCATGAACGGGGTACTTCGTCACTGTGACTGTATCATCAGATCCATAGAACATTTGACAGGCATCACGGCATGAACGGGGTACTTCGTCACTGTGACTGTATCATCAGATCTATAGAACATGAGCCAGGCATCACGGCATGAACGGGGTACTTCGTCACTGTGACTGTATCATCAGATCCATAGAACATTTGACAGGCATCACGGCATGAACGGGGTACTTCGTCACTGTGACTGTATCATCAGATCTATAGAACATGAGCCAGGCATCACGGCATGAACGGGGTACTTCGTCACTGTGACTGTATCATCAGATCCATAGAACATTTGACAGGCATCACGACATGAACGGGGTACTTCGTCACTGTGACTGTATCATCAGATCCATAGAACATGAGCCAGGCACCACAGCATGAACGGGGTAGTTCGTCACTGTGACTGTATCATCAGATCTATAGAACATGAGCCAGGCATCACGGCATGAACGGGGTACTTCGTCACTGTGACTGTATCATCAGATCCATAGAACATGAGCCAGGCATCACGACATGAACGGGGTACTTCGTCACTGTGACTGTATCATCAGATCCATAGAACATGAGCCAGGCATCACGGCATGAACGGGGTAGTTCGTCACTGTGACTGTATCATCAGATCTATAGAACATGAGCCAGGGATCACGGCATGAACAGGGTACTTCGTCACTGTGACTGTATCATCAGATCCATAGATAATATGCCAGGGATCACGGCATGAACGGGGTACTTCGTCACTGTAACTGTATCATCAGATCTATAGAACATGAGCCAGGGATCACGGCATGAACAGGGTACTTCGTCACTGTGACTGTATCATCAGATCCATAGATAATATGCCAGGGATCACGGCATGAACGGGGTACTTCGTCACTGTAACTGTATCATCAGATCTATAGAACATGAGCCAGGGATCACGGCATGAACAGGGTACTTCGTCACTGTGACTGTATCATCAGATCCATAGATAATATGCCAGGGATCATGGCATGAACAGGGTACTTCGTCACTGTGACTGTATCATCAGATCCATAGATAATATGCCAGGGATCACGGCATGAACGGGGTACTTCGTCACTGTAACTGTATCATCAGATCTATAGAACATGAGCCAGACATCACGGCATGAACGGGGTACTCCGTCACTGTGACTGTATCATCAGATCCATAGACAATTTGCCAGATATCACGGCTGGTGGTTATAGTATAGTTAACCCATTCAGAGCCAAACCAACATTAGGTGTGGACCAAACATGGTAGACGATCTCATGAACAAATATTATAATGCACATTTCCGCTCACTGAGCATTGAAATCGCCGAAGATACCATGAAAGAAAATAAATAACATGATGACTCTAGAATGGCGATATACCGTCCTTCTGTTCAAATGGGAGGTCACATGTGGTGATATATTATCCTCAGGTTAAAATGATGACACCGTCTTGGTGGCAATAAACCAGAAGTTACAATGATGACACCGTCTTGGTGGCAATAAACCAGAAGTTACATTGACGACACCGTCTTGGTGGCAATAAACCAGAAGTTACATTGACGACACCGTCTTGGTGGCAATAAACCAGAAGGAACCACAGAACATGATAGACGCATGTGGATAGACAGGCAGTTAACCCACATTAAATTGATGATACAGTCTTTATGGCAATAATCCAAGAGGAACTACAGCACATAATATACATATAGGATGCAGAAAGGATGAAGAAAAACAAAAACAATAATAGGCCCTGAGATTGAAGAACAGGAAGATCAGAAGTTTCGATAACAAGAAAGTAACTGATCAAGTGTTAACGTACAGTAACAGTACATGGTATTAATTTGTCACACATACAAGCTATCAGTACGTCGTGGCGAAGAAGTTACCAATGCAATTCGTAATGACGCATACCGCGTTCGAAACACAGCTGCCGGCGATTTATACGCATACCGCCTTGCACTGGTTTTCATATAACAATATGATTGGCGGTCGTTCAGAAAGCAATAACCAGCTACCGAAGGTAATTTTGCCAAGACGTCAGAAACAGCAAAAATTGCTGGGGTTAACTGCGACGTCAGGTAAAGGATATAAAGGAACTAGCTTTAAATACGGAAGTTCAAGCGTCTGGGTGCACGAATAACGTCAGTTGGAAGATGTACAACAGAGATAAAGAACTGAATATGAACAACAAAAACTGCGCGATATAACACGAAGAACGTCTTATGTTTATGTTGTGAAACACTGATCGAGTGGAAGCGATGGTGTCATCACACTTAGGCTGTAGGATTCGCAACAAAACCACTCAGGAAGCTAACTAAGTCAACGAATGCCGGGAGGATGTCGGATGTGATGCCTGCAGGATACAGATACGAGAGGGCTTCACATGCAAACCTTAAAATGTTATTGTTATTGTTGTTGTTGTTGTTGTTGGTGTTGTTGTTGTTGTTGTTGTTGTTGTTGTTGCTGTTGCTGCTGCTGCTGCTTCTGCTGCTGCTGTGAATATGTTCTGAAAATGTACAGAACAAATGAATCATTTTTCGATGTAGTCACCACTCCGTTCAATGCAGGATACAGATACGAGAGGGCTTCACATGCAAACCTTAAAATGTTATCAGATCTATGTTCAATGTATCGATAAAGTGCTTAGACTCCCGTTGAAAAAAAAAAAAAAAAGCTCTTGGTCACTACTCGGTGTGCCTGACCCGGTCATGAACAGTCTGTCACAGAAACCGTATTGAAACTTGCTACTTCACACATAAACTTTCTGGACTGACATGCATGCATCACCGAGATGGATCTTCATTCGTCGATGAATTTCTATAAGTTTAACCCCTTCACTGATCAAATGTCGAATAACAGAACGCTGCTCCTCTTTGGTACATGTCAAAAGTGGGGCTCCCATCCTTAAACTATCCTTATGACGTCACCGTGTTCGTCTGCACCATTCTGTCACGCGCTTAACCCCGTTGACATTCTTAACAACAATATTGACAGGTTCCAAGACAGTGACATGGTTATTGTAATTTCTGTAACACTTGTAAGATTTTCATTTGAAGCCCCGTCGTAAAATTTAATTATGAATACGCATCTTTGAAATGACGATATACGGACGTGAGTTAGGGACATTTCGCTGTCGAAGAGGAAAATATGGGCTTTTGAACTTAAATCTGGCAGACATGTCCCTTACAATATCGTAGAACCGACTATGTGGCGAGGGAGTTGAGGACGCAATACGTAATCTCGCATACCTCGTTCGAACCGCACCTGCGGGTGATTTGGCACCAGACCGCCTTGCGTTGGTTTTCATGTAATGGTATGTATGTTGGTCGTGTAGAAAGCAATGGGAAACTAAAAAAAAAAATGGGAAACTACTGAACGTAAATTTGCCAAGAAATCGCAAACAGCCAAAAATGTCGAGGTTGACTGCGACGTCATGTAAAGGATATGCAACAAAATAAAACATTTTGTGAACCAAGAAGAAGAAACATACGGACATTAAACCAGACCTGAACGTGGAAGAGAACTGGCTCATGAACATTATGTCTCGGACACCGAAATACATTGACCAGAATAACAGATTCTGTGCCAACAAAAGACTAGGTTTGGACAACACAAAAATGGATGGGGGACAATGGGAAGCAGGAGTGTTGTCACGGTTAGTATGGTAGCAGACACGTTGTATTTTAACGCAATGACAGCATTTCGGAGATATGTAAGCCAATGGCAGATACGAGAAGCCGCTTAAGACGATTAATAATCCTATGTCACTCAATCACTTAGGATTGTGATTATTGAACTGAATGAACATGAAAACTGGTACTGTCACCTTAACATGTCATTCAGTGGCCGGGAGAGCACGGGCATGGAAAGCATGATTGCACGGAGAAGAGGGGGGGTCGACATGAACGAAGATGCATACAGGCTTTGAGGACACTCTGGGTTTGTCAATATATGAGGATGAGGAACTGGGACAGGATCGAGAATATTTTCTGTGTGCCTCGATGAAAGCAACGTTCTGTAAATACCTAGAAGGACCTGGAGACCTGGAGAAGAGAAGAAAAAGAAGAAGAGAAAGGAGGTGAAGAAGAAGAAGGAGGAGGAGGGAAAGGAGAGGGAAAGGAGAGGGAGAAGAAGAAGAAGAAGAAGAAGAAGAAGAAGAAGAAGAAGAAGAAGAAGAAGAAGAAGAAGAAGAAGAAGAAGAAGAAGAAGAAGAAGAAGAAGGAGGAGGAGGAGGAGGAGGAGGAGGCGGCGACGGCGGCGGAGGAGGAGGAGGACAAGAACTATGCACAAGCGCTAGTCATGCTCTTTACACATCACCCAACTCAATCATGTTCAGAAACGCGAAGTACCCTCAGTGCACTCCGTCAGACGTGTGAGGTATTTGGTGCCAGGCCCATGTTCGTGTACACCATTCGGCACTCCATGGAGATCTGGTCAATGTTACCACCGCTGCCTTTACTTCCCAAGAAATTACCTGGGACCCAATTCAGGCTGGGTAGACCTGGGGGTAGGTCCATTAAAAAAGAAAAAAAACCCACCCCAAACCAATTCGAACCCATCGAATGTTCTAGCCAACTCGTTGCTGCGGCTCTGGTTAAGTTTTGTCAAGTTTTAAATAGCAAACTGAACACAGTGTAAACGTAAGAAAAACAAGCTAAACATAAGACACACAACATCACTAAATGTATCTAGCGATAACTAAATGATTCTAGTATTAACTAAACGAATCTAGTGTTAACTAAACGATTCTTGCGTTGACTAAATGATTCTAGTATTAACTAAATTAATCTAGTGTTAACTAAATGAATCTACTGTTTACTAAATTAATATTTAAAAAAAAAATTAATATAGCGTTAACTAAAAGAACTAGTGTTAATTAAATGATTATAACGTTAACTAAATGAATCTAGTGTTAACTAATTTCATCTAGTGCTAAGTAAATGAATCTAGCGTTAACTAAAAGAATCTAGTGTTAAGTAAATGAATACAGCGTTAACTAAATGAATACAGCTTTAACTAAATGAATATAGTGTTAACTAAATGAATGTGATTTTAACTAAATGAATGTAGCGTTAACAAAATGAATATAGTGTTAACTAAATGAATATAGCGTTAACTAAATGAATATAGTGTTAACTAAATGAATATAGCGTTAACTAAATGAATCTAGTGGTAACTAAATGAATCTAATGTTAACTAAAAGAAAAGTAATGCGTACACTCTTCCAAACATGGTGAACAACAAATTCCCCAGTTTGGTTATATCGGATTTGAGCAAACTGAACGGTTCTCTAGAAGTTTAAACATTAAGTCAAAGTAATTTTCTTGTGATGTATTATATTATGATTAATTGTAATTGGTGAAACAATATTATATCCTTATATATTTCTTTAAAATGTGAATGTACTTACTGTTTTCAAATAACACATTACTGTCATTACCAAAAGTCACCAAAACGACCGAGAAAAGCGACAAGCTAAAAATATAAGTGGAAAATACTAGGTCGAAGTCGTCAATGGGAATACCGTGTCTAAAAATAGACGAAAGTAGGCCATAGGATGGGTGTTATAGAAACGACTTTGTTCAGGTTTTCCTTGTAGAAATTGTAGAAATTCCTTGTAGTTAGGGAAACCCGTGGCATGAAACAAAGGACAACTTGGGAAGTAATGCATTAATACACTGCGTGACATCGATTAGCACTCATAGGGAGGATTTGTATCTGCTCTCGTGTTATCATTTACTGACCACGAAATTGTGGGTTGTTTTGATACGCTTCACTGTACATTGTCGCCCGTATGTTATCAGGCCCGATAAGGGAAACAGAATAATAATACTGTCACCTCAAATACATAACGTAAGAGACGATCAAAAGGGTTTGCGCGAGACTCGTTTGTCCATCTCATCTCAACACCTCATCTTATCTCATCACCTCATCTTATCTCATCATCTCATCTGATTCCTCTTGTACCTTGCGGTGTCGAGGTGAAGCATAAACAGCCGGAGAGTGCTCGTTTATGAGCTTATCTATGTGTTTGTTTAGCCACTCCTCTCCTTAGTCGCTCCTCTTTTACTCCTGATCTAGAGGCACCAATGTGTTTGTTTAATCTCTCCTGTTCTACCCCTAAAGTAGTATACATTTGATATTTGTTTGTTCATTCCTCTTCTGCCCCTGGATGTTGGGATCTCAACTACTTCCTTCTACTGCAACGAGCGCCAACCAATACTTGTGAATGTGTGTATATGCTGTCTTTGTGGCCTCAAGGGTTCCCCAACAATGTATCAACAAGTTCAGGAAGCTCGAGTAAAACAACACAATAAACCGCCGTGGATTCCTCGGGAAATACTTGAAATGATGAGAGATTGAACTAGTGCACATCAAACAGGGACTTCTTCACATGTCGCAGTCAGAGAAACACAACTCAGTTCACCATTCGCAGGAGGAAGTAGACCCATTAAACAATTTAATAATAAATAAAACTAACAAACATGATACATTGAAAGCAATTGTCATTTTCACAAATAAAACCAATTCCTCACATTTGTTATTATCAAGTCATGTTATATGTGATGAATTCAGTAATTTTCGTCCATACAGATATAAATGAGTTGAAGGCTACAATATCAGATTCTATTAACTACTTATCTTTATATCATCAGTTTGTGAGAATAACGCTCCAAAGATTTCACCCCCGACATACCTCTAGTGACATTCACTGAAGTATTTTTTTGTTTTTGTTTTTGTTGTGCATATCCTTTTTACAGGACATCCCAGTCAAAGCTAGCATTTCGGCCGCTGTGATCTCTTGGCAAGATTACGTTAAGTAGTTTGCCATTGTTTTCTGAACGACCGGCACCGATACCAACGCAAAACCAACGAAACTCGGTCTGCTGCCAAATGGCGCGCAGCTGTGTTTCGAACGCAGGTATACGCGATTACGAACTTCGTCCGTAAGCCCTTCGCCACGGAGAAGGCCTGAAGAATTTACTCATCTCTATAATCTTCTTCTTACAATCCATGTTATGTGGCATTGGTGATCATTGTCTGTCCACTGCCCTATGTCGCTTGTGCTACCAGTAATTTCTGACACCGACGTTCCTCCATACCATTATGTCAAACGGTCCAGAAATGTCTATCTTGTCTTCCCCGGCCTCTCTTCCTCTCCAGCCTTCCCATTGTGACGACATACTCAGACTCCCTCTTTTCGTGCCCGAAGAATGTGCACTGTCTTCTTCTGTTGCCAGTAACTAGCTCTCTTTGTGAGTTAATTAATTCCAAGATATCTTAATTGCTCTGTTTATCCACCAACGGTGGTCTCATCATTATTTTATAAAACCACAACTCCACAACTTACACATAATTCCTCCCGCCTTCTAATTGCCCATGATCCATTTCCGTAGATCAGGATTGGTTCTACAATCTAGAACACAATAACTCATCATGATTGGCTGGAGTCAGCAATGGGGCTCTTAGTTGTGCTGCGGAAGTTATCGATGACTCACTAACTTCCATATTTAATCTCATATCTGTGACTCACACACTTTCATGTATTTAATCTCATATCGGTGACTCACGAACTTCGATATATTTTATCGCATACTGATTTATTACCACCATCTGTGTTGCCATTCCTAGTTGGTAAATAGTTACAATATTACAAGCTCTGATTGTGGAAATAACTCTAGGCAGCAGGATGTAAATTTGCGATCCAGACTTCTTGCAGCTTTCACTGTAACTAAGAATACTTATGGAACAAAAGAAAGAGCAGCGGCCGCAGCAGGATATAACAATATGAATTGCAAGCAGTTAGGTATATTTAGCTCCTGCGAAAACAAGGAGACATACTAAACACAGACACAATGCACATAGTTCACATACCTTACAAGGAAATCCATCGTACACAGGTGAAAAACAACATGTGACATCCAAAATCAGAAGCAATCAATAAATATATAAAATGAAATAATAAAAATTTAAAAAAAACGTACAATAGGACACAAAGGACGGCCGACATTTTGATTCTAAGAGTCTTTGTCAATAACAGAACAACACAAATAGTTTGTTGAAAAAAAAAAAAAACGAAAACAAGACACAAAATAAATGACACAGCTTCTTGTTGCCCATGTTGGCCGTCCTTTGTGTCCTATTGTAATTCATAAGAATACTTAGCTCTAACGTCAGACCAGAACTACTGTATGGACTTAAAAACAAAACACGGAGATCGATTACTAACAAACTTTAAATTTAAATGATTTCATATCCTTTACAGGACATCGCTGTCAACATCAGCATATTTCAGCTGATTGTTGATTTCATGGCAAGATTACCCTCAGTAGTTTGCCATTGCTTTCTGAGCGGCCGGCTCAGTATCCCGCAAGTCACCAGTGGGGGTCGAACCGCTCCCAGTTCTCTCCCGCTACGAGACTCTGCGTGATAAACGGAATTACAGAGAAAGTGTTGTAACCCCTCAGCCAGAGAGACCGGCGCATGTGGATTAGCTTTCCTAATTACCAGTGTCCCTCGCCATCAGGCGATTTCATTTCGACTTTTGAGGTACTTGTAATTTACGTCCACAAGTCAAGGATGAGAAGTCAACATTTTAGTCAAGCTGACCTGTGTAAGAGCTGAATCCCTACCTCGGAATTAACATACCGGAAGTTTAAGAGCCTTCGCTCTCATCCATTCAGTTATGTTGACCCCCAAGGGAAATGAGCTGTAATCTGTTTCCTTTGCTCCCTCCTGTGATTCATTGTTTGCATGCTCATGTTTGTTTCTCACCATCTTCTCATCTAGCTTAAATAGTGACCCCCCCCCCCCACCACCCAACCTGTTTTTTCCCCCTAACTGCGTTGTATTTTTAAAGTACAATGTGTATTTTTAATGACTGTGCAGTGTTTGAAAATATTGCCGGTCCAAGTTGTGTATTTACCTGTTATGTTGCATGAACTTTACAGAGGGTGAATACAAAACTTAGACCAGCAATATTTTCAAACACTGCACAGTCATTAAAAATACACCCTATACTACTCTCGCAGCTGTTAGTTGAATTCCTCTTTTACCGTTTGTTCCCTGAGTTCACCTAATGTCTTTTTTATTGCAGCCGGTATATTTGAACCGTATAGTGGTCTTGCGTCTCAGATGATTAATTACTGGCACTTTTGTCCCCGGCTTCTGTGGGTTGGGAATAGTGAGACGCGCAGTTGCATCATTCCCCGACATACAGACACCAGGGATCGAGCTCAGGAGGGGGAGATGTAGAAGCAGATCACTTTGCGTTGATTTCCATTGTATGAAACGTCGGCCGTTCAGAAAACAATGGTACAATTCTTCTGTGAGGCGAGGGTGATCAAGTCTGTCTTCAGCCCTCTGTCTGTTGTACTGCAAATCATTTGTGATATTATCTTGCTCCATGACACAATATTAAACTGTCCAGCATTTCTCTCCTGGTTTCCCCTAGCCTCTCTTCCCCCCCAACATTCCCGATGTGACCACATAGTCCAGCTTTTCCCTGCTTATGACATACTCAAAGAATGTGTACTGTCTCCTCATCCGATGCGAGTAACCAGTTCTCTAAACAGCAAACTAGTGAACTCAAATTACTCAGTAAACCACAATAATCCAATAAATACCGTAGATGATTGTAAAGGACAAGCAACTACTTTAACTGTTTAGACATAAGTAGTTAGTTAGTTGCTTATTCTTACAGGACGTAGCAGTTAACCCCAGCATTTTTTAGCTGTTTTTGATTCCTGGGCAAGTTTACGTTCAGTGGCTTGTCATTGCTTACTGAACGACCGGCACTCTTACCATTGCATGGGAACTAACGCAAAAGGGTCTGCTGTCAATCCACCCGTAGCTGTTTCGAACGTAACCCGTAGCCCTTTCTCCACTGAGCCGGCGTCATAAGTAGACAGAAGTAAAATATAATGAATGTAACAAGTGGGCGAGCTGATTGAGAATCAATTCTGTCCTCAGGAGATTTGGCATCTATTTTTGCATAATTAGACACGAGCTTCCTTGACTAAGCCGAACCAAACTAGACGCACCCTGACTCCGTGTCTAGGCGTGTGGACACAAGTGAAGCAATTTATATTAATGTAATGAGGTCTAGTCGCCGCGGGATTTCATAATGTAGCATTTTAAAATCCGGTGCAATATTGGTGGGGTATGGGGTTCATTCCCTCCATCGGTCAGTTGGATGTCAATATTGACTTCTCGTTCAGAAAACAATGGCGAAACTACTGAATGTAAAATTGCTTAGTAGACTAGCCTGGTGTTGGGGTTGATGGCGATTTCCCTCAAGACACACCACATTTATACACATGAATCAAATTGGGTGGAACTGCGGTAAAGCTGTGAAAATGTAAACAATATAACATGACACAAAGTAGTGCAGCTTTACATAACAGATTTAACGACACATACAGGACGTTGCGGCGATTAGCCTTCATCAGCAAATAAACACATTCATAAGCACAACATACAGTCAAGGAGATTTCCTGTGACTACATCAACACGTGACGACAGGACGAGAAGAATGAAAAGATAAAAAAAATTAAAGCAATGAAGAGAAAATGAGAATTGATAAAAATGTTCATACTTACCTCACAGTTCCGATCTGTAAGGTAAGTAGATCGGAAGCAGATCGGAACTATGAGGTAAGTATGAACATATTTTTCAATTCTCATTTTCCCTGCATTGCTTTAATTTTTTCATCCTTTTGTTCTTCTCGACTGGCAAGATCGAGGGGAACAGACCAAGAGGAAAATACCTGGATGGCTTGGCCACATGGCATGGACGAGACAGGAACACTGAGCTGATCCACGACACTGGTGATCGAGTGAAATGGCGAGTCATGACCGCCCACGCTTTCCGGCATGGCACATGACTGATTGATTGATTGTTCTTCTCGTCCTGTCGTCACCTTTTGATGTAGTCACAGGAAATCTGCTTGACTATATGTTGTGTTTGTGAATGTGTTTGTTTGCTGATGAAGGCTAATCGCCGCAACGTCCTGTATGTGTCGTAAATCTGTTATGTAAAGCTGCACTACTTTGTGTCATTTTATATTGTTCACATTTATACACACCGTGTCACAGCTGAACTGAAAGTTGCCAGTGTTGTACCTCAAGTCAACCGGATGTACACATTGAGAGGTCTTTAGGTTCAACTCAGAACTGGCATAGCGAAGACAAAGAACACCATGTATCGTTTATCCGTGTTTGTGACAATAATAACTGCGATCTTATTTCAGGCTAAGGATATTCCTGGCCGAGAACGACGGAGCCAGGCCATCGGTGGGCAGCAGAGCGTGACCAGTATGATGGACACCAGCACACTTGGGATGGCAAGTGGACCTGGGTGGGGGGATAAATGTGTGAGCCAGTGGGTGGGTAGATGGGCGGAGGGGGGAGTGGGGATAAATGTGTGAGCCAGTGGGTGGGTAGATGGGCGGAGAGAGAGAGGGAGAGAGAGAGAGAGAGAGAGAGAGAGAGAGAGAGAGAGAAATGTTTGAGCCAGTCGGTGGATAGATCGACGGAGAGAGAGATAAATGTGGATTGGGGTATATATTGATAGGTGAATGGATAGCAGGACAGTTTATGTTTGAGAGACAGACAGACAGACAGACAGACGGAGATAGAAAGAGAGAGAAAGAGAGACACACACAGATAGAAAGAGAAGCACACACTGAGGAGAGTGAGTGAGTGAGAGAGAGAGAGTGTGAGTGAGTGAATGAGTGAGAGAGAGAGAGAGAGAGAGAGAGAGAGAGAGAGAGAGAGAGAGAGAGAGAGAGAGAGAGAGAGACATAGTTAAGAAGAAAGTAGATGCATGTTACGTTTCCTACATTGCTGCAGTTGGAAGTAAACATATGAAGACCAGACCATAACACGACAGAAGAGTGTGAGAGTCGCACTTCTAATAGATAACACAGAGATTGTTAGGAAGTAGGTCACACAGTGTGTACATTTGTCTGATGGTGTATAGAATAAGTCCCACAGTGTGTAAGTCTCACGGTCTGTACAATAAGCCACATATTGTGTAGAATATATCACACAATGTACACAGCAAGTATAGCAGTGTGTAGAGTACATCATGCAGTGTGTACAATACGTCACTAAGCGTGTACTCAGTGTGTTACGATACGTCACGCAGCACAGTGTGTACAGGAACCAAGCTGTGAGCTATAACAAACTCGAGGAGTGTGTAGTCAAGATAAGAACGTGGACACAAGCTACCAGGAAGTTATGACTGCATTTACTGCGCGACACACGAGAGAATGATGTCTTCGCTTACTAAAACACAGACTTTGCCCAGGCCATTTCGTGTCCCAGGTATGGTAAATAATTTACCTGTGGATACTTCCTGACCTTCTTAAGGTTACTTACATTCAAGGCAACTGTTGACAAACGAAGATACTTTTGCAGAGGCGTGTCGTGATCTGCGTTCACATATTTCAGGTCTCTGTATAAAATGAATACAGTAATGCCCAGTGTTGCCATCTCCCTTTGATGAAAAAAGCACAAAAATCGACCCAAAAAAAAGCACCAAAAAGCACCACCATTTTTTGGAAAGCACCAAAAAAAAAAAAAAAAAGCACCAACTGTTTTTATTACAAATGTAACAAGGTAGCACAGTATAATTTATTATTATCACTTCATATTACAATTGGTGGAGTATTGATGCATGACAAGGCAGACGTGGTTGCGGCCTTGTGGGAGCACGTGTACACTTCGGAGGAGCAAATGGATCACCATAGTCTGGTAAGAATGAGGCAGCGAGGTGTGACGAGGGGCCGACGCTCGACGCTCAGAGGAAAGGCGAGACGGACATATAATCAGATTGCTACTGGAACTATTAGTGTTGGAACTCTTCGCTGGCTGCTGAGGATGGGGACGGAGCGCTTATGGGAATGTCCCGAATGCTGTGATGTCGGTTCCTAAATCAATCAATCAATCAATTACAATGAAGTTTATTTTCAGATCCGCCAAATCCCAATCAGAACTACTCTCGAACCAAAAAAGCAGTAAATTGCAACAATATTTTTTGGAAAGCATTAAAACAAGCACTGACTGTATTCATTCAAAATGTTATAAAGTAGCACATTATAATTTATTATTATCACTGAATATTAGAATGAAGTTTATTCCAGATCTGCCAAATCCCAGTCAGACAACTCCTCTTCAGTTTCTGTAGCTATTTCCTTCGACGATGATGATGATGATGATGATGATGATGATGATGATTTTAATTGAAAGAAACGTGTATATGCCTCCTGTGATCAAATTTTTCGTAGAATATCCTTAGGTAGTTTTTAATCAAGACCATCCATCCATCATGTGCCATGCCGGTAAGCGTGGGCGGTCATGTTCTGCCATCTCACTCGATCAACAGAGTCGTGGATCAGTTCCGTGTTTTTGTCTCGACCATGCCACAAGGCCAAGCCATCCAGATACTTGTTTCTAGGTCTTCCCCTTGGTCTGTTCCCCTCGATCTTACCAGTTGTCACCAAGTTCTCCAAATCATTTCTTCTCATAACATGCCCAAAAAATTGTGACTGTCTACGTCTAATGTCTCTGATCAGTTTACGATCTTCATTTGTTTCTTGAAGGACTTGTTCATTGGTCTTTCTGGCTGTCCATGGTATTCTTTGCATTTTCCTCAGAAACCACATTTCTACAGCCATCAGATATTTTTCAGCCTGGCTGCTCATTGTCCAAGCTTCACATCCATATAAAAGTACAGGTTCTATGTAGCATCTCAACACTCTTTTTCTCGTTTCAATTGACATCTTTTTATTGGTCAGTATGTTTTTCATCTTGCTAAAGGCTACTTTTGCCATGGCGATTCTTGTTCTAATCTCTTCAAGGCATCTCCCATCAGATGTTATTACTGTTCCGAGGTAATTGTACCTATTCACTTGTTGAAGAGTATTCCCATTTACTTGTATATTACACTGTGGTATTTCGTTCTTCTTAGTGACGACCATAATCTGTGTCTTTTTACAATTTAATTCTAACCCTTGTTGTTCACTATGTGTAACAACCGCATCTACTAAATTTTGCAGGTCCTGTTCATTGTCTGCAATCAAGACTGTATCATCTGCATATCTAATGTTATTGATGCATCGTCCCCCAATGTTGATTCCTTCCATATTTTCAATATTTCTGAAAATATTTTCACTGTACAGGGAAAACAGATCTGGAGACATTACACATCCCTGTCTCACACCTCTCTTAATAGGCTGATATTGGCTTACTTCATTATCAACTCTTATGGCAGCTTGTTGTTTCCAATATATGTTTTTTACAAGTCTAAGGTCTTTCCCATCAATTTGTAGATCTTCAAGCATCCTTATCATGTTGACATGTCTCACTTTATCAAAAGCCTTTGTGTAGTCAATGAAGCAAAGGTGTAGATCTTTGTTTACTTCTATAGAACGTTCGATTACGGTTCTCAGTATATACACAGCATTTACTGTACCCTTGCCTACTACAAACCCACATTGTTCTTCTCCTATTTCAGGTTGTATTTTCCTCCTAACTCTTTGCATGATAATTCTTAGCAAAATCTTCGTGATGTGACTCATTATACTAATTGTTCGATGTTGATCACATTCCAAGGCTCCTGATTTCTTTGGGATTGCAATAAATACAGAATTACATAACTCATGAGGTATGTTTCCAGTATCATATATTGTATTAAGCAGACTGGTAACTTTAATCAAGACAGCATTTGCCATATCTTTTCATTCCTTATCTAATAGTCAAAACAGCTGCCAAACTCTTGATGCTCAGTCTGTTCCGCAATTTTGATTCTATAACTCCCATCTGACTGAAAATACGCTCCACGTCCGCATTAGAATGAGGTAAAATGAGCAGAGTTAAAGCTAAATCTGTAAGATCTTGGAAAGGATTTTCACCGGTGGCATCCCTGTATGAGGCTATTTCTGCCCACAGTCCAAGTGTGTCAGAGGTCTGTGTCCACTGCATATGATGAAGTTTTCTCCACTGGATATCGATGCGGGTGAGAGTAGCTGCATCTTCTACAAACATTTGAGCAAGCTCCAAAATACAGGGCTTCATTGGCTGTAGGCATTCACTTCCACTAAGACATGACATGGACTGCAACACTCGAACGTTATCAGGCAAAGGTAAAAACAACTGTGTCAACAGGTCTATTAAAAACTGGATGCACCTTCCACGAATTTCTTTCTCACCAGGAACCTAGTAGCCTGCTATTTCTTTCTCAAACTCATAACCTAGATTGGGATTAGGATCTAAATAATCTTGAATAGCATCACTTTCTGTTAATTTTTCCCCAGGAATAGCAATCTTTGAACTGATGGAATCAGTAAGTTGGACAAGATCGCTGAGTAGTTTTGTTGGATCCTGTATATCTGCTTCGAATTTCTTATTCACACTTTGAACTTCTCCGAGAATATGCTTGAGAAATATGAGATACACATAGTTTTTCATCTCGCTAAACGTAGAATGTAGAAGTTCTGCTGTATAACAGCGCTCGTTGACTCTTGCTATATCAAAATGAGTTCTGACCTCGACCCACTGCTGCAATATTCTGACACTGGCAGATAGAATGGACATCCATCGTGTCTGGCTTAATTGAACAATCTTTAGCGGATGTTATTGAAGCAAAAAGCTCCCTGTACTTTGCTTGACGAAGACTTGAGTGAGAAAACCAGTCATACGTTTTTCTAATCATGAACTCTATATTCCTGGGCAGACAAGCAGCTGCAGCCTGTGGCACTGCCAGCTGAAGGGAATGACATACACACCTAACTAGTACCAGATGAGGAACTTCGGATTTTAATTTTGTATATACTCCATTGCCGGCTTCCTGGCCTAGAGGTTAGCGACTTTTCTCCGTAATCTCGTATACTCTCGTGAGTAACGTGACGACGGTGAGAATCAGCAGTGGTTCGAATCGCATCGGTGACTTACGGGGTATGTGAGCCGGCCGCTCAGAAAGCAATGGGAAACTACTGAGTGTAATCTTGCCAAGAAATCAACAATCAGCTGAAAGATGCTGATGTTGACAGCAATGTCCTGTAAAGGATATGCAAAACATATACTCCGTTGTGTACACCTGTCATGATAGATGCATTGCCAGTGCCGAGTGCAACTAGTCTTTGAAACTCAAGTCCATTCTTGTTTAAACAATCTTTTATAGCATTGCAGTCACTCACTTTAACTAAATCGTATTAATGGGAGTTATTACGTGAATGTTGCGCGGTAATGTACTAATACTGTTTTACTCCCTCGTTTCAGTTCAAATTCGGCTTTTTAGTGTTCACAAAATAATTTTTAAAGTAATTTTTACCCACACCAAAAAAGCACCAAAAAGCACAAAAAATATTGTGAAGCACCAAATTCGCGCGGCCGCGCTAAATGCAAATTTTTGGCACTAATTGACTCGAAAAAGCACTAAATTTGGTGCGAAAAGCGTCAAAATGGCAACACCGCCCAGTTCCACTACGCGAGGCTCTTATCATAAGGCCAATCCCATGTCCCACGAGAAAATTAACTATTCAACGCTAATGTTTCCGTGTGAAGACGTAATACATTTAATAATGTGTACTTAATTTCTGACCCGTCAATTATATATCGCATATAAACAAACTTTTAAATCCGCTGTACAATCTCCATAACAAATTTTTTTGTTGTTGAGTGGATATAATGATGAGGTTATAAGCTAAATCTCATCATTTTCCCTCAGTTGGTTACTGAGATATGGAATTTTATATTGGGGCAGACAAAAGTAAACAGACTATATGTACCGTGTCCATCAGGCACGGCTGGGTCTACCAAAGAACCGTGCTAGTGGGATAAAAATAATCCTGCCAATAATAGGATTGACTCCGGATCACTGTCTTCGTAACCAAACACTGGCCAATATGATAATGCTAGGGATTGGGGAGGGGTGGGGGAGTGAGGGGGGGGGGGTCTGATGTTGTGTTTGTAATGGACTTGCTTGGAGCATGCTTCGTATATTATAGAATAAAATGTTCGCGTGGAGGTTCACCTCTATCGACAAGTTCATTCATTCATTCATTCATTCATTCATTCATTCATTTATTTATTTATTTATTCATTCATTCATTCATTCATTCATTCATCCATTCATTCATTCAGTAGCATGGCCTTTGAAGAACCTCGCTCCTATAACAACCTTCCGAAAAAACTCTCGATCATAAGCAAGATGTCCCACGTCCAATACATGCATCTGAAGATCATCCGCCACATCCTGCACCCACCTTCTCTTTGGCCTTCCTTTTCCTCTCTTCCCAGGCATGCGCCCCTCCATTATTGTTCTCTCCAAACTTTCATGACATGTCAAGTGACCAAAATATGTCAATTTTCCTTGTTTTATCGTCTTTAATAGCCAACCCTATTCAATATTCAGCTCTTGAAGTATGGATGCATTCGTTCTTTTTTTTTACCTAAGATATTCTTAGAACCCGTCTACAACATTTATATTCAAAGGCATTTATGCACAGTTCATCTTGTTTAGTAAGTGTCCAGGTCTCACAGGCGTATGTTGCAATGGGAAAGATGCATGCTCTTACAAATCTAATTTTTGTAGTTCTGTCTGTCTCACTTCATAATTTATTCAATTGTTTTAGTCTTTGAATAGCAATTGATAGTCGTCTTTTAATTTCTTTCATTGTGTCACCGTTGTTGGTAAACAATGACCCAACATATTCGAAATGTTCCACCACTTCCAACCTTTCCTCATTCACATGAACTTCTTTCTCCATAATATGTTTATCTGTATGCATTATCTTTTGTTCTTGCCATGTTAAGATATAAGTTGTCATTTTAACTATTTCTTTGGGTCGAGGTTATTAAGTTTTCTATACCATTCTGTGTTGTGGATAGTAATACTGTATCATCAGCATATCGAATCTCTGGTATGTCATAACCGCCGATATTTAGGGCATCATATTGCTCCCTGGTTATATCATCTCTGACATTTCTCATTATATTTTTGGCGTACACGTGAAACAAATAGGGCGACAGCACACAACCCCGAAGGACTCCTTGCCTGATGTCAAACCAAGTTAGCTCAAGAAAATAGTCTGGGTTTTCTGCTCAGGACATGCTGGTGTACGAAGAAATTAACAAAACTGGCAATTGTCTCTCCTTTGGGCGACGAGCTACTTTATGGCAAGGCTTATGTCGTGATGTTCTTTGGGACATAATGGAAATTGCAGTAAAAGAGAAAGAGGATCGCAACAGAGGGGGCTTATTCAGCGCTGGGGGTGCAGAGGGTTCTGGAAGACATTCAAGGCGCAGGGGAAACAACAGACGGACGTTGAATCGGACGATCAGTGGTACAACCTGTTGCATAAATAAACACACGTAGTATTGTGTTTGGCGCTCACAGAAGGAGAGGAAAGAAGTAAAGACTATAGGACGCACTAGACAACATAGAATTTGAAAGCTATAGTTACCGACCGGGATTCGAACCTGTTACCTCCAAATGGCGACAGCGCCTCGCTGCAGGAACACGTGTACTTCGACGCATGACCAACTAGACACTCCAAAAAGAGTGTCTTCATTAGTCATGTCTATCATACACATGAACCTAACAACTATGGAATACGGACTTAATTCGTATCAAACTAATGAGATAGCACCATAGGTCTCATAATTTATATTAGACCAACATAGGTCAAATAACAAACACACAAACACATCGGACCGTAAATGCTGTGTCCAGTATATTAACAAACATTTAGAGAAGAGAAGTGATTGGTCGGTTCTAATGCTGTACAGGTATTACACAGGAGATCAATCTGGCAACCAGTTGAGGCCACTGAAACAGTCACATAAAATTGAATTAACATTAAATTGATCTCCTGTGGTACAACCTGCTCGGGAACTCATCGTTGGCTGCTGAAGAAGTGACGACGCACGCGTGGGGATATCTCGAGTGTAGTGATGATGATTCTTGAACTCGCACTCCTGGGCAGGTAACCCGGTCAACAAATGCACGAAGAAGTTGGATGTATCGGCCGAAAGGCGTAAATATCGCAGCTCTGCTGTGAACAGACACAACGCAATTACGTCCAAAACAACATTCCTTACGAACGCATAAGAAGAGAAGAAGAAGAACAATACAGCCAGGTTCTATCCAGGGTATACACACGATATCAACGATGTCAAGTCGGCCTATTTATCTTATGATTGAAATACTTCGGTTACCCCCTTTTCCCTCGAGACACTTAACGATGAATACATCACTAAAACACTGAGTTGTGTCCAGTGAGTTTTTGATTTAACATCTAGCTGTGTCCAGCGAGTTGTTGATCTAACATTGAGCTGTGTCCAGTGAGTTTTTGATCTAACATTGAGGTGTTTCCAGTGAGTTGTTAATCTAACATCTAGCTGTGTCCAGCGAGTTGTTGATCTAACACTGAGCTGTGTCCAGTGAGTTGTTGATCTAACACTGAGCTGTGTCCAGTGAGTTGTTGATTTAACACTGAGCTGTGTCCAGTGAGTTTTTGATCTAACATTGAGCTGTGTCCAGTGAGTTGTTGATCTAACACTGAGTTGTGTCCAGTGAGTTTTTGATCTAACATCTAGCTGTGTCCAGTGAGTTGTTGATCTAACATTGAGCTGTGTCCAGTGAGTTGTTGATCTAACATTGAGCTGTGTCCAGCGAGTTGTTGATCTAACATCTAGCTGTGTCCAGCGAGTTGTTGATCTAACACTGAGCTGTGTCCAGTGAGTTGTTGATCTAACATTGAGCTGTGTCCAGTGAGTTGTTGATCTAACACTGAGTTGTGTCCAGTGAGTTTTTGATCTAACATCTAGCTGTGTCCAGTGAGTTGTTGATCTAACATTGAGCTGTGTCCAGCGAGTTGTTGATCTAACATCTAGCTGTGTCCAGCGAGTTGTTGATCTATCATTAAGCTGTGTCCAGCGAGTTGTTGATCTAACATTGAGCTGTGTCCAGCGCGTTTTTGATCTAACATTGAGCTGTGTCCAGCGAGTTTTTGATCTAACATCTAGCAGTGTCCAGCGAGATGTTGATCTAACATTGAGCTGTGTCCAGCGAGTTGTTGATCTAACATCTAGCTGTGTCCAGCGAGTTGTTGATCTAACATTGAGGTGTTTCCAGTGACTTTTTGATCTAACATCTAGCTGTGTCCAGCGAGTTGTTGATCTAACATTGAGTTGTGTCCAGTGAGTTGTTGATCTAACATTGAGCTGTGTCCAGTGAGTTGTTGATCTAACATTGAGCTGTGTCCAGTGAGTTGTTAATCTAACATTGAGCTGTGTCCAGTGAGTTGTTGATCTAACATTGCGCTGTGTCCAGCGAGTTGTTGATCTAACATTGGGCTGTGTCCAGTGAGTTGTTGATCTAACATTGAGCTGTGTCCAGTGAGTTGTTGATCTAACATTGAGCTGTGTCCAGTGAGTTGTTGATTTAACATTGAGCTGTGTCCAGTGAGTTGTTGATCTAACATTGAGCTGTGTCCAGTGAGTTGTTGATCTAACATTGAGCTGTGTCCAGTGAGTTGTTGATCTAACATTGAGCTGTGTCCAGCGAATTGTTGATCTAACATTGAGCTGTGTCCAGTGAGTTGTTGATCTAACATTGAGCTGTGTCCAGCGAGTTGTTGATCTAACATTGAGGTGTGTCCAGTGAGTTTTTGATCTAACATTGAGCTTTGTCCAGTGAGATTTTGATCTAACATCTAGCTGTGTCCAGTGAGTTTTTGATCTAACATCTAGCTGTGTCCAGTGAGTTATTGTTTTAACATTGAGCTGTGTCTAGTGAGTTATTGAAAAAACATTAAGCTGTGCCCAGTGAGTTTTTGAATAAACATTAACGTGTGTAAAATGAGTTATTGAACCAACATTGAGGTTTGTCCAGTGAGTTATTGAACTAACATTGAAGTGTGTCCAGTGAGTTATTGAACTAACATTGAAGTGTGTCCAGTGAGTTATTGAACTAACATTGAAGTGTGTCCAGTGAGTTATTGAACTAACATTGAGGCGTGTACAGTGAGTTATTGAACTAACATTGAGGCATGTACAGTGAGTTATTGAACTAACATTGAGGCGTGCACAGTGAGTTATTGAACTAACATTGAGGCGTGTACAGTGAGTTATTGAACTAACATTGAAGTGTGTACAGTGAGTTATTGAACTAACATTGAAGTGTGTCCAGTGAGTTATTGAACTAACATTGAAGTGTGTACAGTGAGTTTTTTAACTAACATTGAGACATGTACAGTGAGTTATTGAACTAACATTGATGCGTGTACAGTGAGTTATTGAACTAACATTGAGGTGTGTACAGTGAGTTATTTAACTAACATTGAGGCGTGTAGAGTGAGTTATTGAACTAACATTGAGGCGTGTAGAGTGAGTTATTGAACTAACATTAGGCGTTTACAGTGAGTTATTGAACTCAGACTGAGGCGTGTACAAATGAGTTCATGTTAACCTGAATATGAGAGGTGTCCAGGTTACTTGTGGCCTCATATCTGACCATGGTGCTTCTGGAGGCGATGAAGAACTCACGTGATTGATGTGTTTGATTCACTCTGAGATCTGTCAGTCTCCACTGACTTCAACTCTATAATTTTGTGTGTACATTTTAATACGACGGATAATATCAATAGAAATATACATATACTAAGCACTACAACATCTACTAAAATCAAAGGCGCTATCTCGTAACACCAAAATCACAATATACAAAACACTGATCAGACCAGTTGTGCTGTATGGATCTGAAACCTGGAGTACAACGAAAGGAGACGAAGCCTTGTTACAAACCTTTGAGAACAAAATTTTAAGACGCATCTTTGGACCCATTAGGGATACACAAAGTGGAGAGTGGAAAAGAAGAAGTAACAAAGACATTTATGATCTGTTTAAGTCCCCGCTAATCACTGGTATCATGAAGACTAATAGACTACAATGGCTGGGGCATATAGAAAGAATGGAAGATAATAGGGAAACAAAACTCGCTTACACTCAGGAAATAAATGACCGTAGACCCCGAGGTAGACCAAGAAGGCGGTGGAGAGATAATACATGTACAGACCTACAAGCACTTGGAATCAACGACTGGCAAGAGAAGGTCCACCAGAGAGACGAATGGAGACGGATTGTATTTGCAGCAAAGAACCTCAATGGCTCGGAACGCTGAAGAAGAAGAAGAAGAAGCGAGATTTGCTATGTTAGGAGATCGATGGCAGTCTCTTCTTCTTCGCAGAATTTTTCCAACCCATATATTATCGTACGTAGGTGGGTAAGTCGTAAACACACCCTCTAACTCGTACGAATGAACCAGGAACGTGTGTGTACAGGGCACTAGACTAGTTACGAAGCTACCATGGTATCTATGTCATGCTTATCTATACACGGACACGGAAGGTTGAACACAGACTTACCAAAAAATATCGAGAACAACCAGATGCTAATAATCACACAGCTATAAGAATGCAGGCGTGAAACAATGCAGGACGGACAGATTGTCACGTTTCAATTTCAAAAACAGTTATGCGACTATAATCTGTTTACAAACACGTACTTTTGAATGGCAGGGGCGTGTACACAAATTGTGTATGTGGGATAAGGGGCAATGTTTGTGAAGGATCTAGGAAGCCGGTCTAGTAGTTTGTTTAGATGTTTGTATTTGTTGTTTAATGATGTTAAACAAAACACACATTTATAAACACCGGTATATTTGCTGAAAAGATAAGTTTTATTATCTGTGTTGATAAAACTGGTGCTTGTTGATGTGTGTGTGTGTGTGTGTGTCTGGGGGTGGGGGTGGGGGGGGAGGCATGTAGACACTGGAACATGTGAATGTACACATTGAGATGGTGGTTTGTGTTGAACAGAAGAAACAACAGATCTTACCCTCTCTCTCTCTCACTCTCTCTAGCTGCCTCACTCTCTCACTCTCTCTATCTCAGTCTCACTGTCTCTCTTCATCTCTGTCTCACTGTGTCTGTCTCACTTTCTCCGTGTCTCTTTCTGTCTCTGTCTGTCTGTCAGTCTGTCTCTCTCCCTGTTTGTCTCTCTGTCTCTGTCTCTCTCTATTTCTGTCTCTCTCTGTATATCTCACTCTCTCTCTATCTCTCACACTCTCTGTTTCACTCTCTCTGTCTCACATTGTCCGTTTGTCTATGTGTCTCACTTTGTTTGTCTCACTCTATATGTCTCTCTCCGTCTCTCTCTCTCTCTGTCTCTATCTGTCTTTCTGTCTATCTGTCTCTCACCCTCTCCCCCCCTCTCTCTCTCTCACACACACTCTCTCTCACACTCTCTCTCTCACACACTCTCTCTCTCACACACACACTCTCTCTCACACACACTCTCTCTCTCACACACTCTCTCTCTCTCACACACACACTCTCTCTCACACTCTCTCTCTCACACACACTCTCTCTCACACACACTCTCTCACACTCTCTCTCATACACTCTCTCTCTCACACTCTCTCTCTCTCACACACACACACACACTCTCTCTCTCACATACTCTCTCTCTCACACACACTCTCTCTCTCACACCCTCTTTCTCTCTCTCTCTCTCTCTCTCTCTCTCTCTCTCTCAAATAACAGGTCCTGTGCAGAATATGACGTTCATCGCAGGGTGCGGCAAGCCTCTCCATCTCCGGCCATGTCTCCCGTGCCATGCACCCACAGTGTCTGTAATGTCCCGAGTCCTTCTCCGTGCTGCTCGACCTTGCCGCGTCGTCCAGGAACCCAGCCCCCGTGACCATGAACCCAGCCACCGTGACCAGGAACCCAGCCACCGTGACCAGGAACCCAGCCACCTTGACCAGGAACCCAGGCACCGTGACCAGGAACCCAGCCACCTTGACCAGGAACCCAGCCACCGTGATCAGGAACCCAGCCACCGTGACCAGGAACCCAGCCACCGTGACCAGGAACCCAGCCACCGTGACCAGGAACCCACCGTGATGTGTCATTCCCCAAAGTGTTTCAGTTCCCGAGACACGAATCTGTTTATGAACCACTCTACTTCCATATCCAGATCCGGTAGCATTTCAGTGTTTTCTTTGTCTCGTTCCACGACATTCTCAGAATTTTCTGTGAGATTTGAGCTCTAAATCCACAATTTCATTCTTCAGAAATTGGAAATGATGAAAGCAGTACCACAATTCGAAAACATATGAGAAATATAATCTGTTACACACGGGAGGATATCTGAAAGAAAACGATCATACATATTCAGCACCAATGAAGATATATATATATATATATATACATATCCCTAATCTTCGAGACTTTCTGAAGGAGATCTATCAAATGTGGGCATGTGTCGAGTGCTGTAATGTCGATGTTAGGTAGATGTTAGTTAGATGTTAGTTAGATGTTAGTTCGATGTTAGTTAGATGTTAGTTAGATATTAGTTAGATGTTAGTTAGATGTTAGTTAGATGTTGGTTAGATGTTAGATGATAGATGTTAGTTAGATGTTAGTTACATGTTAGTTAGATGGTAGTTTCATGTTAGTTAGAAGTTAGCTAGATATTAGTTACATGTTAGTCAAATGTTAGTCAGATGTTAGCTAGATATTAGATGTTAGTTAGATGTTAGATGTTAGTTAGATGTTAGCTAGACGTTAGCTTGATGTTAGTTAGATGTTATTTAGATGTTAGATGTTAATTAAATCTTAGCTAAATGTTAGCTTGATATTAGTAAGATGTTAGATGTTAATTAGTTGTTAGATGTTAGAAAGATGTTAGTTAGATGTTCATTAGATGTTGGATGTTAGCTAGATGTATCTAGTTGCTAGTTGTTAGTCATCTGTTAGATAGATGTTAGTTAAATGTTCGTTAGATGTTAGTTAGATGTTAGTTAGCTGTTAGATATTAGTTGTTAGACATTAAATGTTAGTAAGATGATAGTTAGAAATAGAAGGAAAAATCCTTAACCAAGTGGATAATTTTAGATACCTAGGGGCATTTATAACATCAGATGGAAGATGTACAACAGAGATTAAGAGCAGAATAGGGCAAGCAAAGGCCGCATTTCAGAAAATGAAGAGTATATTATGCAATAAGTCACTATCACTGAATGTAAGAAAGAGAGTGCTGAAATGCTATGTAGAACCAGTTTTGCTGTATGGCAGTGAATCTTGGAATGTAAATGAACAAATTAAGAAGAAATTAGAAGCAACAGAGATGTGGTTCCTGAGACGAATGTTGCGAATTCCTTGGACTGCCAGAGTAACTAACAACGACTGCCTGAAACAGGCTAATGAAACTAGAACATTATATACAACAATAAGACAGAGACAAACATCTTTTTTCGGTCACGTGATGAGAAGAGAGGCACAGGAGAACATCGTAACAACTGGAAAGATCGAGGTGAAGAGAGGCAGAGGCAGACCAAGAGAAATGATGCTGGATGGATTGAGACGGTGGCATGGAGGAATATCAGCAGCAGAGTTGATCCAGAAAACCAAAGACCGAGATCTGTGGAGAGCCATGAACGCCTACGCCAGCTGGCACGGCACTTGATGATGATGATGAAGATGATAGTTAGATGTTAGTTAGATGTTATATGTTATCTAGATGTAGCTAGATGTATGTTAGATGTTAGATATTAGTTAGATGCTAGTTAGATATTAGATGTTAGCTAGATGTTAGATGGTTGCTAGATGTTAGCCAGATGTTAGTTAGATGTTAGTTATGTTGGCTTGGTGTTAGTACAAGGTTTGGTAGATGTTAGCTAGGTGTTAGTTAGATGTTAGTTAGATGTTAGTTGGATGTTAAGTCTAATGTTAGTTAGATATTCGATGTTAGCTAGATATTAGCTAGATGTTAGTTAGATGTTAGTTAGATATTGTATGGTAGCTAGATGTAGCTAGATATTAGTTAGTTGTTAGTTAGTTAGTTAGTTAGTCGACAGATCATCCTCATTGCACATCGAACCATTCAGTCCATAAGTGCTCGGATCCCCTCCTCAGCAAATCCCGCAGCGTGTAGCGGCTAACGACGCCAGTTCTGTGTTGGTTTATCAATCTTCTTTGGCTTCCTGCGTAGTGTTCTTGTTTGGCCACACCTCTTTTAATTTGCTGCTCTCGCAGTCTGGCCATTGTTGTAGATTCACAGTCATCACTTGGTTCTCGCAAAAGTCTTACTTCTCGTAGAGCATTCAGAATGTCGGCCTGGTCCATGGCGCGTCCGCCCTCCACAGTAGCCTCACCTGCTAGCTTGTCAGCCCGCTCATTTCCTTGTACTCCCGCATGCCCTGGCACGAAGATGAAACTAATCTTTGCCAGTCGAGACCGCTCCAGAGGCAGCAACCATTCTCTTCGGATCGACCCCTCCTCTATCCTCTTGATCATGTTCATTGAGTCGCTAAGGAAACAAGATCTAGTGAATGTCTGTGTCTCGAGCCATGTTATTGATTTACTTACTGCCATGACTTCCATGGTCAGGCTACTTGTGGTTTCAGTAAAAGCACCAGAGTCCTCCTTCACAATTCTCCCTCCGGCCCGAGCTGTAAAGGCCCATGAGCTTCTCACATGTCGGACGACCGACCCATCTGTGTAGATAACCGCGTCACCGTCTAGCGAATTCTCGAAAATCAACGCTTGTACTTCAGCCTCAACAGCAGCCGGATTTTCTTGTCTGCATTTTCTGTCAAGTTGGATGCAAACTGAAAAGGATGTGCAGAAGTCTGTTGGCACTTGCACCCACTCCTCGCCAGGTTCTAAGTCCTCAAGTGAACACACCTGTTGAAGAATGTCTTCGGCTTGACCCATCCACGACCGTCCTCTTTTTAACCTGCTGCCCTTCTAGTTGTTAGATAAATGTTAGTTAGATATTAGATAAATGTTAGCTATATGTTAGCTAAATGTTACTTAGATGTTAAATATTAGTTAGATGTTAGTTGCTAGACGTTAGCTGTTAGTTAGATTTTAGTTAGATATTAGTTTGATGTTATATGGTAGTTAGATTTTAGATGTAATAAGATGTTAGTTAGATGTTAGTTAGATGTTATTTATATTTTATTTAGATGCTAGATGGTAGTTTGATGTTAGATGATAGTTAGATGTTAGTTTTAAGTTAGATGCTAGTTAGATATTAAATGTTATTTAGATGTTTGGTGTTAGTTAGATGTTAGTTAGATGTTAGATGTTAGTTAGATGTTTGCTGGATGTTAACTAGAAGTTAGTTAGATGTTAGTTGTATGTTAGCTTGGTGTTAGAGGTTAGCTATATGTTAGTTAGATCTTAGTTAGATGTTAGTTGGATGTTGGTTAGATGTTAGCTAGATGTTAGTTAGATGTTAGGTGTTAGTTAGATGTTAGTTAGATGTTAGCTAGATGTTAGGTAGATGTTAGTTAGATCTTAGCTAGATGTTAGCAAGATGGTAGTTAGATATTAATTAGATATTAGCTAGATGTTAGTTAGATGTTAGTCAGATGTTAGTGAAGTTAAGTGAAATGATGTGAAGTGAAGTGACGTGAAGTAAAGTGATTAAAGTAAAGTGAAGTAAAGTTTAGTGTAGTGTAGTGTAGTGTAGTGTAGTGTAGTGTAGTGTAGTAAAGTAAAATAAAGTAGCGTGAAGTAAAGTAAAGTAAAGTAAAGTAAAGTAAAAAAGTGTGATCGCTAGACGCTGGCCTAGGCCCCAGGTTAGACCCGCAGCCGCGGCAGGGTGTCCGCTAGACACTGGCCTGCCCTACGATGCTCTTCAGTTCAACTCACATCAGGGCGGTGTTGAGTGTTTAATATTGAATTGGGCTCCCAGATGGACCCAGCCGGACATGTGTACCAAGATATGCTGTGGTAAGTAAAGACGGTCGCGATACCAACCCCATCACCCATTGATCGCCGTTTGTTCTACAGACATATTGGTTTGGCACATACACCCGGGTCGCCTCAAACGTGCGAAAGAGACCTTCATTTTAGTCTAGGCCAGTGGTTCTCAACCGGTGGGGAATTCCCCCCCCCCCCAGGGGTTGAATTTTAGGGTTTCCAGGAGTGGGGTGGGGGGGGTGGGGGGGGGGTGGGGGGGGAATTAAGATTATTTCAAGATCGAGTTAATACAAGAACCGATTACTTGATATTGATTTTCCCTTCATACTGTACGATTCTGTCTGTCTCACCCTTTTAAAATTCAATTTATAAAGTAAGTAGACCCACAAATCATGTTTTATGTGGACGTCTAGACTTGTTTTAGTATGTGCTATTATATTTAGCCTCCATTATTTCGTATACTGTGTAGGGGCAGGGGCGGGATTTTTAGGTAGGAAATACGAAAGGGGGAATGACGTTCTGAAAATATGGTGAAGGGGGCACGGGCCAAAAAAGGTTGAGAACCACTGGTCTAGGCTGAGTCCGACTGGAAACACGGGCCAGTTACAAGGAAAAATAATAACCGCTTTGATGGGGGTTAGTGCCGGCAGGCGCGGGGGATGGTACTTTACAACCCCGGCACGCTCAACCCAGTACACTGAAACTAAATGTGCCGATGAACCGGAATTTCTATGGAACAGTTATTCCTGCATTTACAGTTTCGTTTCTCTTCCGGTTCCTTGTAGTTCCTGGTGGGAAGGTTAAAATGGCTGCCACAAGAGGCCGGGGGGAGATACAGGTAGTTAATCCTTGACAAGTGTTGTCGGAGAGAATTCCTAGAGAATTAAAGATGTCTGTCTGTCTGTCTGTCTGTCTGTCTGTCTGTCTGTCTGTTTGTCTCTACTACCCCCCCCCCCCCCCGTTATGCCCACCTTCTGTCTATTCAAACGTGTCTGTGCTCGCAAAGCTTGCAATGAATGCCATTCAAATATTTATACGTTTATTTATGTTGTCTACAGGGCGGTCTCACGAGTATCCATTGTTGTAAATTTATACAGCTTTCTGTTGTACATTTATACCGCTTTCTGTATATAGTCTGACATGTGGTTATAATGATCCCATATTTAATGGTTAGTACCCTTGCTCACCAGGCCAGTGGCCACGGTTCCATCGCCAGGGGTGGCAGTATTCTTGGTTCCTTACATCTCTGGGGTCGATCTGGGCTAACTGCCAACAACCTGATTTCATACGATCATGCGGACCCCTTCATTCACCCCTCGTAACTACAAACACATTGTTGGGTAAATGGACTATCAGAATTCATGTTTAATTATATTTTACAAAGCTCGCTCTCTGAGCATACACAGTTAACATTCAATACTCAATTGCAATCTACTATCATTGATTAAGTGTAACTATGCCATCTCTAAACTCTACACCGCAAGGGAAAACACAGATGTCCTGTCACACCGACTGTCAGTCTCCGTCTCACTCAATTCACATGTCCAGTCCAGTTTCTTGTCCCCCTTTCTCGTGCTGTTAGTTGTGCGGCGTGCTGTCACACTTGTCACGTCGTCCAGTTGTCCAGTCCTCGTAGCCTACAGCTATACTAGAGTTCAGTCTGTTTACGGGTAATCCCCGTGCTTACAGTACTCTGTCCTATTACGGGAGTGAATCCCGTTACGTCCTATTTATGTCCTAGCTATGACACGTACGTGTCCTGTCTAGGTCTGGTCCTAACACTGGTTTGGAGTACTATCTCCTTCTACTGTCTTTCTCTATGTATACTCTTGCATAGAGTCCCTGTCAAAGACTCGACCGCATCCCCTCCGCCAGGGAGAGCGGTCAACCCTGAAGAGACCAGGAGGAGATACGGTGCCCGAGGCAAGGGCAGGGGAGGTGAGGTAATAGGAGAGGGTTAGCCACTCCCTCATGAGACACGCAGGCGGTGTTCAGAGAGTTAGCACTCTAATCACGATAGTACCACACCTCGTGAAGCCATAGCACAGTTGAGTAGACACTCAACAGGCCACGTTTGCCAGCAGAGTGCGATGTGAGGTAACACGCACGAAGGTGAAGGTCACCCCGCGTGGTGGGTAACCACGGGAGAGAGGTTAGGCAGACGGGAGACTGGACTTGAGGCGTTCACATCGTTTAGAATAGCGTTAGGAGTTTTGTGTTCACTAATAGATAGAACTAGCATAGGGTTAGCAGTTTGTGTTAGATAATTCTGTGGCTGTATATTGTGTATTGCATTAGCGACTGTTTACCGCTTGTAAGCGAGCCAACGGCAATAAAATGGACCATACATTTTGCCTCCCACACGACTTGCAAGTTGTCTTGTATGGGTGTGTGAGAAGTACCCGTTGAGGCCTGTCAGTTGAGTTGTTGACAGGCCAGGGTAATTGTGGTGTCAGAAGTGGGATGCTTGGACGAAAGCGCCAAGCTAATACCCACAGTAAAAGGATAATTGTTCAAGAAGTGAAGCTTGAACGAAAAGTTCAAGCTAATCCACTCATCCACGGACTCCAGACTAGGGTTTAATTTTTGTAGTAACAATAATTTGTGCAGACAGGAGAATTTGCGAGCTAGAAATATGCCTATCGTGACAAAATAGTGTTTAATTGTGTTTATGATATATTTATTGAATGAAATCATGTATTCTTCGAAGCTGTAAGTATTAATATTCTTATTTTCTTATATTTATTCATATATTTACCAATTTATTCTTGAATAAGCACCAAACATGATTCACGGCGCAGGAATACACAGGCAGCCGACAATATTGATTTTTGAGATCTAAAAATAGCGCTGCGCGATGACGTAGAGTGATTGACAGACAGTTGTTCTGCGTCATTAGCATAAAGCAGTCGAGTGTTTACAAGATCGCTTAGCGGCGGCCCGCCTGAATCTGTGCTGTATATTGTTTATTATTTACTTATTTAAGTTACTAAATGAATATATTTATTTATTGACACATTATTATGTTATTTTGATTTCTTTACAAGCATTTATTCATTTTTGGGTCTATTTTCTCTTTGCTTATCGTCACGATGGAACTATTTTCGGGCTAAGCATCTGATACTTAGCTGCACAACGTTTACAGAAATTAACTAGGTTAGTAACGAAAGGCAATTATTGTTTAAAACAAAGACAGGACATTGACATTAAAATTAATTAATACATATTCTAGGTGTTCGTAAGTCTGTCATTGTCTAAGTCATTGTCCTTAGTTGTCGAGTAAATCATATCGTTTAGTAGGCGTGTTTACTGCTGCCCTATATATACGTACGAAACGTGTCGCCACCCCAGTGTACCAAACAAGGTGACCTGTGTCAAAGGAGCTTCGTTCCCACATTAAGCTGAGTACACTTATATATTTTGTCATGCAATTTGATTAATAGTGCATCTCTTTTTCAGCCTGTAACGCGTTGACATATTTGTATACTCTGTTTTTCTGCAAGATAAATCTGGGCAGGGTATAAACAGAAAGCACAACTGATAGTGATCAGATAAGAACAAACATAACATATCAAAGATAAATAACTGATTAAAGTCATCATTACCTATCACTGTTAGCCAAGTACTAAAGTAAGATGGCAACTTTATCAGATTTCATAAAAGCAGGCAAAGAACTAGAATTAACAGGAAAAGAACTACAACAATATGCTGATCAGAAATTTAAAGAAACAAAAGAGGAACAAACACGAAAAGAGAATGCGGAGAGGGACGAACGCGCACGAGAAAGAGAACATGATAAGGAGATGAAACAAAAACAATTAGATCAAGAGAAAGAATTAAAACAAAAGGAATTAGATCTAAAGCAAAAAGAGATAGATGAAATGGCAAGAGTTAAAGAAAGACAAATTCAAGTAGAATCAGAGACACAATTAAAAATGAAAAGCATGGATGTAGACTCACACGCAGAGATCTCTGCCACTAAACTAAGAAGTCAACAAGAGGAAAATAAGTTCAACAAATACAAAAATATTATCAAACCATATTGTAAAGAGGACTCCATATCTGCCTGGACAGAGAATGTAGAGTATCAATTTAAATATCACCAAGTTCCTTTAGATATGTGGGCTCCGATTTACATGAAGAATCTAAGTGGTGAGCCCCTTAAAGTAATAGAGTCTATTCCTATTGAACTTAGATCTAGCTATCAATACATCCATGATAGGATTATGCAGCACTTTTTACTTGATGCCCCTGGGTATCAGGTTCAGTTCTCAAATTTAAAACCTAAACCTAGTGAAACTTTTATAGATTATTTTTCAAATGTGCAGAGTGTACTAAACAGGTGGCTTAAAGCAGCTAACATAGGAAAAGACTTTGATAGATTAAAAAACCTAATAGCTATGGACAAGTGTATATCTACTATACCTTCTCCTTTTGCTAAGTTTTTGCAGCAGTCGGACATTGAGAACATCGAGCAGTTCGAAAAAAAAGGCTCAGCATATTTTTCTTCTAACAGAGAGATTTTTAAGACCTCAAGTGACTCTGAGATAGTTTCCTTTGTCAAAGACCAATCAAAAAACTATCAGGGTAACAGAAAACCTTTTCAGAAGTATGATAAGAAAGACAGAAAAGTTTCCATATGCATGTACTGTCAACTAATGCACGACACTTATGCTATGTGCGACAAATCGCCGAATTATCCGGCGCATCTTGAAAATGTGATCAAGAAGCAGCAAAGCAAACGGTCTGCATACAGGCGTGCAATCAAATGTTTTTTTTGTTCCTCTTATGGCCATTATTCTAATAAGTGCCTTGGCCGCCAACGTTTGAAAGCTAACAACGCTATGTTGATTGACACCTCTTCAGATAGTGGTAGTGAGAATGAGTGTGAGATTGAAAGTGACTTACCAACTAACCAAGCAGAGGATGTGTGTGCTGCTAACGATATATTAAGCTTTGACGGCTGTGAACGATGTCACCAATTCCATGCAGACGGAATACTGGAATGTGGACATACAGTACCATGCTCATCTGAGAGTGGGAATGCAGCATTAGCCTCCAGAGGCAAGTTAGTGTTCCACAATGCAATGGTCAATGATGTACCATGCCAATGTTTGCTGGATAGCGGCAGCACCCTTATTGGTCTTCGAAAAGAACTAGTGAGTCCGGGTGATTACACAGGTGACACTGTGAAATGCCGAACCTTTTCGGGTAACGTTGAAATTTACCCTTTGGCAAAAGCCAGTATTGATTCTCCTTTTCTTTCCGGTACCTTTACTTGTGCAATACTTAACAACCCTTGTACAGATTTAATTTTGGGGTGCTTACCTCAACTGAAACAATGTACTAGTGAAGAAATAGTTGCATGGGAGAAATTAAATGCAGCTAAGGCAACAACCAGAGTTGACACTTCAAAACATCATGACCCATTGCAAAATGAGACACTACTAATGCTTTTTCCAACCAGCACAGATGACAAAAACACACAAAAACTTATACACCAGCAGAAATCTGATTTTAATGTGTCTCCATACTTAAAATTGTCAAGAGGCAAAGCCAAAATGACCAAGAATGCATCTTGGTTCGTTAGACGTAATAATGGCATTTCAACTACATGTCATATTACTAGTAACCATGAACAGGTGTTACTTGAACAACATCAGTTAGGTGTGCTAAACAATGCACACAAAACACCATGTGCGGGTCATCGTGCATACAGCAATGCCAGGCCAAGTTTTTTCAATAACAAATTATTTTGTCATGATCTATTTGCTGGTAATGGCTGTCATCAATTGATACAAAAGTTGAAGGGTAAACATCCTACAGCTGAAATACAACCCTCTACACTGGCACCCAAGCCATTTGATAGAGGAAGGGTCAGTTCTACCACAAGCACACAAACAAATGTGCGAAAACAAGTAATCTGGAACTTGATCAAGACAGATTTAGGCTACTTCCATACAAACGAAATGGCAAGGACCATTCAAAGTAGCACATAACCATGGTACATGTTGACTATGAAATATCGATAAACAGACACTTAAAGATATTCCATGTCAACATGCGGAAACCTCACTTTTCAAGACAAGAGACAGAAGTAGTGACAGACGAACAGATTGCACCAACACCAAGTGATCAGACGACAGACATACACAACGCAACTACACTAGTTAGTGAGACTGGCAAATCCGACGAGGTGCATACATGTAGTGAACTTATAGAATACACATGAATAAATCAGAATACTGATGACTGGACAATACACCTACTGAAACTGAGACATGCCTTTGACAGAGTGCGACGCTTCGGTCTCACTGTCAAACCAGCAAAGTCAAATTATGCCTAAAATAAATTCATTTTTGGGTCATGTCATTTCTCAAGTCCAACTGTAGACTGACCTGAAAAGTAGTACCAAAATTATGAATCTGACCATGTCTAACAGAAAGAAACAGGTCAGAAACCTTTTGGGATTAGTAAATTACTCAGAAATTACAAATATATTTTCCAATGTCTTAAAATCTTCTGGAAATGAAATGTGAAAGATGCATTATTAATTCCTGCATTGTCAAAATTGAAGATCCTTTTTTGTAAATATTCCAATCCCTCCGCTTGCCTAATCCTAGGCTCATTTATTATCTTAGGTCATATGCCAGCAGAATCTCCATCACTGCAGTACTAGGCCAATTTTTTTTTTTTGAGGGCATCTTCCATCCGCTTTGCTACGTGAGCAGTAAGATCACACATGCTGAGTCCAAGGATTCCATATCACAGTTGCAACCCTAGGCTTCATCTATACGGTGAGAAGGCTCCATCGAGTTCTGACGGATGTTCACTGCATTGTCCAGACCGACAACTCCCTGATCACGGTCATACATAGTGGTGTGCATCAAAATGACCGGATATTCAGGTGGTCACTAGTTTTACCATCTGGGGTAAAAATACCTGAAATCCAACAGTTAAATGTAGAGTGATGGTTGGTACATGGGTATCTGATAATATAAGATGTAAAATAGCTTACATACATATCCACATTATTGGCGTAATCATGTACCAAAACACTGAACTATCATGTGTCCGTAGACATCAGATTAAGAACTGTGCTGCTATACTTAGATACCACCGTGTGAACTAGGACAGCTCATTTCCAACTAAGCTCCATTCCGGTGTATCATATATATGAACCGCAGAAAACAGTGTCAGAACAGTGCTTAATTACAGACACGAAAAGACAGAGCTACGACACCAGCGAACTCTACACGTGCACTACCGAGAGAACATTAAGATGACTGTGTAATGTATTTCAGATACCCAGGCAAAATGTGTGGTTATATTATGCCTATACAACCATTGCACATACATGAAGGCAACTACTAACCTGTGTAAACCAAATACTATGTATATAAACTTATTGTGATATGTAATATAATATTTTAAGATAGTGATAAATTAGATGTAGGTTAGGAACTATAACAGTTCTCATTTATTTTAATAATGTAGTTAGTACAGTAATTAACCCATTAAAATTAGATTAGAATATTAGTTTAGACATAAGAATAGTTTATTACAAGTTAAATTAAATTTATGATATGAATAGTACCATTTAGATTGTTATATTTAACTTAGTTTCATTGTAGTTAGTTTATTCCATCTTAATGAAACCATACCATCTTTCAAATATTACCATTTATTAGTATCATCATTTTACATCATAATAGATTAAAAAGAGTAGATAAGGTAACATACAGCATTTACACCAGTTAGATTAAGAACATCACTCATATAATTCCTTTGTGCATTTAAAAACATTATTTAGCATAGTATTTAGAAAAGTACTTAAATTGTGGTCACATAATCCATTTAATTAAGGTACATAACTCACATCACAACAATTGCATTTAAATAGTTAGATTACATCACTTAGATTAGAAAAAAATAAGAAGTAATATAATCATATCATATAATTAACATAACAAATTTAATAAATTTAGGTAACACATTAAATACTTAGTTATAGAATTAGAATGGTATGTTAGAATGTAAAGTTTTCGTTAGTGAAATTGTGTTAGTGTGAATGTGTTGTCTGTAATATAGTTTAGAACTTAGATTACAGTATTTTGGGTTTCATAACAAGTGAATGTAGTCACGAATTAGTGTTATACACCTCTTTGTGGCCACATTGAACCAAATTATGACACTCAAAAAACTAACATACATACACATAGAATTTATAAATAGAGGATAGAAATTAGATTAGTAGATTTATTACATCCAAACACACAAACAAACAGAAAAACAAACATATAAATTGCATACACTATTTGTAAATCAAAGACAGATAACTATGGGGCCAGGGGACATAATAGACAACGAAGAACTAAATTAACAGTGAAATAAAGTCTTACGCGCGGAAGCGAAGGAGGTAAAGCCTGTCGCACACACTCTTGTAGAATGGTTGTTAAATATTATATGGGGGACATGAAATAATTCATGTGTTGACCCTAAGAAAGTCAACTTTGTATGGGTAGTAAGTTAATTTACTATGTGAGGGCAGGTCTTATAAGACAACGGTCCGGTTCAGACATACCTCTGATAAATATAATATAGCATGTGAGAAGGGGCTCACGCCAACCAGTCAAGTTTGTGGCGATTGCCAGTAGCCAAGTAAGGCTTTGCTACATTGTGACAATAGTTATTAATAGTCTATTGGAATGCCCAAAGCCAGGTTATCTAGAGTCTTTGACAAAAATTAGAGACACTAATTTTTTGTTTAGGAACCTCTTGCGTCACAACCAATGAGTGAAAGTTGATGACGCAACACAAGAGGGGTGGGTGTGTGTCAAAGACTCGACCGCATCCCCTCCGCCAGGGAGAGCGGTCAACCCTGAAGAGACCAGGAGGAGATACGGTGCCCGAGGCAAGGGCAGGGGAGGTGAGGTAATAGGAGAGGGTTAGCCACTCCCTCATGAGACACGCAGGCGGTGTTCAGAGAGTTAGCACTCTAATCACGATAGTACCACACCTCGTGAAGCCATAGCACAGTTGAGTAGACACTCAACAGGCCACGTTTGCCAGCAGAGTGCGATGTGAGGTAACACGCACGAAGGTGAAGGTCACCCCGCGTGGTGGGTAACCACGGGAGAGAGGTTAGGCAGACGGGAGACTGGACTTGAGGCGTTCACATCGTTTAGAATAGCGTTAGGAGTTTTGTGTTCACTAATAGATAGAACTAGCATAGGGTTAGCAGTTTGTGTTAGATAATTCTGTGGCTGTATATTGTGTATTGCATTAGCGACTGTTTACCGCTTGTAAGCGAGCCAACGGCAATAAAATGGACCATACATTTTGCCTCCCACACGACTTGCAAGTTGTCTTGTATGGGTGTGTGAGAAGTACCCGTTGAGGCCTGTCAGTTGAGTTGTTGACAGTCCCTATTATGTCCTGTCTTTGTCCTTTACTTTCCTCTGTCCTTGTCCTACTTGTATCTATGTCTATCTTACTTCTATCTCTGTCTCCTCTACTTCTATCTCTGTCTCTCCCAGCACCTTGACACTAACATATTGGCAGTAGATCATTAAATAAACAACACGGGAACTGCCTGCAGAGAAAAGACAAAGAGGATGAACAATGGCTACCTGAACTTCATCATATTATGACCTAGGCTGTGTGAAGACCCAAGACAACATCATATTATGACCTAGAATATGTGAAGTCTCAAGACAACATCATATTATGACCTAGGCTGTGTGAAGACACAAGACTTAACATCATAATATGACCTAGGCTGTGTGAAGACACAAGACAACATCATATTATGACCTAGAATATGTGAAGACACAAGACAACATCTCAGTGGCAGTTTCTGCTATGGGACTACGTTTACCTCCACAATATCACGGTGACACTAGCTGATCTGTGCTGATTGTTTTGATCACCTTTCCACAATCCGATCTGTCGTGATCACCTTTCCACAATCCGATCTGTCGTGATCACCTTTCCACAATCCGATCTATTGTGATTCACTTACCACAATAAGATTCGTTGTGATCACCTTACCACAATTCGATCTTTTGTGATCACCTGTCCACAATCTGATCACCTTTCCACTAACCGATGTTGTAAGCACCACTAACCGATCTGTGCTGACTGTTCTGCGTTCTGTGTAGTTAATTCCTGTCAGAAAACATTTCCTGGTTGCGTGTCAATCTATGAGGCCAGGCTTTTTCTGAGGTCATTTTACGTAACTCAGCCTTATCTTGACTGGAACTGTGCGGGGATTCTATACACTGTGTGACGCGGAATCTTGTTGTAGTCCAGGAAGTCCTCTAAGCTGTCTTTGGCGTCTATTGACCGGTGTGTCCTCCAGACTGTCCGAAGAGTCTGTTGACCGGTGTGTCCTCCAGGCTGTCTGTAGAGTCTGTTGACCGGGGTGTCCTCCAGGCTGTCTGTAGAGTCTGTTGACCGGTGTGTCCTCCAGGCTGTCTGTAGAGTCTGTTGACCGGGGTGTCCTCCAGGCTGTCTGTAGAGTCTGTTGACCAGTGTGTCCTCCAGGCTGTCTGTAGAGTCTGTTCACCGGTGTGTCCTCCAGGCTGTCTGTAGAGTCTGTTGACCGGTGTGTCCCCAGGCTGTCTGCAGAGTCTGTTGAACGGGGTGTCCTCCAGGCTGTCTGTAGAGTCTGTTGACCGGGGTGTCCTCCAGGCTGTCTGTAGAGTCTGTTGACCGGTGTGTCCTCCAGGCTGTCTGTAGAGTCTGCTGACCGGGGTGTCCTCCAGGCTGTCTGTAGAGTCTGTTGACCGGGGTGTCATCCAGGCTGTCTCTAGAGTCTGTTGACGGGTGTGTCCTCCAGGCTGTCTCTAGAGTCTGTTTACCGGTGTGTCCTCCAGGCTGTCTGTAGAGTCTGTTGACCGGGGTGTCCTCCAGACTGTCTGTAGAGTCTGTTGACCGGGGTGTCATCCAGGCTGTCTGTAGAATCTGTTGACCGGGGCTCCTCCAGACTGTCTCTAGAGTCAGTTGACCGGGGTGTCCTCCAGACCGTCCCTAATGTCTGTTGACCGGGATGTCCTCCAGACCGCCTGTCAGCGACTTGTGCGCTGCAGCTTTCAAGACTCCGCTACTTTCGCACTGCACGAAATAACAATTCATGACATTTGCGAAAGGAATGCAATTTATTCAGAGCCGACATGTGAATGGCTCTACAAGCGTTAGGTTTCATCATTGTTACACAATATGAATACATCAACGTGATGATAGATGATGCTAGCATTACACAATCTAAATGATATAGCCCTATGTTTGCCTATGGCCTAGAAAGCTATCGTATTGGTCAAGGATACATCCGACCTCTCTACCGTCTCCAGTCAGTCTGTCCCGCTACACATAGCGTGGCCAAGCACGGACACTTTTACCCTCCGTGCAGTCGCTATTATTGCGTGCCTGGTCTTGCCAGCACGCCGGCTGGTGAGTTTGAGTAACCTGGCATATCACGGTTACTCGTAAGGACCAGCAACCCAATTGATTGGGGAAAGCCCTCGCTCATCCGTACTCGTTGGCCTCTGGTCTGACACAAATGTGTCTCCCAGTGAGGTTATTTATAGTACTCGGTGTCTTCCCTGTCTGGGTGTCTCTCTACTAGCCTAGTGTTAACTCCTTACTCCTGTAAGGTCTTATTGGGGATGCTGACAGGGTCCCCTCCTCTCCGCGAAGTGTTACTTCCCCTTTCTGATCTTTGAAACACTTCTTGGTCACAAAAGAAAAATTGGTTGTCCCAATTTTGTCAGATCTCCAATAAGTATAGAACTTTCTAGTTTGGGGATAGAACAATATCTTCTACCTTCATTCACAGTGTTCTATCTTTTCACTTGGCTGATTTAGTAGCCCATGTCTCAGTATAGTTGGATCTCTAGATATCTCAAGGATTGGTAGTGAACCGGAAACCGTTGTCTTATGACTTATGTCCTGGCTTCTGTCGTTTGACCCTATCTTTTGACTTCCACCCATTGACTTCCGTCTTGACCTGTTTCTCCTATTGCCCAAAATGACAACCCACACACTAGTTGACTCTGTTATGAGTACAACACATGAGCACCAAGTGTTCATGTTCCCATCAATATTCCCTCCAACTCTATACACACATAGCTGTACTGTTCACTTTCTTGCTTCCGCATGTGAAAAAGCTATGTTCACTGTTACCTTTAGGTTTCTGATTATTTATTGTGTCCCCTGAATTTAGAGTTATTGTTCTTTGAATTAATTGGTGTGTGCAACTTTTATGTGTTCGTTTTCCTGTTTGTTTGCGTGTTTTCTAATAAACTACAGTGTACTTAAATCTCTAACATGTGTATGCGTTAGTGTACTAAATGTGTGTGTTCCTTCGAGCGCCGCAAATCGGTTTATTGTGGTCACAAACGTTCGTTATTTTTATTTGTGACCACAACTCCGTTTTCTGAAGCTCAGAGTACGTTCTCTCTATACTCTGCTAAAGTGTGGCTGTAACACATATAAAAACCTTGACAACACATTGGAAACACACATGACACAGACAAGTCAAATAAGACCTTTCCAGCGGTGGGAAAAATATTTCCGCTGTATTTCTCTCTCGCTCTCTTCCTTTCAATGTTCACTAAGTTTTCGCATTCTCTCCTCGCATTTTCTCTTCTTTCATTCATTTTTCATTCCCTTTCATACTGTTCTTTCACTCAATCATTCTCTCGTCATTAAAATATGTTTCATAGTATTACATACATAAACAATATATATATATATATATATATATATATATATATATATATATATATATATATATATATATATATATATACAATAAATGATTGGCTTAATTATAACAGTAATCACGCCAAATGACTGTGCGTTTTGTTTGCACGCGTCATGTCTGTACAAAAATATACATAGTTATAAGGATGGTTTGTTACCGATCCTGACATAGTAACTTCCATACTTTGGTGTGCTGACCTAAATTACCTTCAAGGGAAATAATTTACTACTACTTTCATTTAAGCGAAATGGGTTAATTACCTTAAATGTTACCTGTGACAAGGATGATATTAATTCCTAAATGATTGGCATTAGTTTTGAAATGATATATTAGCTAAATGGATGTATAAATGATTATGATTATATGTTAATTAACTAATATAAGATCTAATAATTGTATTTCTATAATGGATATTTTGATAAATGGGTTATTAATTAATTGATGGTGATTTCTAACTACGCAAATAAGAAAATGAAGTTATATGTTTACACAATTCGCATTAGAATAAATAATAGAAAATGAAGTTATAGATACTGTAAATAAAATAATAATGTACACATATCACAGTTACATTTCTATATCTAATTACATTAAGTTGACGTCCTCCTCTGCGTTGTGAAGCTAGAGCAAATCTCTTTGTAGACTATTCTAACATAATTCATTCCGCCAAAGTCTTTAATGCTCTTCTTGAAGGATAGTGTATTAATATAGTTGCCTACCACATTCTGTAGGTCCATAGCTAACCCTGTACTGTCATTCGGGGTCTAAGCGTTGGTTCAATAAGTTCTAGATTCGAGGTCTAAGCTGGGTTCGCTGTCCTCTTGGCGTTAGTTCCCATAATCTAAATTACGTGTGTCTCAGCGCATGTTAATTCTGCGTCTGTTCGTTACACTTTTCATAGCACTGTTCTATTCACACAGTTCAAATATCAGGCGATAGTAACGCACTTACGATATGTCTTACTCACCACACATGGCACTTGGTTATTTAACATTACAGTGTCACTGTTTTTGGTGGTGTATGGTCGCTTCCTTTCTGTAACTCAGGTATTTGAATGGATGAAGGACGACTTAAAATGTCTGCAATCGTATTTAATCTCCCTTTTAAATGTTGGATGGTAAACGTATAATTTTGGAGAATTAAAGCCCACCTGTAAATTATATTGTTGGTAGGATGTCCAGATTGCATCACAGACAATGGAGAGTTGTCGGATTGGATTACAAACTGTGCTCCTGCCAAAACTCGATGAAACTTTCTCACACAATAGATCAAACTAAGGCCTTTCATTTCTGATGCTGCGTATCTTCCTTCAGCAGGAGTGATGTTGCGACCTACGGGGTGGAACGTCCCGTCGTAGAACTGACCTAGTATTCCAGATCTGGATATGGCACTCATATCTGTGCGTAAGAAATAAGTGAGTTTTGGATTAGCCATACGGAGAATAGATGGAACGATGAAAAAATGGTTCAATTTCGATACCGCACTAATTAATCGTGCATCTTTTACAAATAACTTAGCCGAAGCTTTTAAGATGTTAGAAAAAACACTGGTGATTTCCCCCAGGTTGGGAATGAATTTACTATAGTATTTTGGGACCTGTTTCTTGGTCGTTGGCATTGTTACGTTCAGCATCTTAGTGACGATACTGTCGTTAGTTTTCAATTGGCCCCTGCAGATGGTATGACCCAGGCAGTCAAGCACGGACCTCTAATTTCGAGGTCTGGCCTTACTGTATTGTGGCGTTGGTTCACAACTTCTGATACCAATTCGCAGCAGGTCTGGCCTTACTATATTTTGGCGTTGGTTCACAACTTCTGACACCAATTCGCAGCTCTGGCCTTACTATTTTGTGGCGTTGGTTCACAACTTCTGACACCAATTCGAGGTCTAGCCTGTCAGCGACTTGTGCGCTGCAGCTTTCAAGACTCCGCTACTTTCGCACTGCACGAAATAACAATTCATGACATTTGCGAAAGGAATGCAATTTATTCAGAGCCGACATGTGAATGGCTCTACAAGCGTTAGGTTTCATCATTGTTACACAATATGAATACATCAACGTGATGATAGATGATGCTAGCATTACACAATCTAAATGATATAGCCCTATGTTTGCCTATGGCCTAGAAAGCTATCGTATTGGTCAAGGATACGTCCGACCTCTCTACCGTCTCCAGTCAGTCTGTCCCGCTACACATAGCGTGGCCAAGCACGGACACTTTTACCCTCCGTGCAGTCGCTATTATTGCGTGCCTGGTCTTGCCAGCACGCCGGCTGGTGAGTTTGAGTAACCTGGCATATCACGGTTACTCGTAAGGACCAGCAACCCAATTGCTTGGGGAAAGCCCTCGCTCATCCGTACTCGTTGGCCTCTGGTCTGACACAAATGTGTCTCCCAGTGAGGTTATTTATAGTACTCGGTGTCTTCCCTGTCTGGGTGTCTCTCTACTAGCCTAGTGTTAACTCCTTACTCCTGTAAGCTCTTATTGGGGATGCTGACACCGTCCCTAACGTCTGTTGACCGGGATGCCCTCCAGAATGTCTCTGGCGTCTGTAGACAATAGTAACGTAATTAAGTATCACTTTCAGTTTAGTTTAGTTTAGTCGCTGGATCAACATCACGGCACACGGTTTAACCCATGAGTGCTCCGTTTTCCTCCTAACTCAAACCTGAGTCTGGAGAAACTCAGCTCAATGCACTAACTCCGTTGCATCGGCGAGGATCCTGAAATACTTTGGGTAGATTTTTAACTCGAAATTTTGCCCGGGCAGCGCCGTTGGGCTATTCTTTTTCGATTTCCAACTGCCAAGGGATGTTTTACGTGCGCAACAATACACACGGGCGTCCGATCTCACTACCCAGAGACCAGGGGAAATTTTATTACTGGAAGTCCAGGTAGATTTTTTAAATAAATCCCTGTCGTCACCGGGGCCTGAACCCGGGACCTCCAGCACTCGAGGATGACACCATACCTCGAGACCACTCAGCACCCCTTAGTATCACTTTCACACGACGTGAAGTTCACGGGGGTATACGATGCTAGATCCATTTTTGTTAGACCAGTCTGCGCTCGGTGGATCACGTGATCAGATTCATCCCGACCGCCTTTGCTTTCCGAGGCATTCCTTGGTACTTATGTTAGGTAGCCTTTTGCAAGATGGAAAACACACTAACCAGTAACATGACATCAATTGCAGAGGAAAATAAAAGGTTTCGAAGACTATATAGGACCTGTACTTTAATATGAATGTGAATCGTGGACAATGAACAGACGAGCTGGTAAACATTTAACGGTAGTGGAAATGTGCTTTCTGACGAAAATGCAAAAAACACCATTGATAGATCGAAAAAGCTTTGAGGAAGTCCTACAAGAAGCAGATGAAAATCATAAACTGATTAGAAAAATTATGCGTAGGCAGTCAAGATATTTTGGGCATGTTATGAGAAGAAATAAACTAGAGAACTTGGTGACATCTGGCAATATCGAGGGGAACTGAACAAGGGGAAGGCAGAGAAGTAAATAAATGGATGGCTTGGCCAAGTGGTATGGTCGAGACAAGAACACAGAGCTGATCCACGACTTTGGTGATCGTGTGAGATGGCGAAACATGACCATCCACCTTTACTGGCATGGCACATAATGATGATTTTCGGCTCGGTCGACTTGAAAGCCCAGGTCGATTGTAAATTTTTCCGTTCTGCTGACAATTCATTCATCCATCCATCCATCCACCCATCCATCCATCCATCCATCCATCCATCCATTCATTCATTCATTCATTCCATTCATTCATTCATGTACTACCGTGTCCTTTGCAGAACCTCGCACCCATAATAACTTTCCATAAAACTTCTCGATCACAAGCAAGATGTCCAGCATCCGATACACCCATCTGGAAATCATCCGCCGCATCCTGCATCCATCTTCTCTTTGGCCTTCCTCTTCCTCGCTGTCACGGGATACTGCGAGTTTAGTGATTCCTCGATAAACTGGAATATAAAATTACTTGCAATGTATGAGGATGGAATAACAATCGAGCATTTCAGTCTTGAGCGAGGACAAAGTGAAGGTTATTGACCGAATGGTATAGAAGACAGATACAGTTGTTATCAGGGGTCATTGACTGCCGATTTTATCGGACAAACAACACGGAGACATGAGGTTGTGGAAAACACGAAGACGTTGATCAAAGAGTTAGAACTGTTTGATGTATGGAGGACTTGGGAAAACGGAGACGAGACGGAGCGGCCACGAACGAATACGTGAGTTAAAAAACCTTTGATAACGGCAAATTCGATTATTGATGTAGGGACATCATAAGAGAACGGAGAATTGGACCCAGGTATAAATAGTTGGAAACTTGTTTTTGTATTTAGTGTGCTACCAAACTAGACGGAGAATGGATCTATGCGTCCTTAAATAGAATAGAAATATAGGTCCCTAATTTTTTAGAGGCGATGGGACCTTGGTGCTTGTGTGCTTGTGTATTTCGATTCAGGGACTAACATAGATAAAATAAGGTAATCTAGCTTTAGCTTAGTAATCTAGCATAGTGAACAAGGGGTCTGTGCTTTGCTGTTACCATTTTCTTCTTTTAGCTAATCGTTTAGACTTTAGTGAACTCATCTGTCTTATGTCAGAGTATCTTTCGGAAGCGTCTTAGTACGGCCGGGAGACATGCTCTCACATAAGAATTAGTCGGAAGCAGACTAATATCACCTGGTTATATATCACCCACAGGTTCTACGAAAAACTCCTGACAGGTTCAGATAAGATTAAAGAAATTAACTTAACTTGTGCGGAGATAAAGTACCTCACTAGAACCACTAAGAACATAAACATGTTCTAATCGTGAGACGAGATACCCATCGCCCATAAAGGAACTCTGTATAAATAAAAGAATATCCAGGTAAAGAAAGTAAATGGAAAAAACGTTAAACTGCTGAAGGCAGAGCGACATAAAACTGCATACATTTGCACTGTGGACTAATATACAAATTTACTAACTGGAGACAGTGTGTAGAACATTTATAGTAGATCTAGACAGTGTTAGACAGTGGTGATGTGTTTTCAGTGATGGATTTTATTAACGTCCAAAAAGGGAAATCTGTCTACTTCAGAAACTTATCGTGATCGCATTATATCAGGGTAATCAGACGTTGAACATTTTCTAAAGATTGGATTACGTCCAGACTCAGGCGGAAAGGAGCATCCAGGGTGAGAGCTGTCCATATATGTGTGATGTCTTGTTGCATGGCCGTATAAGGATGGGAGATATGATACGGCACATACGAATTCCAGAGTCCTATCTCGCACTCACAATAGAAGATACTACAAATTACATATACACATTCAATACATACAACTGACATAGTTTTTAGCAATAAATATTTTATTAATTGTTGGAGGAAACTGTTGTCAGAGTATGTTATGAAGGAATAAGAGAGAGAGAGAGAGAGAGAGAGAGAGAGAGAGAGAGAGAGAGAGAGAGAGAGAGAGAGAGAGAGAGAGTAGAAGACAGAACGGAGGAGTGTAGACAAAGGTCTGACAATAGTTCCAAAGTATAAGAAGGATCTTAAAGGTGTGCTTGTTGATTCCACGTTTCCCTCCGGGACGACAAGCGACACTCGCCTCCCGGGCAAATACCCCTTCATTATTGTTCTCTCCAAACTTCCATGACGTTTCAAGTGATCAAAATATTTCAATTGTCTTTGTTTTATCGTCTTTAATAGCCAACCCTTTTCAATATCCAGCCCTTGAAGTATGGTTGCATTTGTTCTTTTCTTTATCCCAGATATTCTTAGAACCCGTCTATAACATTTATATTCAAAGGCATTTATGCACTGTTCATCTTGATTAGTAAGCGTCCAGGCCTCACAGGCGTATGTTGCAATGGGAAATACCAGCTGAACTAATTAAAGCAGGAGTAGAAGAAGAAAAGGAGAAATCTTCTGAGGGACATCCCTGTCTACAGACTCCAGAGACTGAAGATTTATTAAAAATCTAATTTATGTAGTTATATCTGTCCTACTCCACAATTTATTCATCTGTTTTAGTTTTTGAAGAGCAAAAGATATTCGTCTTTTAATTTCTTTCACTGTGTCACATTGTTCGTAATTAATGACCCACGATATTCCAAATTTTCCAACACCTCCAATTTTTCCTAATAACATATATTTCTTTCTCCACATTAGTTTTATCTGTATGCAATATCTTTGTTTTTGATATGATAAGATATAAGTTGTGATTTTCACAATGTTTTTTGGGTTTGAGGTTATTATATTTTCTGTACCATTCTTGATGTGGAGAGTAATACTGTATCATCAGCATATCGCATCTCTGGTATTTCATGACCACCGATATTTAGGGCACCATATTGCTCTTTGGTTATATCATCCCTAGCATTTCTCATTATATTTTCGGCGTATAGGTTATACAATTAGGGGGACTGCACACATCTCTGACGGACTCCTTGTTTAATATCAAACTAATCTGATGTATCGCCATCTATTCTAACCGCTGCTTGTTGGTCTAGATTGAGAATTTTTATGAGTTGTACTACATGTAATGGAAAGCCCATTTTCCCCATCATGATTTCCCAAAGTTTCTGATGTTGTACACAGTCAAATGCCTTTGAATTAACATACAATTAGGTTTACATTCCCCACACTTCTCTATTATTAAACGCATGCTGAGTATGTGACCACTTGTTGCTCTTCCTTGTCAAAATTCAGCTTGAAAACGTTAATCTCTTCTGCCATTTTCTTACGAAGTCTTCCCATTATGATTTTTAGTAGAATTTTACTTGCATGACTGATCAGGGCAACAGTTCCATAGTTGGTGCATAATTTCAGGTTGCCATATTTTGGTATTGGAATGAAGATAGTTCTCTTCCAATCTTTATGCCATATACCATATTTCCATATCTTTTTACATAATGCGTGACAGATTTGTTTGCGTTCTTCTACTCCTGCTTTAATTAGTTCAGCTGGTATCTCATCACATCCTGGTGATTTACCATTCCTCAGATTCTTTATTGCCCATATAATTTCATCTTATGAATGTTCAGGTTCTGTTTCTGGTGTCATTGGCTCATGCATCTCATTCACAACCTCATAGTTATTCATATCATACATTCCACTAAAGTATTCCTGCTGCCGTTCTAGAATTTTTCTGGATTATTTTAGGGTATTTCCCAACGTGTCACATATAACTTTTAATTGAGGTTGAACATTTCTTGCCAATAACTTATTTCTGTGAACATTTCTTAATCTCTTCCATTCTGATGTTATTGCTCTATTCTAGTACAACAATCTTGTATATTGATTTATTTGGTTGTTTCGGGATTTGAGGTTTGAAGATTGAGCTACTACTGGCTACACTTATCGTATTCCGATATGTACCTTGGGCCTTGTTCACGTCAGATTGGAAGCACTAGACTAGAATCTAGTGCTTCCAATCTGACGTAAACAAGACCCAAGATTCGTACCGGATTACGATCAGCGTTGCCTGTAGTGGGAAGTGCCCAATCGTAAAATCTTGTATATACTGGCTTTTGTCCTTTTTAGATGTATACTTCATCCTGCTGTTACTAATCACGAATCACTAATTTGAGAACGTACGAAGAAGAAGAGGAAGTCAAAATCTAGATATATAAATGTAGATTTCCCGGATTCCAAATTTAAAAGGAGTTGGCGCTTTCATTTAACAGGACAAACAATGACACACTTAACTTTATGGTGTCAGCAAAGCTTGTGGTTAGTCGACTGACGTCATGTATCACTGAAGAAAACTAGACCGTAAGTGCAAATATGGGCGTGTTGTGAATTTGGGGCAGGTGGGAATCCCAGGTCAGCAGAGACCTAAAGGTAAACAAAGATCCGGTGAATGCAGTCATCGACTAACAGCTTGAATACTCGCGTGTCAGGGTCCGTCTAGCACAGCTGACCGAGACTCTAATCCGTGTCCAAGTGGTGCTTCTACAAACAACCTGTAAGCACAACACTCTCTACTACTACTACTACTGACTGCTGCTACTACTACTACTAACTACTGTTGCTGCTGCTATTACTACTACTACTGCTGCTACCATTGCTATTTTTTGTTTACCGCATTTCACCTAGAGCGTATTACATGCGGGACTGATTGTTGCGCGCGGGCCAGCTTTCTCTAATTTATCAGTGTCCCCCGCCATCAGTCGACCAACTCCGACTTCTGAGGTATAAGCTAATATTTGTTATTTGCCTCCTTAAGTCACGGAAAAAAGGCAACTTTCTCTTTAGAGAACCGCCTACCTTGCCATCAGCTCACTGGAAATTTAAACTCAGTGCCCATAACGTTTCGGCCATACGACTTTATGTAGTAGTAGTAGTAGCAGTAGTAGTAGTAGTAGTAGTAGTATAGTAGTATAGTAGTAGTAGTAGTAGTAGTAGTAGTAGTAGTAGTAGTAGTATAGTAGTAGTAGTAGTAGTAGTAGTAGTAGTAGTAGTAGTAGTAGTAGTAGTAGTAGTATAGTAGTAGTAGTAGTAGTAGTATAGTAGTAGTAGTAGTAGTAGTAGTAGTAGTAGTAGTAGTAGTAGTAGTAGTAGTAGTAGTAGTAGTAGTAGTAGCAGTAGTATAGTAGTAGTAGTAGTAGTAGTAGTAGTAGTAGTAGTAGTAGTAGCGGTAGCGGTAGTAGTAGTAGTAGTAGTAGTAGTAGTAGTAGTAGTAGTAGTAGTAGTAGTGGTAGTGGTAGCGATAGTGGTAGTGGTAGTGGTGGTAGTAGTAGTAGTAGTAGTAGTAGTAGAAGTAGTAGTAGTAGTAGTAATAGTAGTAGTAGTAGTAGTAGTAGTAGTAGTAGTAGTAGTAGTAGTAGTAGTAGTAGTAGTAGTAGTAGTGGTAGTGGTAGTAGTAGTAGTAGTAGTAGTAGTAGTAGTAGTAGTAGTAGTAGTAGTAGTGGTGGTAGTAGTAGTAGTAGTAGTAGTAGTAGTAGTAGTAGTAGTAGTAGTAGTAGTAGTAGTAGGCTCAGCAGGTTGTAGTTGTGGTTCTACAGAGAGGCTAAATCAAAAACACTACCCCCAGTAAGTCGTTGCGAGATTGAAAAGAGATATGCTGCCACACTCGAGGAGTCGGATGTGTCGCCTAAGGTGGACAAATATAGCAATGCCGCTGAACACACACAGCACAGTCACTGATTCAACACGGAAGAAGAAGTAGACAGAGGCAGGACAAGACAGAAAGAAGAAACAAAGACAGGAAGGAAAGACGGCAGAAAAGAAGGAATGTAGGAAAACAGAAGGAAGAAGAAGAAGAAGAAGAAGAAGAAGAAGAAGAAGAAGAAGAAGAAGAAGAAGAAGAAGAAGAAGAAGAAGAAGAAGAAGAAGAAAAAGAAGAAGAGGAAGGCGGAAAGCAATAAATGAAGAAAGGAATTAATGAAGGAAGAAGAGGAAGACCATGCAGTAGACAGCACATATCTCCTATTTCTCGAACTACTAGTGTCAAATGGCCACCATTATGCAGTGCCATCTCCTCACCGAAGGTCTACAATTGATCCCCCGTCATTTCTGTCATGGTTCTTCATTGCAAATTCTTATAGACTGTATCCTCATAATACGTTGAGACTGATCTCCTTGTGCATCTTTGACCTCTTCTATCTCTTCTGTCCTAAATGTTTCCCGATATTATGGCTGTCAGCAGACTGTTGTTTGATGATGTACCCAGATATGTCTTTCTCTGGTTCTACTCGCTTCAGCTTCGCCAGTGTGTGTAAGGCTGTTTTTCATTTGTGCAAAAATCTCCTTACAGAAAATTTTATGTATGTAATACCCATGGCCTGCGGGCGTTGATGACACCAGTCGGCAGATTGGGTGGTTTCTAAAGCGTTTATTAATTTAGTTGCATGTCTCTTACAGGACGTGGTAATTAACATCAGCATTTATTGTCTGTGATTTACAAGCCAATTCTACGTTCGGTAGTTTGTCATTGCTTTCTGAACTGCCGACGCCTCATACCATGGAAATAAACGCAAAGTCGTCTGCTTCCAAATCTCCGGCAGCTGATTTCGAACCCAGGACTCGGTGTGTTCGTGAATTGTGAAAATGCGCGTCTCACTATCCCCAAACCGCTGTTGACTGAGTGAATTTATTGAGTGGATCGGTTGAGTGAGTTGAATGAGTGAATTGATTCAGTGAATTAATTGAGTGAATAGATTGAGTTAATTGATTGAGTGAATTGATTCAGTGAATTGATTGAGTGAATAGATTGAGTTAATTGATTGAGTGAATCGATTGAGTGAATCGATTGAAGACCCGTACTTCATGTCAGGATAAAAGACAGCAGAGGGGAAAAAGTAATGAATGCTGTTATCAGAAGGGCGAAAGTAATTAATGTCTTGATCAGAACGGCGAAAGTAATGAGTGCTTTGATCAGAAAGGCGAAAGTAATGAATGCTTTGATAAGAAAAGTGAAAGTAATTAATGCTTTCATCAGAAAGGGGAAAATAATTAATGCTTTGATCAGAAAGAGGAAAGTAATGAATGCTTTGATCATATCGCAATTATTTGGAACAACATGGAACACGCTAATAACTTTCTCGGTTAGAATGAGTACAATTAATAATCAAGATATATTTAGTAACAATGACTGTTAGGATATAAACATTTATTCATTTTACATTATAATCGCTATTTTCTTCGGATAATTTTTAATATTTTAATTAAATCTTAGCGCGCTAACGCTGATTCACTCCTTACAAGTATCCCATTTAACCACACAAGCCACAAACCTTATATTGCCCAATTTATTGCCTGGCACATTTCGCTACATCTCGCTAGGTGCATTTAGAAATTAGAAATTACCACGGGGACAACAGATGTTCCCCATTCGAACAATAGCTTTGACTATTTTATTTGTTTCATCTAAAGTATTATTCATTATTGACTTCATATGTTATATAACTCTGTGGTATGTACCTGACGGGATGCAGCGACATATTTTTTTTTTTTTTTTTTTTTTTTCCGCTTTTCCATCTTGTTTCAGGATATTGCGGTCAACACCAGCATCTTTCAGCTGTATGTTGATTCCTAGGCTAGATTACGCTCATCAGCACGCCACGACTTTCTGAGCGACCGGCTCCATACTCTCATAAGTCACTTTTGCGATTCGAACCACTGCTAATTCTCGTCGCGTCACGTGACGAGAGTATTCGGAGTTAGCGGAGAAAGCTGCTAACCCCTCGGCCATGGAGCAGCGACATATGCCAGGCAATAAATCATGCAACATCTTGTTTGAGTCGTGCAACATCTAGTGCGTCTTCTAATCTCTATTTCCTTCTTCTTCTTCTGTGAGCGCCAAATAATACTATGGGTGTCTGTTTATGTAATCGTCTTAGTGGCCTCAACGGTTCTCCCCATTTATATCTTGTTTGGGGCTTGTGTGTTTTAACAGACTGACTATTATAAACGGAGGTTGTTGGTTACTTGGCTACTACAAATAAGGATGGTGTGTTGTTTGGCTCATAAATCAATGCGGGTTAAGGGCTACTTGTCTTTTATAAATAGACACAGGTATTGCCTGTTGCAGGATGTGACAATGTAAAACGAAACATAAAAGAATGTTAAAATCTTCTGGAGAATCAACAAACACAAACTTGTGTATATGTCCTTCCAGGACTTCAGGCTTAATAATAGACAGCACAATGGGGGAAGGGGATATAAAATAATATAAATAATATAATGACATCCAAAATAGTAATAGTAAAAACGTTAAAACACTCTATATGTTTCTGGCGTTTCGCTTGCAAGAACCCATGTCAAGAGCAAAACAAACATTACTAAGAGAATAATTTATTATAAATAATGACACTCATTTATATGAACAATTAAATATAACCGGATATTTTGTATTGAGAAAAGTGATTGTGTAGAACGGGTGTACAACAATCCCGATTTAGTCAACATTACGCAGTAGATACATGGCAATGAAGCCAAACTGGGAAAGGCAGAACTAAATATGGGCATTACTGGTCTCAGTAAAAGAGCTAAATAATGGCTTTTCCTGGGAAATATCACGACAAGAGACGGATTGGTAGCTAAAAGTAGTGTAATAATAAACAAGATATTGACAAACCTTGGCATCCACAAAATTCCCGCCGGATGGCCACAGCCCATAGAAGTAATTAAGGAGCTCTCAATTTTATGAGGTCTCAATTTCGCTTTGAAAGACATTTTCGTTGTAACCTGTATGATACAAGGATATTCTGTAGACAGGATGTTCTCAGGGTATTCTCTCTCATCTGCAGAAGAGATCTAGCATTGGATGGGCTGTCTCCGGGAAGTGGTGGTCATGGCAAATTCAAGGCAAGTGAAGCAGCTGAGAGTGTAGAACTGCATCTGTACAACTGTTAGGGTAAGAAGAACGGTAGAGGAGAAAACTGGGTACATTTAACAGGATTATAATAGACAGAAGTATTGGTTGAACCAAGAACTGGCATCACAGCACTCGGGACATTCACATACGTGCTTCGTCCTCATCTCCAAAGGCAAGCGAAGAACCCCAATACTAATGGCAACAGTTGAAGTCTGATAATGTTAGTATGGCCTTTCCTCAGTGTACAGAAGTATTAGTACCAATGATAGATGATAAGGATATTGAGATCCAGGAAACTGACGGAGGTTGTGAGCACTCGTGAAGCACATTCAATAGAAGACTGAAACAGTGTTCAAGATTCATGAATCGGTTCAGATCCTCCTCATTCGTGTCAAGGGGTGTCCGCGGCGAAGAGGTTACACCGACTAGGTGTAAGTTTCTTTTATACTTCTGTGGGTGGTCGCTGGAGTTACGGAGTTTGTGTTTTGTGCGACGCTTTAGGCAGGCCGCCTTGCGGAAAGATTCCGAGCCATATGGGATAAAACCCGGTGCAATCAAGTCAGTCATCTACAATTTAAAACCATTTAAAATGCTGTTGTAAATACTCATCCTCATCATCAAGTGCCCTGCCAGCTGGCGTAGGCGTTCATGGCTCTCCACAGATCTCGGTCTTTGGTTTTCTGGATCAACTCTGCTGCTGATATTCCTCCGTGCCACCGTCTCAATCCATCCAGCATCATTTCTCTTGGTCTGCCTCTGCCCCTCTTCCCCTCGATCTTTCCAGTTGTCACGATGTTCTCCAATGCATCTCTTCTCATCACATGACCGAAGAAAGATGTTTGTCTCTGTCTTATTGTTGTATATAATGTTCTAGTTTTATTAGCCTGTTTCGGGTATTCATTGTTAGTTACTCTGGCAGTCCAAGGAATTCTCAACACTCGTCTCAGGAACCACATCTCTGTTGCTTCTAATTTCTTCTTAATTTGTTCATTTACATTCCAAGATTCACTGCCATACAGCAAAACTGGTTCTACATAGCATTTCAGCACTCTCTTTCTTACACTCAGCGATAGTGACCTATTGCATAAGATACCCTTCATTTTCTGAAATGCGGCTTTTGCCTGCCCTATTCTGCTCTTAATCTCTGTTGTACATCTTCCATCTGATGTTATAAATGTCCCTAGGTATCTAAAATTATCCACTTGGTTAAGAATTTTTCCTTCTATTTCTATGTCACATTTTGGTGTCACCATTTTCTTTGATATCACCATTGTTACTGTTTTCTTGATATTCAAGGAGAGTCCTTTTCTTGCGCTCTCTGTTACTACAGTGTCCAACAATTGTTGTAGGTATGTTGATTTATCTGCCACCAATACTGTGTCATCTGCATAGCGTATATTATTTATATTATAACCTCCAACTAGGATTCCTGGCATCTCTTTGATCTCTCTTATTATTACTTCGCTATATAGGGAGAAGAGATCTCGTGACAAGACACATCCCTGTCGTACTCCTAGCTTTATGTGTTCGTAACTACTCTCTTTATTTCCAATTTTAATTGCTGCTGCTTGGTTCCAGTAAATATTCTTTATTATTCTTAAATCTTTCCCATCAATGTTGATATCTTCCAACATTTTAATCAGCTCATCATGTTTGACTTTATCAAATGCCTTAGTATAATCTATGAAGCACAAATATATGTCTCTCTGTTTCTCTATTGACCTTTCTATTAGTGTCCGTAATGTATATATCGCATTGTTTGTGCCCTTACCCTCCACAAATCCATACTGTTCTTCACTAATTTCCATTTTTATTTTCTTTCTGGTTCTTCTCATTATGATTCTGAGCAGAAGCTTAGTTATATGGTTTATGAGGTTAATTGTGCGAAAATCTTACACATTCAATTGCTCCTGGTCTTTTTGGTATAGCTATAAATACCGATTTCAGCATATCACTGGGTAGATATCCACTGCTGTAAATATCATTTAACATTTTGGTTAATATATCTACTCCAAATTCTCCCAAGACTTCTAATTCTTCTATTGTGATTTCATCTGGTCCAGCTGCTTTTCCTTTCTTCATATGTTTCATAGCGTCAGCGACTTCTTCTTTTAGAATAGGTGGACCTTCTAAGTTACTTTCTTCTGTTAATTCTTCCCTTTCCCCATCATATATCTTTTATACACTCATTCCACCTCTTCATTATATCGTCTTCCTTCAATAATATCTTTCCTGTTTTTGATTTCAAACACCCTGTATTTATTCTTATTTTTCTTCTCATGAGCTCACTGATTTGTCTGTGCATATTTTTTGTATCTTTAATGGCATTTAATTCAATATTTTTGCACTGTTCATTTAACCAACTTTCTTTTGCCTTCGAACATTTATCTTTTATTTCTTTATTTATCTTGGCGTATTCTTAAAAATACTAGGTCGTGACAAAGTCATCATCTGCTATCAGTTCTTATCCTGGCCGTCCTTGCGCTATAGAAACTTCCGAACATGATCTGGTGCAAAAATTGGGTCAAGCCTGGGGGGTGTTTTCGTTGGGCAATAAAACCAGATCTGTCAATGTTGACAACCACACGTCAGATCACTGGGGCACTCTAGATTTAGACCATCCGAAATTATGGGAACACGGGATTTCAACCAGACACACTATATGACTGCTTCACAGAGGGAAACAATTGTATTTCATGACTTTACCAGCTACAGACAACACCATGACGTCATATCCGCTCAGATCTCCCGCCCAGCAGGTTAAACTGGGCAGGTCGAGAGAGAGAACATGCTGTATGGGCAACACATGGTTTCTGAATTCAGCCCAGGCTTTACGATTTTTTTTTTTTTTTTTAAAGCATATCCTTTACAGGACATCGCTGTCAACAGCAGCATCTTTCAGCTGTCTGTTGATCTCTTGGCAAGATTACGCTCAGTAGTTTGCCATTGCTTTCTGAGCGGCCGGCTCAGTATCCCGCAAGTCACGAGCGGGGGTCGAACCGCCTCAGCTCTCGCTCCGCTACGAGACTGCGTAATAAACGGGATTACAGAGAGAAAGTGTTGTAACCCCACAGCCAGAGAGACCGGGGCTTTATGATACGGAGAGGAATAACTCCATTTTACAAGCTATCGTCCATCAAGACGGCAAGTTGCCAGACAGTCAGTCAGCCAATCAGTCTATCATCAGCTGGAGATAACAAAATCAAGTCCTGTCGCTCGCATAACTCTAAATCTAACTGTTATGTTGTGTGTTTCATTGTTGCATCTTAGCCTATGCTCTCTCTCTCTCTCTCTCTCTCTCTCTCTCTCTCTCTCTCTCTCTCTCCCTCTCTCTTGTTTGTGTGTGTATTCACATATCCTTTACAGGACATCGCTGTCAACATTGCCATTGCTTTCTGAGCGACCGGCTCATATACCCCGTAAGTTACCGACGTAGACAGAACCCTATGCTCTCTATGAGTGCTAATTAATACCCGTGAATTGATTTCCCTAGCTGAAGAAATCCTGGCCGAGTAACGTGACAGAACAACGGCTGATGTTGCGGGCGTCGTCAATGTGGACCAACCAACAACAGTTGTCAGGCGTTTAGAAATACACTAATTACATTTAAAAACAGCAGTACCGAACTCCATCATCCAAGGAATGCAACGGTAAAGAGTTAACAAGACAAATATCAGGATCTAGATTTATTATTCCGTTAAAATGTAAATGAACAGTAACAAACTAATAATAAATACTGTCTTATAATATATTTTGCTATCCTCATATGGTATATATAACAATGCAATTGTTTGTAAAACACTGTCACACACATACATATACAGTATGAACATTTTTCATACCTGCATTCGTCATTTACAAACATCATTATATTCACGGGCCTCTAAGAAAACAGAGCTTGATTATATTTCCTTCATGACAGATGTCGGTGAGGAGAAACTATTGTGCTATAATTCCTTTCACCTACATAACATATTAAAATACTACTTCAGTATTTGCTCCTGCTATATCGATAAAGTGTTAATCTCCTGTTCCATCAGTTACACTACACAATCCTCCCCAAGCAGTTATACTACATAATCCAGTCCACCACCAGCTATACTACATAATCCAGCAAACATGCTGGGGTTGACTGCGACATCCTGTAAAGGATATGCAACTAACTTTAACTGATTACTAATAATCTTCCGACACGTCTCGGAGGTGGGAGACTGACTCCTGAATGATGCAGTGTGACTATCGTCGCAGGCCTCGTTTACATACAGAAAGAACAAACATGCATACCATACTTTCCAACAAACACACATCAACTAAAGGTATTCATCCCAGATCCTAAAAGTAATATCCCACAGCCGTAATAATATGTACATCTATACATTGATGATCATGAATCCAGTAAAAGCATTTACAATCACAGCAGATCATCGTCAATAGAAGACCAGCTACAGCTGTTGGCCTTCATCATTGCAGATATGCTTGTTATGTTCACTCTTATGATTTATAACAGGGAAAGTTGCAACAATCATTTCCTAAGACACAGTATACTCCTCATCCTTGCTGTCTCTAAGGTATGTTATAAATCTGTCATATTGTATTTGCGCGTTGGATACACTGTCACACTGCATAACAAATAGTTTCTGTGTTCCCGTCGTGTTGAGAAACGTAACAGAGAAGTCATCGGGTCTTCTTCTTCTTCTTCTTCTTCTTCTTCTTCTTCTTCTTCTTCTTCTTCTTCTTCTTCTTCTTCTTCTTCTTCTTCTTCTTCTTCTTCTTCTTCTTCTTCTTCTTCTTCTTCTTCTTCTTCTTCTTCTTCTTCTTCTTCTTCTTCTTCTTCTTCTTCTTCTTCTTCTTCTTCTTCTTCTTCTTCTTCTTCTTCTTCTTCTTCTTCTTCTTCTTCTTCTTCTTCTTCTTCTTCTTCTTCTTCTTCTTCTTCTTCTTCTTCTTCTTCTTCTTCTTCTTCTTCTTCTTCTTCTTCGTCTTCGTTTTTCCGCAGTGTTTTTTTTTTTCTCCAGTCGTGATTGCATTGGGACATTCAACTCTTACTGTTGTGGTGTCGTCCACATTCCAGCTGGTCAAGTTAGAACGGTCGAAGACTTCACGGTCCGCCCTGAAGAGAAGGCAGAAACAGTCCATGGGCATTATCCGCCATCCAAGGAGGCTTCCATAATTGCAGAGCCGACACATAGCGCTCTTGTACTGGGCTCACCCAAGGAATGGCCACGTCCTGCAGGTCGCAACATTTACGGAAAATGGTGTTGGCACGAGTAGCTTTATCTTGTGGTGACCTCAGATCTTCGGGAGCTTGTATGATAGTAGTGTCCAGATTATACAGGGATGCACAGGCATGGGACTGTTGACATGCTGCTTCAAATGCACCGTTCATTGGGAGATTGAAGAATGGCAATGGAAACATACTGCAGACAGCTACAAACAGCTTGTGCCGGTCTTACATTTCTTAATGGATATTTTATATTACAACCGCAGGGCTGAGGCACACAGTGTGCAACGTTTGGCAATGGCCGTTGATTAGAACGGTTCTAGCATGTAACTAACCATCCTGAAACAAGGTCAGTCAGCTTCAACACTCTTCAATTTCTGCTGAGAGAGACAGATGGCTTCTGGGCGTATCCCATGGGCCATGATGAATCTTCTCCTCAGGTATTGATTTAGACCTTCATTGATTACCGTTACTGAGTATCTTTCTTCTTCACGAGTCTTGTTTCAGTCCTCCAGACGTAACCGATTGTCAACACCATCTGTTCACGATAAATCATGCACAAGTATATATATATATAAACACTCTACACAGATAAAAGGCAGCCGTGAGAATATGTGGTGATACAACAGGTTGGTGTGATATAACAACATCACGAGGAAAATTGATGAAAGAATTGACAAGCAACAATAGAATCCCCTGCTGTGTCATCTGCTAACATCAATATCAGAACTTTGATGTTTAGATGACAACGCATTCTTATGAAGGTCTCAAATGAAAACTGAGAAACCGCTAACATCAGTGGACGAGAAAAGCAAGCAACAAAATTCACATCGCAGTGCTAAAACATGACAATGGAGAGAAAATACAGGTGGTTGAAAGTATGGTTTAATCGTTTCGTGGGGCTTCGTGTGTTAGAAAATTTAAACTGATACAGGCAAGGCAAAGAGGAAGCCTATCAGGCAAGCATAGATGGAAACTGTCGAACACACACATCCCTACCAGGCAAGCATAGGTGGAAACTGTCTAACACACACAGCCCTACCAGGCAAGCATAGGTGGAAACTGTCTAACACACACAGCCCTACCAGGCAAGCATAGGTGGAAACTGTCGAACACACACAGCCCTACCAGGCAAGCATAGGTGGAAACTGTCTAACACACACAGCCCTACCAGGCAAGCATAGGTGGAAACTGTCTAACACACACATCCCTACCAGGCAAGCATAGGTGGAAACTGTCTAACACACACATCCCTACCAGGCAAGCATAGGTGGAAACTGTCTAACACACACAGCCCTACCAGGCAAGCATAGGTGGAAACTGTCTAACACACACATCCCTACCAGGCAAGCATAGGTGGAAACTGCCTAACACACACAGCCCTACCAGGCAAGCATAGGTGGAAACTGTCGAACACACACAGCCCTACCAGGCAAGCATAGATGGAAACTGTCTAACACACACAGCCCTACCAGTCAAGCATAGGTGGAAACTGTCTAACACACACAGCCCTACCAGGCAAGCATAGATGGAAACTGTCTAACACACACAGCCCTACCAGGCAAGCATAGGTGGAAACTGTCTAACACACACAGCCCTACCAGGCAAGCATAGATGGAAACTGTCTAACACACACAGCCCTACCAGGCAAGCATAGGTGGAAACTGTCTAACACACACAGCCCTACCAGGCAAGCATAGGTGGAAACTGTCTAACACACACAGCCCTACCAGTCAAGCATAGGTGGAAACTGTCTAACACACACAGCCCTACCAGGCAAGCATAGGTGGAAACTGTCTAACACACACATCCCTACCAGGCAAGCATAGGTGGAAACTGTCTAACACACACATCCCTACCAGGCAAGCATAGGTGGAAACTGTCTAACACACACATCCCTACCAGGCAAGCATAGGTGGAAACTGTCTAACACACACATCCCTACCAGGCAAGCATAGGTGGAAACTGTCTAACACACACAGCCCTACCAGGCAAGCATAGATGGAAACTGTCTAACACACACAACCCTACCAGGCAAGCATAGGTGGAAACTGTCTAACACACACATCCCTACCAGGCAAGCATAGGTGGAAACTGTCTAACACACACATCCCTACCAGGCAAGCATAGGTGGAAACTGTCTAACACACACATCCCTACCAGGCAAGCATAGGTGGAAACTGTCTAACACACACATCCCTACCAGGCAAGCATAGATGGAAACTGTCTAACACACACAACCCTACCAGGCAAGCATAGGTGGAAACTGTCTAACACACACATCCCTACCAGGCAAGCATAGGTGGAAACTGTCTAACACACACATCCCTACCAGGCAAGCATAGGTGGAAACTGTCTAACACACACATCCCTACCAGGCAAGCATAGGTGGAAACTGTCTAACACACACAGCCCTACCAGGCAAGCATAGATGGAAACTGTCTAACACACACAACCCTACCAGGCAAGCATAGATGGAAACTGTCTAACACACACAACCCTACCAGGCAAGCATAGATGGAAACTGTCTAACACACACAACCCTACCAAGCAAGCATAGATGGAAACTGTCTAACACACACAGCCCTACCAGGCAAGCATAGATGGAAACTGTCAAACACACACAACCCTACCAGGCAAGCATAGGTGGAAACTGTCTAACACACACAGCCCTACCAGGCAAGCATAGATGGAAACTGTCTAACACACACAACCCTACCAAGCAAGCATAGATGGAAACTGTCTAACACACACAGCCCTACCAGGCAAGCATAGATGGAAACTGTCTAACACACACAACCCTACCAGGCAAGAATAGGTGGAAACTGTCTAACACACACATCCCTACCAGGCAAGCATAGGTGGAAACTGTCTAACACACACATCCCTACCAGGCAAGCATAGGTGGAAACTGTCTAACACACACAGCCCTACCAGGCAAGCATAGGTGGAAACTGTCTAACACACACAACCCTACCAGGCAAGCATAGGTGGAAACTGTCTAACACACACATCCCTACCAGGCAAGCATAGGTGGAAACTGTCTAACACACACATCCCTACCAGGCAAGCATAGGTGGAAACTGTCTAACACACACATCCCTACCAGGCAAGCATAGGTGGAAACTGTCTAACACACACATCCCTACCAGGCAAGCATAGGTGGAAACTGTCTAACACACACAGCCCTACCAGGCAAGCATAGGTGGAAACTGTCTAACACACACAGCCCTACCAGGCAAGCATAGATGGAAACTGTCTAACACACACAGCCCTACCAGGCAAGCATAGGTGGAAACTGTCTAACACACACATCCCTACCAGGCAAGCATAGGTGGAAACTGTCTAACACACACATCCCTACCAGGCAAGCATAGGTGGAAACTGTCTAACACACACATCCCTACCAGGCAAGCATAGGTGGAAACTGTCTAACACACACATCCCTACCAGGCAAGCATAGGTGGAAACTGTCTAACACACACAGCCCTACCAGGCAAGCATAGGTGGAAACTGTCTAACACACACAGCCCTACCAGGCAAGCATAGGTGGAAACTGTCTAACACACACAACCCTACCAGGCAAGCATAGATGGAAACTGTCTAACACACACATCCCTACCAGGCAAGCATAGGTGGAAACTGTCTAACACACACATCCCTACCAGGCAAGCATAGGTGGAAACTGTCTAACACACACATCCCTACCAGGCAAGCATAGGTGGAAACTGTCTAACACACACAGCCCTACCAGGCAAGCATAGGTGGAAACTGTCTAACACACACAGCCCTACCAGGCAAGCATAGGTGGAAACTGTCTAACACACACAGCCCTACCAGGCAAGCATAGGTGGAAACTGTCTAACACACACAGCCCTACCAGGCAAGCATAGGTGGAAACTGTCTAACACACACAGCCCTACCAGGCAAGCATAGGTGGAAACTGTCTAACACACACATCCCTACCAGGCAAGCATAGGTGGAAACTGTCTAACACACACATCCCTACCAGGCAAGCATAGGTGGAAACTGTCTAACACACACATCCCTACCAGGCAAGCATAGGTGGAAACTGTCTAACACACACATCCCTACCAGGCAAGCATAGGTGGAAACTGTCTAACACACACATCCCTACCAGGCAAGCATAGGTGAAAACTGTCTAACACACACAGCCCTACCAGGCAAGCATAGATGGAAACTGTCTAACACACACATCCCTACCAGGCAAGCATAGGTGGAAACTGTCTAACACACACATCCCTACCAGGCAAGCATATATGGAAACTGTCTAACACACACATCCCTACCAGGCAAGCATAGGTGGAAACTGTCTAACACACACATCCCTACCAGGCAAGCATAGATGGAAACTGTCTAACACACACATCCCTACCAGGCAAGCATAGATGGAAACTGTCTAACACACACATCCCTACCAGGCAAGCATAGGTGGAAACTGTCTAACACACACATCCCTACCAGGCAAGCATAGATGGAAACTGTCTAACACACACATCCCTACCAGGCAAGCATAGGTGGAAACTGTCTAACACACACAGCCCTACCAGGCAAGCATAGGTGGAAACTGTCGAACACACACAGCCCTACCAGGCAAGCATAGGTGGAAACTGTCTAACACACACAGCCCTACCAGGCAAGCATAGGTGGAAACTGTCTAACACACACAACCCTACCAGGCAAGCATAGGTGGAAACTGTCGAACACACACAGCCCTACCAGGCAAGCATAGGTGGAACTGTCGAACACACACAGCACCATGACAAGATCCATCCACACTATGCTGAGTTGCGTTGAGTCAAGAAGTGTCATCACAGCTTTCTGGAGATTCCTACACGTACTCCCTCCTTATCTGCAACAGCTAGTGTAGAGTCCAAATATTAAATGTGCCATTAGCAGCCTGATATGTCAGTCTGGCCTTTCCTCGGAGTCGTCAGTGTGGGTCAGGTCCTCTAGTCACTCCCTGCAGCACCATTCTCCCCAGGACGTGATGATTTATTTGTTTAAACCGTACTATGAACCACCCTAATTACAACAAATGCCGAAGAAACCGGTTGAACAAGGTGGAAAGATGTTTGTCATCTACAAATCGGATCAGATCGGATTGCAGGAAGTCAGTAGTGTTGAATACTTTGGTTCTCTGTTTACTAGCGATGCAAATATGATGCATAAATTGAAAGAAAAACAACTATTGTCCTGCAAAAACTACAACAATGAACAGTTGTATAGATTAGAGTAGATGGAATAATACATGTCGAAGGACTAAGATGCTTGGTATTTCTTGTGGAAACACACAGGTGTAGAACTTGGACATTGCACAAATCAACTTAAAAGCAAATTTGAATATAAGTGTTGCAGAAGAGTATCAGATATTCCTCTGGAAGCAGTGTCCTGCCGTGAGACTGCGATTCACAATATGAAGGCCTGAATGCACGGGGGGATGGGGCAATCACATTATGAAGGCCTGAATGTACGAGGGAATGGACAATCACATTATGAAAGCCTGAATGTACGGGGGAATGGGGCAATCACATTACGAAGGTCTGAATGTACGGGGGAATGGACAATCACATTATGAAGGTCTGAATGTACGGGGGAATGGGAGAATCACATTATGAAGGTCTGAATGTACGGGGGAATGGACAATCACATTATGAAGGCCTGAATGTACGGGGGAATAGGGCAATCACATTATGAAGGCCTGAATGTACGGAGAAATGGGGCAATCACATTATGAAGGCCTGAATGTACGGGAGAATGGGGCAATCACATTATGAAGGCCTGAATGCACGGAGGAATGGGGTAATCACATTATGAAGGCCTGAATGTACGGGGGAATGGGGCAATCACATTATGAAGGCCTGAATGTACGGAGGAATGGGGCAATCACATTATGAAGGCCTGACTGCACGGAGGAATGGGGCAATCACATTATGAAGACCTGAATGTACGGGGGAATGGGGCAATCACATTATGAAGACCTGAATGTACGGGGGAATGGGGCAATCACATTATGAAGGCCTGAATGTACGGAGGAATGGGGCAATCACATTATGAAGGCCTGAATGTACGGGGGAATGGGGCAATCACATTATGAAGGCCTGAATGCACGGAGGAATGGGGCAATCACATTATGAAGGCCTGAATGCACGGAGGAATGGGGCAATCACATTATGAAGGCCTGAATGCACGGAGGAATGGGGCAATCACATTATGAAGGCCTGAATGCACGGAGGAATGGGGCAATCACATTATGAAGGCCTGAATGCACGGAGGAATGGGGCAATCACATTATGAAGGCCTGAATGCACGGAGGAATGGGGCAATCACATTATGAAGACCTGAATGCACGGAGGAATGGGGCAATCACATTATGAAGGCCTGAATGCACGGAGGAATAGGGCAATCACATTATGAAGGCCTGAATGTACGGAGGAATGGGGCAATCACATTATGAAGGCCTGAATGCACGGAGGAATGGGGCAATCACATTATGAAGGCCTGAATGCACGGAGGAATGGAGCAATCACATTATGAAGGCCTGAATGCACGGAGGAATGGGGCAATCACATTATGAAGGCCTGAATGCACGGAGGAATGGGGCAATCACATTATGAAGGCCTGAATGCACGGAGGAATGGGGCAATCACATTATGAAGGCCTGAATGCACGGAGGAGTGGGGCAATCACATTATGAAGGCCTGAATGCACGGAGGAATGGGGCAATCACATTATGAAGGCCTGAATGCACGGAGGAATTGGGCAATCACATTATGAAGGCCTGAATGCACGGAGGAATGGGGCAATCACATTATGAAGGCCTGAATGCACGGGGGAATGGGGCAATCACATTATAAAGGCCTGAATGCACGGAGGAATGGGGCAATCACATTATAAAGGCCTGAATGCACGGGGGAATGGGGCAATCACATTATAAAGGCCTGAATGCATGGAGGAATGGGGCAATCACATTATAAAGGCCTGAATGCACGGGGGAATGGGGCAATCACATTATGAAGGCCTGAATGCACGGGGGAATGGGGCAATCACATTATAAAGGCCTGAATGCACGGGGGAATGGGGCAATCACATTATAAAGGCCTGAATGCACGGGGGAATGGGGCAATCACATTATGAAGGCCTGAATGCATGGAGGAATGGGGCAATCACATTATAAAGGCCTGAATGCACGGAGGAATGGGGCAATCACATTATGAAGGCCTGAATGCACGGGGGAATGGGGCAATCACATTATAAAGGCCTGAATGCACGGGGGAATGGGGCAATCACATTATAAAGGCCTGAATGCACGGGGGAATGGGGCAATCACATTATAAAGGCCTGAATGCATGGAGGAATGGGGCAATCACATTATAAAGGCCTGAATGCACGGGGGAATGGGGCAATCACATTATGAAGGCCTGAATGCACGGGGGAATGGGGCAATCACATTATAAAGGCCTGAATGCACGGGGGAATGGGGCAATCACATTATAAAGGCCTGAATGCACGGGGGAATGGGGCAATCACATTATAAAGGCCTGAATGCACGGGGGAATGGGGCAATCACATTATGAAGGCCTGAATGCACGGGGGAATGGGGCAATCACATTATGAAGGCCTGAATGCACGGGGGAATGGGGCAATCACATTATAAAGGCCTGAATGCACGGGGGAATGGGGCAATCACATTATAAAGGCCTGAATGCACGGGGGAATGGGGCAATCACATTATAAAGGCCTGAATGCATGGAGGAATGGGGCAATCACATTATAAAGGCCTGAATGCACGGGGGAATGGGGCAATCACATTATGAAGGCCTGAATGCACGGGGGAATGGGGCAATCACATTATAAAGGCCTGAATGCACGGGGGAATGGGGCAATCACATTATAAAGGCCTGAATGCACGGGGGAATGGGGCAATCACATTATAAAGGCCTGAATGCACGGGGGAATGGGGCAATCACATTATGAAGGCCTGAATGCACGGGGGAATGGGGCAATCACATTATGAAGGCCTGAATGCACGGGGGAATGGGGCAATCACATTATAAAGGCCTGAATGCACGGGGGAATGGGGCAATCACATTATAAAGGCCTGAATGCACGGGGGAATGGGGCAATCACATTATAAAGGCCTGAATGCACGGGGGAATGGGGCAATCACATTATGAAGGCCTGAATGCACGGGGGAATGGGGCAATCACATTATAAAGGCCTGAATGCACGGGGGAATGGGGCAATCACATTATAAAGGCCTGAATGCACGGGGGAATGGGGCAATCACATTATAAAGGCCTGAATGCACGGAGGAATGGGGCAATCACATTATAAAGGCCTGAATGCACGGGGGAATGGGGCAATCACATTATAAAGGCCTGAATGCATGGAGGAATGGGTGTCGCTCACTTAGACATCTATGACATTATCCGCACAGCACCCTATCAACTATGCTAATTCAACAAACAAGAACAAAACACATATCCAACACAAACCCAGTACTGCAGACGATTGGTGTTAAAGACAAACACAAACTGAGGAAAGCAAACAATTTTGTCCATGTAAACAAAGACATGCATATCTGGTAATGATCAATATCATAAATGTGTTGAGGGGAAAATTGTAAGATGGCAGAGGTTATGGTATCTGAGGAGACAGAAGTTATGGTTGTCTTTGAGGAGACAGAGGTTATGGTTGTCTTTGAGGAGACAGAAGTTATCGTTGTCTTTGAGGAGACAGAGGTTATGGTTGTCTCTGATGGGACAGAGGTTTTGGTTGTCTTTGAGGAGACAGAAGTTATGGTTGTCTTTGAGGAGACAGAGGTTATGGTTGTCTTTGAGGGGACAGAGGTTATGGTCGTCTCTGAGGAAACAGAGGTTATAGACGTCCTTGAGGGGGCATAGGTTATTGACGCCTTTGAGAAGAAACAAATACCACAATATAATATACAAGTAAATGGGAATATTCTTACACAAGTGAATCGGTACAATTATCTCGGAACAGTCATAACATCTGATTGGAGATGCCTTGGAAAGATTAAAACAAGAATCGCTATGGCGAAGGTAGCCTTTTGCAAGATGAAAAACATACTGACCAATAAAAAGATGTTATTTTGAACCAGAAAAAGAGTTCAGAAGTACTTTTGTATGGATATGAAACGTGGACAATGAGCAGACATGCAGACAAACATCTAATGGCAATGGAAATGTGGTTTTTGAGGAAAATCCAAAGAATACCATGAACAGACAGAAAAACCAATGAGCAAGTCCTACAAGAAATAAATGAAAACCGTAAACTGATTAGAGAAATTACTCATAGCCTATAGACTGTCGCGATTTTTTGGGCACATTATGAGACAATATAAATTATATAACTTAATGTCAACTAGCAAGATAGATGGGGAAAGAACAAAAGGAAGACCGAAAGATAAATATCTGGGTGGCTTGACCACATGACATAATCGAAACAAGAATACTGAGCTGATCCACGACTCTGGTGATCGAGTGAGATGGCGAAACATGACCGTCCTAGCCTATCGACATATCACATGATGATGATGATAGAGGGGAAGTGGTGGGAAGACTACAACGTAGATGGATACAGGACGTGATGAATAATTTACACATGATAGCAACAGAGGCAGGACAACTAGCTAACGATAAAGAGGAATTCCACACGATTGTTATAGGGTAAAGTCCTGCAAGGAACAAGCCTCTGGATAATTATATATATATATATATATATAAAATAAAGGCGGTCAGTTTAACGTTGACCACAACAAAAACTGCCACTGGTCTAGAAAAAACATGGCGCTATAGTCTGTTTACTTTTGTCTGCCCTAATATAAAATTCCATATCTCAGTAACCAACTGAGGTAAAATGATGAGATTTAGCATATAACCTTATTATTATGTCCACCCCACAAAAATATTTTTGTTCTGGAGATTGTACAGCAGATTTCAAAGTTTGTTTATATGCGGCATATATTTTATGGATCAGAGATGAGGTGCACATTATTAGATGTATTACGGCTTCACACGGAAACATTAGCGTTGAATAGTTAATTTTCAAGTGGGACATGGGATTGGCCTTATGACAAGAGCCACGCGTAGTGGAACGGGGCATTACTGTAAAACAAGTTTGTTAGCAAGAAATCACTATTTTTTCACCAAAACATCGAAGAAATGTCGCCGCTTTCCATGATTTAAGTTGCTTTTGGACCTATCAAAGACATATTTCTTGGGTTGGGGTAAATATAAGACGGCAGGAAAAATGTCATAACGATGCAACACACAGTTTTTAAAATAATTGATCGTGAATAAAGGCATTCATTTTTGGACAGACTATAGCAACTTATACTCAATACAACTGACGTGACTATTTCCGCCGCTCCACCTCCGCCGCTCCAAGGAAAATCAATCAATCAATTAGGTGCCATCTCCACAATGAAGGTTGGCTGCAATGGATCTCCAACACTGTCAGTATCTCGCCTTGACTGTACATTCTGTCAGGCTGATATTCATCCATCTCTTGATGTTATCTTCCCACTTGTATCGTTGTCTACCTCTTGCTCGCTTATCCTCAACCTTGTCTGCCAGTATGGTTTTTATAAGAGTATCATGTCTTTTAACGTGGCCAAAATATTTCACCTGCCTCCTCTTTATTTCTATCATCAACTCTCTGTTCATTCCCAGTTTTTCTAGAACCTCTGCATTTGATTGTTTTTGTTTCCATGAAATACGACATATTTGTCTGTATATCCACATCTCCATGGCTTCTATGCGACTTTCCAGTTTGCTTGTTCAGTGTCCAGGATTCCGCGCCATACAAAAGCGTTGAATATAGGTAGCATTTGACAATTCTAATTTTTAATGCGTTATTAATTTCTCTAGATGTTAATACTGATTTCATGTCGTTGAAAGCATTTTTGGCCATTCATATTCTCTTTTTGATTTCTATTTCACTTCTGCCATCATCTGTTATTATATGTCCAAGATAGGAGAAACTTGTTACTTGTTCCAGTATCTGCCCGTTTATTGTGATGTTCATTAATGACCTTTCCTTTTCACTGCTAGTTATCATAGTTTTTGTATTTTGGATGTTAATATCTAAGCCACATTCTGCACTGTGCCTGTTTACTTCTTCCACTAGGTCTTGTAATTCTTGCTCACTTTCTGCTAGTAAACGGTATCGTCAGCATATCTAAGATTGTTTATGATTCTTCCAGTGATGTTGAGTCCAGCCATTTCAACTTGTTTAAAAATTATTTCTGTGTATAACTTGAAGAGGCTTGGGGACAGTACACATCCCTGCTGTACTCCTCTTGTTATCTCTATAGGCGACGAATAGTTATTACTGCATCTAATAGACGCCACTTGTTCCCAGTACAAGTTACTAATAAGTCTGATGTCCTTTCGGTCAACTCCTATATCTTGAACGCATTTAATTAGTCGTTCATATTGTACTCTATCAAAAGCTTTCTTGTAGTCTATAAAACAAAAATATATACTTTTTTGAACTTCTATATATTTTTCAATTAACATCCTCAAACAGATAATTGCTTCTCTGGCGCCGCTGGTTTTGTGGAACCCAAAATTGTTCTTCAGCTACTTCCTCATCTATTTTATGTTGAATTCTTTCTTGTATGACCTTGAGTAGTATCATAGTTATGTGGCTCATTAAGCTAATAGTTCTGTAGTCCTAACACTCAACAGCTCTTGGCTTCTTCGGTAGTGTGATGAAAATGGATGTTTTCAAATCCTTGAGGATGTAATCCAAGGGAAATAACAAGTCAAATTCCACTACCAGTATTCGGTGGTGTCCCTGCACATACCCAACTCAAGCGCTGGAGTTATTCTAACTGTTCTGTAATCTTCCCTTGTCTTTGTTTTGGAAAAACATGTTCACAAACTCAATATCTCCCTGATTGTTGAACTTTCTCAGCTTCAGTGTCTTCCGGTGTGGACCAATATTAAACTCTCGGAATCCCAGTTCTCGGAGCTTTGTATATACCTGCAGATGAAGAAGCAAATGATGAAGCAAGCATTATTGAGACCTCCTTCTTCTACTACTTCCTCTTCTTATTCGTACTTCCCCCTTCTCATAACTCCTCCTCCTTCTCTTTGTGTTTTTCACCTTCTCTCTCCTCTTATCCTCCTTATAATTCTCTTCTCCTTCCACTCCTTATTTTTCTTCGTCCCAGTCACCATTCCTCCTCCTCCTCCTCCTCCTCCTCCTCCTCCTCCTCCTCCTCCTCCTCCTATTCCCCCTCATCTTCGTCTTCTTGTTCTTCTTCTTAGTCCTCTTCTACCGCCACATCTCCCTCTTCATCCTGATTTTTCTTCTACATCGTTTCCTCTTCTTAGTTTCTTCCTTTCATTCTCTTTCAATTTATATCCTTCGCCGTCGCCGCCGCAGCCGCTCCCCGCCGCCGCTGCTGCCGCCGTCGTCGTCATCATTCTCTTCTTCTTCTCCTTCTTCTTCTCATTCTCTTTCTCCTTCTCCTCCTCCTCCTCCTCCTCATCCTCCTCCTTTATAATGCCACTGATATCCCCCTTTGTGTCTGAAGATGGACATGGCAAACCTTGTCTCCCCACATATTGTTGTATAGTGCCATGAACATGGCAAACCTTGTCTCTCCTAATATTGTTGTATAGTGCCATGAACATAGCAAACATTGTCTCCCCTAATATTGTTATATAGTGCCATGAACATGGCAAACCTTGTCTCCCCACATATTGTTATATAGTGTGATGAACATGGCAAACCTTGTCTCCCCTCATATTGTTATATAGTGTGATGAACATGGCAAACCTTGTCTCCCCACATATTGTTGTATAGTGCCATGAACATGGCAAACCTTGTCTCTCCTAATATTGTTGTATAGTGCCATGAACATGGCAAACCTTGTCCCCCCTAATATTGTTGTATAGTGCCATGAACATGGCAAACCTTGTCTCCCCTCATATTGTTATATAGTGCCATGGACATGGCAAACCTTGTCTCCCCTAATATTGTTGTATAGTGCCATGAACATGGCAAACCTTGTCTCCCCTAATATTGTTGTATAGTGCCATGAACATGGCAAACCTTGTCTCCCCACATATTGTTATATAGTGCCATGAACATGGCAAACCTTGTCTCCCCTAATATTGTTGTATAGTGTGATGAAAATGGCAAACCTTGTCTCCACACATATTGTTTTATAGAGCTATGGGCATGACAAACCTCGTCTCCCCACTTATTGTTGTATAGTGTGATGAAAATGGCAAACCTTGTCTCCACACATATTTTTGTATAGTGAAATGGACATGATAAACCTCGTCTCCACACATATGGTTGTGCTGTGGTGAAGTGGTTAGGAACGCAATTCGCAATCATCATCATCATCTTCCACTTATGCGGTCAAGCGACGTGGGGAGCAAAAGTTGACCTTCCAGTGCCCTTTGGGTAGCACTGAAAGTGTCATTCCGCGTGTCTGCACAATGTCTTTGATGTTGTCAGTCCAGTTTCTTCTCCAGCCTCCTCTTGCTCTCTGATGTAGCGCTAGTACTGGTAGGTGATGGTGCTCCATTCTAACGAAATTGCCGAATTATTTATTTTTTGCCTTTCAATCTATCCTCCACAAAATGATGATGATCTCATTGTCTGATGACATCATTTCTTATTCGGTCTCGGACAGATAAGTTGGCAGCTCTTCTCAAGCATCTCATCTCGCAGGTGTTGATTTGGCTAAATGTGATTTGGATAGTGTCCATGCTTGACATTTGTAGCATAGGGTTGGTAGAATATGCTATTTATTATATCTGTCTTTATGCGGACATGGGTATATTTGAATGTTTCAGTCTATACGTGAATAGAGAAAATCCAGGAAGGAAACGGAAAGCTACAAACCTGATACATATTTACGTAGTCCTTCCTCAACGGGAAATTTGGAAACAAGTGAACCTCGAGCATGTACTGGCGGATTGAGTCGAACACTCCCGTCTCCAGCATGTTCGCCAGCACGACCCATTCGTATCCCTCCACGTCCATCTTGAACACGTCGATGACTCTCTGAGGAGATCATATGGATATTTGGATCGATGGATGGATGGATAAATGGGTGGATGGATGGATAAATGGATGGATGGTTGGGTTAATGGATATATAAATAATGGAAAGATGGATGGATTAATGGGTGGGCGGATATAATATGGACTTATGGAAGAATAGACTAGTGGATGAATGGGTTATGGAATGGATAAATAAATGGATGGCAGGGCGAATTTATGAGTGGATGGTTGGAAAGATGGATGGATTAATGGTTGGATATATTTCTTATGGAGTGATGGGTTGATAGCTTGGTTGGTGGATAGATCAATGGGGAGATAAATAGGTGGATGGATAGGTGAATAAATGGATGGATGGATGTGGTATAATCCGTGGTGTATTACGTTGTCGTTCATTGGCACCTTGCCGTCTTGACAGACGATAGTTTGTGCTTTAAAATGGCATAATAACTTTTACCTATGGCGATAGCGAATGTGACTGTTAAGGCCAATTCGCGCTGTAAATGTTCCTCCACAGTGGATGTATGTGAACACATGGTCATTGCCACCATCATACACCATCTTACACACGCTCGGTGTGTGACATATCTGCAATAATTCTCTCCTTTGTCTTTATTCCATTTCTGATAGTTGCCTCCATTTTTTTTAAGTGATAGTTGCCCTCCATGCAACACGTTCAGCGGCGACTTGCTCCCAATGTGCATTATCAATGCCTGTATCAATCATGTCCCGCTTACACACATCTTTGTATCGTAGTAGAGACCGACCCTGAGATCTCCTACCCGTCTGTAATTTACCAAACAAGATGTTCTTTGGTATTTTACCATCATCCATCCTCCTAACGTGTCCTATCCATCCAAGTCTACGAAGACTCAGCATGGAGTAAACCGTCACACAACCTGATATTTCCAATACTTCAGTATTTGTGATTTTGTCTTGCCACTTAATACCAAGTATTCTTCGCAGACATCGCATATGAAAGCTGTTTAAACGTTTCTCTTGGTTGAGTAAGTTGTCCGGGCCTAACTTCCGTAAAGAAGAGTATTAAGGACAAAGGCTTGATAGACAAGGACTTTTGTTTTGGCAGTAAGCTTCCTGTTCTCCCAGACTCTTTTTGTTAACATGTACATTGTTGTTGCTAATTATCAATCCTGATGTTGATTTCCTGATCTAGGGATAATTTGCTATTTACCTCTGATCCTAGATATGTAAAATTGTCTACTATCTCTAGTTCGGCATCGTCAATAAAGATTGATGGTATCGCGTGTGCACCTTGTGACATAATCTGTGTCTTTTTTTGCTAATTGTTAAACCAAATTCGGAACAAGTATTGGAGAATGCATATAGCAGAAGTTGTAATTCTTCCTCAGAGTTGGTGGGAATTGCAGTATCATCTGCGAAAAGCAACTCTCTGATCAGTACCATCCTAATTTTGGTCTTGGCCTTCAATCTCTGAGCATTGTAGAGGCCGCCATCTGAGCTTGAGTGAATGCATATACCACCATCTTGATCACGAAAGGCATATTTCAGTAGAAGTGAAAAGTATTCCAAAGAGGGTGGGAGATAGTACACAACCTTGCTTAACTCCACTCTTGATTTCAAACTGTTCTGAAGTTGAGCCATCAAACTTGATTATACCCTTCAAGCCTGTGTGGAACGATTTCACAATGGACAGAAGAGTTGGTGGGCAGCCAATCTTCTTTAGTGCCTTGAACAGCCCCTCACGACTGACCAAATCAAATGCCTTTGTGAGGTCGATGAAGGCAATAAACAGTGGTTGATTCTGTCCACGGCATTTTTCTTGCATTTGTCGCAATGAGAATATCATATCAACAGTAGACCGGTTCTGTAGTGAGCCACACTGTGATTCCAGGTAGACTTATGTCCAGGGACTTGAAGTCTGCGCAGAACAATTCTGACAAATACTTTCCTAACCGTGCACAGAAGTGAGATACCCCTATAGTTGTTACAGTCGCTTCGATCACCCTTGTTCCTGTACAGTGTTATGCAACCTTGTTATGCTTGAATCTTTGAAATCCTGAGGGACTTGTCCTTCTCGCCAGCATAGCTCTATTAGTTGGTGGATCTGAAGAGTTAGTGTCTTGCTTACTCCTGATAACCTCTATTGGAATTCCTCCTTACCTGGAGCCTTGTCAGATGCAAGTTCATTTATAGCACACTTAATTTCTGTTATGGTGGGAAGTGTGTCCAGGTGGTCAAGAGTTGGTAGAGCCTCTATGGCGTTGAGGGCATCATCCGCTAGTTTGGTCTCACTTGAGTAAAGCTCCAAATAGTGCTCTACCAATCTGTCCATCTGCTGTTTCTTATCAGTTGTGATTTCCCCAGTCAAGGTTTTCAGTGGTGCACTTCTTTTGATCATTGGACAAAAGGCTTTCTTTATCCCTTCATATTCGTTTCTGATATTTCCCTTATCACTTGCATTTTGAATGGACTCACATAACTTGATCCAGTAGTCATTTGCAGACTGCATGGCAGCCTTTTACACACCCTTCCTAGCTTTTTTCAGCTCAATGAGAGTGTTATATCTTGTTCTTTCCTTGTTTCTTAAGAGAGCTATTTTTTCTCAATCAAGTGCTGCGGTATCTGGCTGTTTGCCGCAAACCAGTCCTGACACTTATGATCTACAGTGCCGTAAACCCCTACCGCTGTTTTAACGTTGTGTAATTTGTGGTGTATTACATGATGTAATACGTGATGATATGGTGTCATACGTGTAGTCATACGAAATGAGCAGCTATGAAAAATGGCATGCGTCTACAACCAAAAGGTGCAAGGAACGAATATTAACATGTTGTAAACAATGCTGGTTAATGACGCATGACTGAAGGTACCAATAATAAGGTGAATACAGCAACTGTGAGAGAGAATCCTGGCTGAGAGAAAATCCTGGGTGAGAGATAATCCTGGGAGAGAGATAATCCAGGGTGAGAGATAATCCTGGGTGAGAAATAATCCTGGGTGAGAGATAATCCTGGGAGAGAGATAATTATGGGTGATAGATAATCCTGGGTGAGATATAATCCTGGGTGAGAGATAATCCTGGGTGAGAGATAATCCTGGGAGAGAGATAATCCTGGGTGAGAGATAATTATGGGTGATAGATAATCCTGGGTGAGATATAATCCTGGGTGAGAGAAAATCCTGGGTGAGAGATAATCCAGGGTGAGAGATAATCCTGGGTGAGAGATAATCCTGGGTGAGAGATAATCCAGGGTGAGAGATAATCCTGGGTGAGAGATAATCCTGGGTGAGAGATAATTATGGGTGATAGATAATCCTGGGTGAGATATAATCCAGGGTGAGAGATAATCCTGGGTGAGAGATAATCCTGGGTGAGAGATAATCCAGGGTGAGAGATAATTATGGGTGATAGATAATCCTGGGTGAGATATAATCCAGGGTGAGAGATAATCCTGGGTGAGAGATAATCCAGGGTGAGAGATAATCCTGGGTGAGAGATAATCCTGGGTGAGAGATAATCCTGGGTGAGAGATAATCCTGGATGAGAGAGATAATCCTGGGTGAGAGAGAATAATGTCTGAGAGAGAATGCTCTGTGAGAGAGAATGATGGGCGAGAGAGAATGCTGAGTGATAGATAATCCTGGGTGAGAGAAATAATCCTGGGTGAGAGACAATCCTGGGTCAAAGATAATCCTGGGTGAGAGATGATCCTGGGTGAGAGAGAATCCTGGGTGAGAGATAATCCTGGGTGAGAGAAAAAATCCTGGGAGAGACAATCCTGGATCAAAGATAATCCTGGGTGAGAGATGATCCTGGGTGAGAGAGAATCCTGGGTGAGAGACAATCCTGAGTGAAAAATAATCCTGGGTGAGAGATGATCCTGGGTGAGAGATAATCCTGGGTGAAAGATAATCCTGTGTGACAGATGATCCTGAGTGAGAGATAATCCTGGGTGAGAGATAATCCTGGGTGAGAGATAATCCTGGGTGAAAGATAATCCTGTGTGAGAGATGATCCTGGGTGAGAGATAATCCTGGTGAGAGATACTCCGGGTGAGAGAGAATCTTGGGTGAGAGAAAATCCTGGGTGAGAGAGAATCCTGGTGAGAGATAATCTGGGTGAGAGAGAATCCTGGTGAGAGATAATCTGGGTGAGAGATAATCTGGGTGAGAGATGATCCTGGGTGACAGATAATCCTGGGTGAGAGATAATCCTGGGTGTGAGATAATCCTGGGTGAAAGATAATCCTGTGTGACAGATGATCCTGGGTGAGAGATAATCCTGGTGAGAGATAATCAGGGTGAAAGATAATCCTGGGTGAGAGATGATCCTGGGTGAGAGATAATCCTGGTGAGAGATAATCTGGGTGAGAGAGAATCTTGGGTGAGAGAGAATCCTGGGTGAGAGAGAATCCTGGTGAGAGATAATCTGGGTGAGAGATAATCCTGGTGAGAGATAATCTGGGTGAGAGATAATCTGGGTGAGAGATGATCCTGGGTGACAGATAATCCTGGGTGAGAGATGATCCTGGGTGAGAGATAATCCTGGGTGAAAGATAATCCTGTGTGACAGATGATCCTGTGTGAGAGATGATCCTGGGTGAGAGATAATCCTGGTGAGAGATACTCTGGGTGAGAGAGAATCTTGGGTGAGAGAGAATCCTGGGTGAGAGAGAATCCTGGTGAGAGATAATCTGGGTGAGAGAGAATCCTGGTGAGAGATAATCTGGGTGAAAGATAATCCTGGGTGAGAGATGATCCTGGGTGAGAGATAATCCTGGTGAGAGATAATCTGGGTGAGAGAGAATCTTGGGTGAGAGAGAATCCTGGGTGAGAGAGAATCCTGGTGAGAGATAATCTGGGTGAGAGATAATCCTGGTGAGAGATAATCTGGGTGAGAGATAATCTGGGTGAGAGATGATCCTGGGTGACAGATAATCCTGGGTGAGAGATGATCCTGGGTGAGAGATAATCCTGGGTGAAAGATAATCCTGTGTGACAGATGATCCTGAGTGAGAGATAATCCTGGTGAGAGATAATCTGGGTGAGAGATAATCCTGGGTGAGAGATAATCCTGGGTGAGAGATAATCCTGGGTGAAAGATAATCCTGTGTGAGAGATGATCCTGGGTGAGAGATAATCCTGGTGAGAGATACTCTGGGTGAGAGAGAATCTTGGGTGAGAGAGAATCCTGGGTGAGAGAGAGTCCTGGGTGAGAGATGATCCTGGGTAAGAGATAATCCTGGGTGAGAGATACTCTGGGTGAGAGAGAATCTTGGGTGAGAGAGAATCCTGGGTGAGAGAGTGTCCTGGGTGAGAGATGATCCTGGGTAAGAGATAATCCTGGGTGAGAGATACTCTGGGTGAGAGAGAATCTTGGGTGAGAGAGAATCCTGGGTGAGAGATGATCCTGGGTAAGAGATAATCCTGGGTGAGAGATGATCCTGGGTAAGAGATAATCCTGGGTGAAAGATAATCCTGTGTGAGAGATGATCCTGGGTGAGAGAGAATCCTGGGTGAGAGATACTCCGGGTGAGAGAGAATCTTGGGTGAGAGAGAATCCTGGGTGAGAGAGAATCCTGGTGAGAGATAATCTGGGTGAGAGAGAATCCTGGTGAGAGATAATCTGGGTGAGAGATAATCTGGGTGAGAGATGATCCTGGGTGACAGATAATCCTGGGTGAGAGATAATCCTGGGTGTGAGATAATCCTGGGTGAAAGATAATCCTGTGTGACAGATGATCCTGGGTGAGAGATAATCCTGGTGAGAGATAATCTGGGTGAAAGATAATCCTGGGTGAGAGATGATCCTGGGTGAGAGATAATCCTGGTGAGAGATAATCTGGGTGAGAGAGAATCTTGGGTGAGAGAGAATCCTGCGTGAGAGAGAATCCTGGTGAGAGATAATCTGGGTGAGAGATAATCCTGGTGAGAGATAATCTGGGTGAGAGATAATCTGGGTGAGAGATGATCCTGGGTGACAGATAATCCTGGGTGAGAGATGATCCTGGGTGAGAGATAATCCTGGGTGAAAGATAATCCTGTGTGACAGATGATCCTGAGTGAGAGATAATCCTGGTGAGAGATAATCTGGGTGAGAGATAATCCTGGGTGAGAGATAATCCTGGGTGAGAGATAATCCTGGGTGAAAGATAATCCTGTGTGAGAGATGATCCTGTGTGAGAGATAATCCTGGTGAGAGATACTCTGGGTGAGAGAGAATCTTGGGTGAGAGAGAATCCTGGGTGAGAGAGAATCCTGGTGAGAGATAATCTGGGTGAGAGAGAATCCTGGTGAGAGATAATCTGGGTGAAAGATAATCCTGGGTGAGAGATGATCCTGGGTGAGAGATAATCCTGGTGAGAGATAATCTGGGTGAGAGAGAATCTTGGGTGAGAGAGAATCCTGGGTGAGAGAGAATCCTGGTGAGAGATAATCTGGGTGAGAGATAATCCTGGTGAGAGATAATCTGGGTGAGAGATAATCTGGGTGAGAGATGATCCTGGGTGACAGATAATCCTGGGTGAGAGATGATCCTGGGTGAGAGATAATCCTGGGTGAAAGATAATCCTGTGTGACAGATGATCCTGAGTGAGAGATAATCCTGGTGAGAGATAATCTGGGTGAGAGATAATCCTGGGTGAGAGATAATCCTGGGTGAGAGATAATCCTGGGTGAAAGATAATCCTGGTGAGAGATACTCTGGGTGAGAGAGAATCTTGGGTGAGAGAGAATCCTGGGTGAGAGAGAATCCTGGTGAGAGATAATCTGGGTGAGAGAGAATCCTGGTGAGAGATAATCTGGGTGAGAGATAATCTGGGTGAGAGATGATCCTGGGTGACAGATAATCCTGGGTGAGAGATGATCCTGGGTGAGAGATAATCCTGGGTGAAAGATAATCCTGTGTGACAGATGATCCTGGGTGAGAGATAATCCTGGTGAGAGATAATCTGGGTGAGAGATAATCCTGGGTGAGAGATAATCCTGGGTGAGAGATAATCCTGGGTGAAAGATAATCCTGTGTGAGAGATGATCCTGGGTGAGAGATAATCCTGGTGAGAGATACTCTGGGTGAGAGAGAATCTTGGGTGAGAGAGAATCCTGGGTGAGAGAGAGTCCTGGGTGAGAGATGATCCTGGGTAAGAGATAATCCTGGGTGAGAGATACTCTGGGTGAGAGAGAATCTTGGGTGAGAGAGAATCCTGGGTGAGAGAGTGTCCTGGGTGAGAGATGATCCTGGGTAAGAGATAATCCTGGGTGAGAGATACTCTGGGTGAGAGAGAATCTTGGGTGAGAGAGAATCCTGGGTGAGAGATGATCCTGGGTAAGAGATAATCCTGGGTGAGAGATGATCCTGGGTAAGAGATAATCCTGGGTGAGAGAGAATCCTGGGTGAGAGAGGATCCTGGGTGAGAGAGAATCCTGGGTGAGAGATGATCCTGGGTGAGAGATAATCCTGGGTGAGAGATAATCCTGGGTGAGAGATGATCCTGGGTAAGAGATAATCCTGGGTGAGAGATGATCCTGGGTGAGAGAGAATCCTGGGTGAGAGAGAATCCTGGGTGAGAGAGGATCCTGTGTGAGAGATAATCATGGGTGAGAAATAAAAAAGTCGCATAAAAGTCGACAGCATCGACTTCATTGCACCGGGTTTTATCCCATATAACTCAGCCACTTTCTGCAGCGCGGAAAACGTCGCATAAAGCGCGAACTCCGTAGCTCCAGCGACGATCCACAGGGGCCTCCGAAAAAATTCACTCGTGAACCAAAGGACGTTGCCCGGAATCGAACCCAAAACCTTCGGAGCTCGAGTCAGACGGCTTGACCACTTCGCCACGCAGACTCCTGGGTGAGAAATAATCCTGAGTGAGAGATAATCCTGGGTGAGAGATAATCCTGGGTGAGAGATAATCCTGGGTGAGAGAGAATCCTGGGTGAGAGATAATCCTGGGTGAGAAATAATCCTGGGTGAGAGATGATCCTGGGTGAGAAATAATCATGGATGAGAGATAATCCTGGGTGAGAGATAATCCTGGATGATAGATAATCCTGGGTGATAGATAATCCTATGTGAGAGATAATCCTAGGTGAGATAGAATCCTGGGTGGGAGATAATTCTGGATGAGAGATAATCCTGAGGGAGAGATGATCCTGGGTGAGAGATAATCCGGGGTGGGAGATAATTCTGGATGAGAGATGATCCTTGATGAGAGATGATCCTAGGTGAGAGATGATTCTGGGTGAGAGAGAATCCTGGGTGGGAGATAATTCTGGATGAGAGATGATCCTTGATGAGAGATGATCCTAGGTGAGAGATGATTCTGGGTGAGAGAGAATCCTGGGTGAGAGATGATCCTGGGTGAGAGTCCCCTTACAACTTTATTTCAACCACTTCTACTTACATCTTCATGACCTAACTCGTTCATGATGGACTTGACAGTTCTCATTTTCCACTTCTGTTGATTTCTGACGTACATATCCTTGCGGGGGACGTAAGCGTCGGTGTTGTAACTGCCCAACCCCATGTTGTGGAATGTTGAAAGCCTACCCCGCTTGTGGTCCTTCATTTTCATGCTGTCGAAAAACAAAATCAGATCAATAGTTGCGATTGCAAACATCAAGAATTTGGTTGCAAGATAATCAAAGATAAGAGGCGAATAGTGAGGCACGTGAAACGTTGAACACACGATATGGAAGAAACGCCATATTGTAGTTTTCTCACACCAACAATTGTTGATGAAGATTCACCAGTTACCAAAGATATCAGAATGTCGTGTACAAGAGTTTCACTTTTGAAATGTATTTACCGGACAATCATTATAATAATCATCATGTGCCATGCCGATAAGCGTGGGTGGCTATGGTTTCCCATCTCACTCGATCACCAAATTCGTGGCTCAGGCCAGTTTTCTTGTTTCGATTACGTCATGTGGTCAAGCCAGTCAGGCATCTATCTCTCTGCCTTCCCCTTGCCCTTGTCCCGTTAATCTTGCCAGTTGTTACTCAGTTTTCTCATTTATTTCTTCTCATAATAATTCGTCTCATAGCGTGCCCAGAAAATCTTGTCTCTTTTTGTTTAATTTCTACCATCAGTTCACAGTTTTTATATTTCTTGTGGGAATTTCTCATTCGTTTTTCTGACCCGTCATAGTATTCTTTGCATGTTCCTCAAAAAGCGTAATTTTCACTGCCATTTAGTGTTTCTCAGCTTGTCCTGACACACAACAGAGACAGTCTTACACGTGGTTTCATTAATTAGGATTACTGTAAGAGTAAGGGCAACGTTCGTGAACTTTAACGTGGGTAGTTTTCAAGTATATCAATATGAAAGAAGTTCGTCTTGTCAGTAGAAGAACCTGTCTTATCTGTAGGGAGTACATCCTGTTTATAAGGCGATCATCTTGTCTGTAGGTGAATCTATAATCTGTAGGGGGCCCCACCTTGTATTAGGGCGACCAATCTTATATGTACAAGTATGTGGACCTGTCTTGTCTGTAGGTGGCCCTATTTTGTCTGTAGGTGGATCTATTTTGTCTGTGAGTGGACCTATCTTGTCTGTAGGGCTTTCGTAACTTCTAGAGCTCCTACACTGGATACATTACACATTAACAAATCTTCAATAGTGCAAGTGATTTACAAAAGACTTCTGCGTTATGATACAGGCTTGTATTGATAAAATAATGTTTTTTTTCTTACAGTCCATGTCGCGTGGCGTTGGTGATCGTGTCTGCCCATGGCCTTCTGTCTCGTCTACTGCCAGTCTTCTTACAGTCCATGTCGCGTGGCGTTGGTGATCGTGTCTGCCCATGGCCTTCTGTCTCGTCTACTGCCAGTCTTCTTACAGTCCATGTCGCGTGGCGTTGGTGATCGTGTCTGTCAATGGCCTTCTGTCTCGTCTACTGCCAGTCTTCTTACAGTCCATGTCGCGTGGCGTTGGTGATCGTGTCTGCCCATGGCCTTCTGTCTCGTCTACTGCCAGTCTTCTTACAGTCCATGTCGCGTGGCGTTGGTGATCGTGTCTGTCAATGGCCTTCTGTCTCGTCTACTGCCAGTCTTCTTACAGTCCATGTCGCGTGGCGTTGGTGATCGTGTCTGCCCATGGCCTTCTGTCTCGTCTACTGCCAGTCTTCTTACAGTCCATGTCGCGTGGCGTTGGTGATCGTGTCTGTCAATGGCCTTCTGTCTCGTCTACTGCCAGTCTTCTTACAGTCCATGTCGCGTGGCGTTGGTGATCGTGTCTGCCCATGGCCTTCTGTCTCGTCTACTGCCAGCCTTCTCACAGTCCATGTCGCGTGGCGTTGGTGATCGTGTCTGTCCACAGCGTTCTGTCACCTGTACTGCCGGTCATTTACATATTTAACAATGTCATAAGGAACAAGCAATACAACTGAAATCGGTCTACATGTCGATTGCGGTGACATGTTAGACACGAATCCAGTTAGAGAATGGGAGTAGTTGACATCCGTACACTTTCTTCTTGTTTGTTTGCCTTTACACGTCAACATGAAAGAATGCAAAGAAAGTAGCAGTCAACTTGAGCTTGTTGACTCCGTCAATTGTGTCTGAAATGGACAGGATGTAGGTGAAAATAGTTTTATTTATGTTGCATATGTCGGACACGGACACTCCTGCAATAAATAGTAAGTTGTCATTTTACTAGTTCCAGAGTTACATTCATCAGTGTCTCCAATTGATTAAACATGCGCTACTTCAGCTTGTTGCATCCTGTGCGGAATTATTTGAGGATTGTTTCTTGTTTCTTTGAAGATTGTAACTTGTTTGTATAAAGATTGTTTCTTGTTTGTTTGAAGATTGTTCCCTATTCTCTCCGGTGGACTTGGTGATATGTATCATCTTTCTGCTGTCCCGGATACCCACTGAAGGAGTTGGGCGCTTTCCACAGTGTAGTGACGTCGCTTCCCTTAGCCAATAGCCAGTCTGTTGTGGGACCTTACTGTATTCTGTTGTGATTTTGATATCAACAATGAAATGTGATGAATGCCTCTTTCTGCCTGTTGACAGAATACAGCAATTTCTGAAAACACTTCTGGTGTTGCAATAATTATTGTTGCTTCTTTGTCTTCCTCATCCTCTTCCCCCTCCTCCTCCTTCTCCTCCTCCTTGTTTGTCTTCTTCTACGATCAACGTTTGCTATGTGTGTTGTATAGCACCCATTGCAGTGTGTCCGCTGTCTAGTCCCGTGCCACGTAAGCCAGCATCTATCGACTTAGAGGTTTGAGGTTTCTTTTCTGGCTTCCTCCTCCCATGGACAGACTGCTTTCCCGGGCTTGTGGGCTCTGTATGCGTGAGGATCTGCTTTTGGTTGGCTGGACATTGCTGCTCATTGGTTCCATTTGCGGCGCGACAAGTGTTTTCTTCAGAAACGACATTTCTACTGCCATTAGATGTTTCTCAGTTGTCTGCTTATTGTCCATGTTTCACATTCATGTAACAATGTTTGTTCTACATAACACTTCAGCACTTATTTTCCCGTTGCAATTGACCCTTTTCTAGTTGTCATTATATTATGTTTTCCATACGGCAAAAGAGAATCTTTGCCATAGCGATTCAAATATCTACTTATACCATATTGTATTATTTTGATTCTTGGGTGTTACAATGGATACTTGATGTCAGTTCATTACGAGGTGGCTTCATCAGTTAATTTCCTCATCACTTGACTGTTGTAAATGCTAAGACAAAAGAAAGGACAAACCAACGTGCAATCTCACCTGGGGTCGAAGGAGTGGACCTCACACCCCAGCTTTGCCATGGCGTCATCGAAGGAGAAGTCAAAGTTGATTCTGTAACAACACAAAATTTATTATGTAACAACACAGCATTGATTCTGTCACAACTCAAAGTTGATTCTGTAACAACTCAACGTTGATATTGTAACAACTCACAGTTGATTCTGTAACAATTCAACGTTGATTCTGTAACAAAACAAGGTTGAATCTGTAACAGCATAACGTAGATTCTGTAACACCACACAGTTGATTCTGTAACAACACACAGTTGATTATGTAACAACAACACATTTGATTCTGTAGCAACACAAAATTGATTATGTAACAACACACATTTGATTATGTTAAAACACACATGTGATTATGTAACAACACACAGTTGATTCTGTAACAACACAACTTTGATTTTATAACAACTCAAAATTGATTCTGTAAACACACAACATTGATTCTGTAGCAACACAATGATGATTATGTAACATCACAACGTCGATTTTATAACAACACACAGTCAATTCTGTAAAAACACAAGACTGATTCTGTAACAACACAAAGATGATTCTGTGACAAAACAAATTTGTTTCTGTAACAACACAAAATTGATTTCATAACAACACAAAGTCGATTCTGTAACAACACAAAGTTGATTCTGTTACAACACAAATAAAATAACTCACATTTTCTTGGAATGTACACTCTTGACACACAATGGACCAATTCTTAGAAAGTATACTCTAGATATGGAACCAATTTTTGGAACGGAGACTCCAGACAAACAATTGACACATTCTTGGAACGATGGTCCTAGACAGACAAGGGACCAATATTTAGAGCCTACACTCTAGACAAACAAAGGACCAATTCTGAAAAGCTCTTGAGATGGGGTGTTAATGTACGACTAAAAGTTTGAGTTGAACAACAACTACACAAAATAAAATTACTTGCCTAGACATTGACTATATCTAACATGCAACTAATGAAAACAATCGCTGAGATATTAGCATATGCAAGTGTCACAAGATCACACACAACAATCATAATAACAAGAGACATGTATTAAATGAATGGGGCATATCATGAGAATTGAATCAGAGTGCAACGAAAGTAGCCTCCCTTCGTACACATCGTTTTCTGTTGAGAGAGAGACGGAGAACCTATAGGCGTGTACTCAGTGCAGTGCCGCTGTTTCTGTCAAACCTATTCTTACCCGCTTCACTGATTGTCAGATCGATAGACAAACAGGCAGGTTGACGGATAGACAAATCTACTGACTGGCTGATTGACAGACAGACAAATCAACAAGGGATATTAGCTGATTGACTGACATATAGATAGGTAAATTAGCTGATTGACTGATATATAGATAGGTAAATTAGCTGATTGATTGACATATAGATAGGTAAATTAGCTGATTGACTGACATATAGATAGGTAAATTAGCTGATTGATTGACATATAGATAGAGATATTAGCTGATTGATTGACATATAGATAGAGATATTAGCTGATTGGCTGACATATAGAGAGGGATATTAGCTGATTGGCTGACATATAGATAGAGATATTAGCTGATTGACTGACATTTATACAGACATATGACCTGATTGACTAACATAAACATAGAGATATTAGCTGATTGACTGACATTTATACAGACATATTAGCTGATTGACTAACATATAGATTGGGATATTAGCTGATTGACTGACATTTATACAGACATATTACCCGATTAACTAACATAAACATAGGAATATTAGCTGATTGACTGAGATATAGATAGGGATATTAGCTGATTGACTGACACATAGATAAATATATTAGCTGATTGACTGACATATAAATATATGTAGACATATTAGCTGTTTGACTAACTGATATGTGTGTGTGTGTGTATATATATATATATATATATATATATATATATATATATATATATATATATATATATATATATATATTTATAAAACAAAGTGTATGTATGTAAATATGTATGTATATATGTATGTATGTAAATATGTATGTCCTTTATTTGTTCGCGAACGGCCCATCCGATTGAGATGAAATTTTCTACACGCCTTCCTTTCATTCCAGAGCTGTCAACTGTCATAGTTTTTTTTTCTTCTTCCTCCGCCTCCCTCCTCCCCCTCCCAAAATACGTACGTAAATATATGATGATGATGATGAAAGAATCCCCGAACCAAAACGCTAGGGAAAGGGAAGAAAATGACGTGACTACACAGAATCGTCACACGGCAATCATCATCATCAAGTGCCGTGCCGGCTGGCGTAGGCGTTCATGGCTCTCCGTAGATCTCAGTCTTTGGTTTTTTGGATCAACTCTGCTGCTGATATTCCTCCATGCCACGGCAATATCAATAACAATTCATCTTTTTATGTGTAAGGAAGTTATCTACAGTCGTGTAGAAGGGAAGAACTAGACGAGTATGAATTCGGAATGGCGAACTCTCTCCCCCTCTCTTCTCCTCCCTCTACCTCCTCCCTCCACCCTTCTCCTCTTCCTCCTCCCTCTCATCCCTCTCCCTCCTCCCAGCTCCTACTCCTCCTTTTTCTTCTTCTTCTGCTGCTGCTGCCGCTGCTCCATTTACCCAAGTTAATATATTACCAAGTTGGTCTTCGTTTATCTAAGGTTGTTCTAACTGCAACCAATAAATGATTAGACAGACAGACAGACAGACAGACAGACAGACAGACAGACAGACAGACAGACAGTCAGTCGGGAACGGGAACTTATATGACTACTCATATGAATTAAATGAGATGCTCCCCATCAGGGGCTGGGCGAAGCCGGGCCGGGTCAGACAGACAGACAGACAGACAGACAGACAGACAGACAGACAGTCGGTAACGGAAACGGGAACTTATATGACTACTTATATGAATTAAATGAGATGCTCCCCACCAGGGACTGGGCGAAACCGGGCAGGGTCAGGCAGACAGATAGACAAACAGATAGACAGACAGATAGACAGTCGGGAACGGGAACTTATATGACTACTTATATGAATTAAATGAGATGCTCCACACCAGGAGCTGGGCAATGCCGGGCCGGGTCAGACAGACAGACAGACAGACAGACAGACAGACAGACAGACAGACAGACAGACAGACAGACAGACAGACAGACAGACAGACAGACAGACAGACAGACAGACAGACAGTCGGTAACGGGAACGGGAACTTATATGACTACTTATATGAATTAAATGAGATGCTCCCCACCAAGGACTGGGCGAAGCCGGGCCGGGTCAGCTTGTATATATATATATATATATATATATATATATATATATATATATATATGTAATAACTGTTATATAACTGTTATATATATGTTATCATACTGACAGACACACAGACAGACAGACAAACATATAAGATGACGGATTTACTGACAGATAGAACGAACAAACTTTATTTTCAAAGGGTTAAGAATTGGGCACGCAGGCCCGTCTAACATTTCATTCACACATCATTCAAGGCTAAAAGGGAACAGCAACAATATAAAAGATATGCATTATAAAGGCATGGGCAAAATGCGAACATCAAAACTACACGACACAGTAATACTAGATAATGGTCTGACACTTGTTATTAGCCATGTGGAATATACTGGCCTACAAAAAGGGGACTGGCTGTTATACTAGGGTTTTGTTATTATTATTATTATCTCTATTATTAAGGAGGAAGGTAATCCGTATTGAGATAGTGTTCGAATAATTTGCGATTATATAAATAGGGATTGGTGATGTCTTTGATTTCTTGTGGAAGATTGTTCCACAGCTGAGCCAGACATATTAGTTAACTGACAGACAGATATACGTATATATCAACATGCTGACATATATACAGACATATTAGCTGATTGACTGACATATAGATACAGATATTATCTGATTGATTGACCGACATATAGACAGATATATTAACTGAGTTGAGTTGAGTTTAGTTAAGAACCGACATCACTGCACTCAGGACATTCCCATACGTGCTCAGTCCCCTCGTTCAACAGCCAGCGAAGAGTCATACTACTAATCGTTCCCACCTCTATCTGATTAAAAGTTCTCCTGATCTTCCCTCTCAGTTTTGAGATTCTTCCAGAACCCCTGCCGATCCCCCGCAATCTCATTCTTTCCACATATGGGTTCTCAATCTGTTCCTCCGCCTTCTCCACCTGGTCCCACAAGCGCACGACCACCTCCCCCTTGTCCATAGGCAAGATACCACCAAGAGGTGCATTCCCTGCTAGCCTATCAGCCTGTTCATTCCTCCGTACACCCGCATGGCCAGGGCAAAATATCCATACAATTCTCACAATCTGTGACCTCTGAAGCGACGAGAGCCATTCCACATGAAAGATTCCTTTCTCCGCCTTGCTAAGCATATTCTTTGAATCCGTAATGAACACAACGTGTGTTGTAGTAGTCTCCTCTAGTCACCAGAATGCCGCTGTTACTTCCTCCACCTCCATTCTCATGCTGGAGGCCATAGTCTCATATGCCAGGCTCTCCTTTTTCAAGACTCGCCCATTAGCCTTTGCAATTAAGCCCCAGCCACTACGTCTGTTTCTCACCACTGACTCATCGGTGTAGAAGACTATGTCACCTTGAAGTGTGTTACCCTGGATCAGCTGTTGCACTTCAAACTCAGTGCGGCCCGCTGCCCATTCTCTGCACTCACGACCCAGTGTTATTATTACATTATGCCAGTCCGTCATGTCTTCCGGCACTTCAACCCACTCTCTTTCACGATTGATGGTCTCTAGATCACACACCTGATGTATAGAAAGTTCTGCCTGTGCCATCCAGGACCTGCCTCGTCTTAGTCTATGACCCTTTACCATTTCCATTGCTGCATGCAGCGGGTGATCCCTGTCTGCGGCAACTCTCAGGTACCATTTGGCCTGAAGGACCCTATGCCTAACCGTCATTGTAGGTAGTGCCAGGATATGCCTCATGCAGATAATTGGTGTGTCCTTTGTGCACCCCAATATTAACCGCATGGCAGCATTCTGTATGCGCTCCAACCTTTCAAGCTGGCTTTTTGGTACTGTCAGCAGCTCCAAACCATACTCAATGACATAAATTATTAACTGCTGAAAGAGCCTGTACAGCATCCTCTGATCTACCCCGATTGCTGCCATAGCCCTCAATGCATTAAGTCCCATACCAGCCTTCACCACCAAATCCTCCACATGATCCTTAAAAGACAAACACCTGTCAAAGGTGATACCCAAGTACTTCAGTTTACTCTCTCGACTAAGAGGACATCCATTAAACATAATACCTGGGACATCTGCCTTGACGATCCGGTTATCCAGGGAGTACCACACAACCGATGCCTTGTCTGGGTTTAAAATGGCCCCTGCGGCCTTGCACCACTCCGTCACCTTGTTTACCGCCACATGTACATCTTTCGCCAAACTGGCCCTGTCTCTGCCCTGTCTGTACACCAGCACATCATCTGCAAATGTCAAAATTCTACCTACAACTGGTGTCTCAATAGCTGCGATTTTGCTGGTGTAGACATTAAAGAGCACCGGGGACAAGACAGATCCCTGCGGCAACCCAGGTGTAATAGTACAGGGGTCAGAAGTCCAGGTACCCATGAGCAGTGCAACCTTACGCTCATAAAGGACTGCCGCAACCCATCTAACAAGGCAAGGGCAGACCTCCATGTCCAACAGTGTGTGTATTAACCGATCATACCTAACCCTGTTATACGCATCTTCCGGGTCAAGAGCTACCGCCACTGTCTCCTGTTTATCCTGGAAGCCCTCATAGACATCAAATGCAAAAGTTGCAGCATTGGCCCAGGTGTCCTTTCCAGGCCGGTAGCTCCCGAGTCCTTGGGGAAGCAGATTCCAACTTTCCAAATGTTTCTGGAGCCTGAGTACTACTATCTTTTCGAGGACTTTGCTATAAGTGTTTTGCAGGGTTATTATTCGGTATCCATTAAGTCTGGAGTGATCCTTACGTGGGACCACGTAGCTATGCAGCCAATCGTGGTTTATTTTCGCGGTATTGATGCTTAGGTTGAAACAAAGAGCCGTCTCCTCCAAGTCCCCATCATTTATGTTCCTCATATGGGAGTATCTCACCCCATCTGGACCTGGCGCTGTGTCTTTAGCCTGTTTCAGTACCCGTCTAATGTCCTCCACTTTAATCTCACAGTCCTCCTTCCTAGTGACCCGTGACAAGACTTCTCTGACGTTATCTCTAATAGCCCTATCTTGCTGATCCGCCTGTTTTAAAAATCGCGCAAGTAAAGATTCCCCTTTGTCCTTGTCAGTTGTCATAGGTCGGTTGCTATCATCATAAACGGTGCCATGTGTACCAGGCATCACCTATCTCTTCATCTGCCGGTGCATCCTCCAGAATTTTCCCAATGTCACATCCCCACCGACTTCATTGATAAACTGTTCCCACTTAATCCTCTTTGCCTCTGCTGCCTGAAGTTTGAAATCCTGCACTTTTGCTTTTTTTTTTATACCTTTCAGCCTCTTCCAATTCTATGTCCACTGAATTGGTTGCTCTCCGCACCCTCTGCCAATTCCTTATGGCCGCCCACTTTTCCCTCCATGAATTCTCCACCTCTGGTGTCCACCATGGTGGTTGGGTGAAGATTCTTCTTGTTGGTTTAGATCTACCCTGTGATCTTAGACGCCCCAAGAGCGAAGAGTGGTCGCGATCATAACTGAATGCTCTGCGAGCTCTTATAGCCCTAACTGTGCTGGACTTAGGTATCAGCACAGAACAGGGAAGGTGGTCACTTCCATGGTCTCCAAGGACGCTCCATTTTATATCTGATGCCGCCTCTTGGGATACAAGTGCCAGGTCGATGGCCGTGTCAGGGTCCCCCGGTCTCATTGCTAGCCTAGTGGGTGTACCGTCATTTAGACAGACAACATCCATCTCAAGCAAGGCCTCAGCAAGAGCAGTACCCTGTCTGTTCTCTCCCGACCTGTCCCATTCCTTGGCGCGGGCATTGAAGTCACCACATACCAGATACCTGGTATCTGGAGTGTCCACATTAACTGATTGACCGACATATAGACAGACATATACGATGATTGACTGACATACAGACAGAGATATTAACTGATTGACTGACAGATAGACAGAGATATTAACTGATTGACTGACAGATAGACAGACAAACTAACTCACAAACAGGCAGATCAGTTGAATGGCTGACACACAGACTGCCTGACTAACAGACAGTCAAACTAGCTGATTAACAGACAGACAGACTTATCAGCCGACTGACTGAGAGACAAACTATCTCACTTACAGATAGACAGACCGACTAACCACATTGGTAGCTTAAGGAAGCGCCCATTGTTACCTGGTCAGCACTCACCCAAACGAGTAGACAAGGCATGGCGGACTGACAGTGAACGGATTGTCCTGGCATATGTGCCAGTTGCCGGCCGTGACCTTCTGCTGGCACTGGTAGCGCAGGGGCGTGTTGATGTACCTGGTCACAGAGAGACAGTCCAGAAACTGGGTTACCAGGTCAACCTTTATCACGCAATGAACATGTTTCAAATCAAAACCTTTTAAATTGCAATCAATATAATAGAACTGTTCAACGTGCAATGGATATAACACAAATTACATTCGCGAATGGGATACACCACAAATCACAGTCACACATCACACAATGAATATAACACATATCACAACCACACATCACACAATGAATATAACACATATCACAACCACACATCACACAATCAATACACCATACATAACAAAGTTGCTTTAGAAACATCACTTAAAAGTCGACAGGGTCGACTTAATTGCACCGGTTTTTTATCCGATATTGCTCAGTCTCTTTATGCAGGGAACTTGAATAGAGAGAGAGAGAGAGAGAGAGAGAGAGAGAGAGAGAGAGAGAGAGAGAGAGAGAGAGAGAGAGAGAGAGAGAGAGAGAGAGAGAGCGAGCGAGAGATAATGTCAGAGAGAGAGAGAGAGAATGAGACAGAGATAGAGAGAGATTGATTGAGAGAGACAGACAGACAGACAGACAGACAGACAGACAGACAGACAGACAGACAGACAGACAGACAGACAGACAGACAGACAGACAGACAGACAGACAGACAGACAGACAGACAGACAGACAGAGATTGAGAGAGAAATAGAGAGAGAGAGAGAGAGACAGAGAGAGACACTCACACACTGAGAGATAAAACATCCGACGACAAACGTATCCTTGTCTTATCACTGTTTCCAGTATATATGTTTTCTTTATTCTGAGAGCTTTCCCATCAGTTTTAATATCATTCAGCTGTTTAATCATGTCACCATGTTTCACTTTATAATACGCTGGGGTGCAATCTATAAATCACAAGTATAGGTGTTTGAGTGTCTCAGTTTTTCTTTCTATTAGTGTTCGTAATGTGAATATTTAATTATTAATTTCTGTCCCTTTCACACATCCATATTGTCCTTCACTAATAAGGTCACCCGAACAATATATGACAAGCAAATTCTGCATTCTATCAAAAGAAGAACGTTTTGTGCAATAAGTCACTGTCCTTGAAAGTCAGGAAAAGAGTTCTTGCATGTTACATAGAACCATTTGTAACTTATGTTTGCGAGTCCTGGATAATTAGTAAACTGCAATAAAATCATAATAAATTACATTAACACAGTGTTACTGTTGACACAATAGATGACAGAAACACAGTGTTAACGTTGACATATTAGATGACAGAACCACACTGTCAATTTTAACATAATAGATGAAAGAAACACGGTGTCAATTGTTACAAAATAGATGACAGAAACACAGTGTCAATTTTAACATAATAGGTGACAGAAACACAGTGTCAATTTTAACATAATAGATGACAGAAACACGGTGTCAATTGTAACAAAATAGATGACAGAAACACGGTGTCAATTGTAACAAAATAGATGACAGAAACACAGTGTCAATTTTAACATAGTAGATGACAGAAACACAGTGTCAATTTTAACATAATAGATGACAGAAACACGGTGTCAATTTTAACATAATAGATGAAAGAAACACAGTGTTAATCTTAAGATAGTAGATGTCAGAAATACAGTTTTAATGTTGACATAATAGATGACAGAACCACAGTGTTAAATTAGCATATACTGGAATGTTTTCAAATAGCAATTTAGGGTAACGGATGAACTATAGTCCATTCACATTTGTTTTCCCCCATTAAAAAATAATCCATATCTCAGTAACCAACTGAAGGAACATGATGAGATTTAGCATATAACCTTATCATTATGTCCACCCAACAAAAAAAAATTTGTTCTGGAGATTGTACAGCATATTTCAATGTTTGTTTATATGCGGTATATAATTTACGGATTAGAGATGAAATCCATATTATGAAATGCATTACTTCTTCATACGGAAACGTCAGCTTTCAATAGAGGAATTTCTCATGCAGAACGAGGACGGTCTTATGGCAAGAGAGAAAAAGCAGCGGCTGCAGCAGGATATAACAATATGAAATGGAAACAAATAGGTATTTTAAACTCCTGCGAGAAAAAACGGATGGCAAGAACCTTGCGCAGTTAAATGGGAGTGTTCAGAGGTGTCGCCAATAATGTGGGTGCTTTCATGAAACGTAATCTTATATATAAAAAAGACTTGTGCGTATCTCTGTCCGTATGTCCTTTATTTGTTCGCGAACGGCCCATCCGATTGAGATGAAATTTTCTACACGCCTTCCTTTCATTCCAGAGCTGTCAACTGTGATATTTTGTTAGTGTGAAATCGCCTGCTTACTCAGTATTATTTCATTTTTCATTTTTCATCATAATTTCATATATCTCAGGGGACCTAACTCTGTAAAAGTTATTTCAAGGGGCATAACTTTTCTGTATAACTTATAGTCATAATGTGGCATCGTTTTCAAAGATTTATAAACTCTTTGTCCATAGTTATGTACCGGCATATGAGTTATAATAAATAATGATACAATCTGTAAGGCATTTTCAAAGTTTTCATAAAAATGATGCACAATGCATAACATTGTAACTCATCTTTTTTTGCTTAAGAAGTTACTGTAGTCATGCAGGTGATTAGAAAGAGTTTTCATTAAAAATAATGGATGGTGTGTGGTAGAACGTTCTTTTAAGTTACATTTTTTTTTGTTGTATGAATTTAATGAAGCCGGACAGGGTCAGGCAGACAGATAGACAGACAGACAGACAGATAGACAGTCGGGAACAGGAACTTATATGACTACTTATATAAATTAAATGAGATGCTTCACACCAGGAGTTGGGCGATGTCGGGCCGGGTCAGACAGACAGACAGACAGACAGACAGACAGATAGTCGGTAACGGGAACGGGAACTTATATGACTACTTATATGAATTAAATGAGATGCTTCCCACCAGGGACTGGGCGAAGCCGGGCAGGGTCAGCTAGTTATTTTATAAATCGTACCATTTATCACTACCAATTGAATGTGTGAATATTGTTGAATGGGATTGAATGTGAAAGTTTGTACACTTCGAAGCATCACTATGAAGTTGTACACATATTTTTGTCAAGAAGCTGATCGCAGAAAACTGTTTCATACTATTAAAATCCCGAGAAAAGAACAGTGCATGCATTGGGTTTGAGTAAACGGTCATTTCGTCAATGGGTGCAAGAATCTGGAATAAAAGCACCACGCAATAAGAAAACGGTTGGTACAAAGGCAATTGTAGACAGCTTTCACAAGGATGTCATAAGGCGAGCTATTATAAAAATGTGGATGCCAAAGAAACAGTTACTGTAAGAAAACGTTGGGTTTGGTTGAGAAAGAACAATGCCATAGCGCTATCCAAAACAACTTATTTGGAAAATTATAAGGACATTAGGCTTCACGTTTTAGAAAGTACAAGGGAGGTAGAAATATCATTTACGAGCAACCACATTTAGGAGCCACGAGAAGCATATACCTACGTGAAATAAGGGACATGCGCAAAGAAAATTACGAAATAGTGTATATGGATGAAACTTGGATCAATGCGCACCACACAAGTGAAAATGAATGGCAGTCAGTGGATTGAAAGATAAAGCGATATGTAATCAGTAGTAAAGGACAACGTTTGGTCATAGCCCATGCTGGTAGTACTCATAATGGCTTACTACAGAAAGCATACAGACAATAAGGATTATCATAATGAGATGAATGGTAATGTATTTAGAGAATGGCTCGAGAATACAGTGTTTCCATCTCTAGATAGACCGTCTTGTCTAATTATAGACAATGCATTATACCACAATGTTGCTGCCCAAGAAGACAAAATACCTAAGGCACCGAGCACAAAGGCAGCAATAAAGATATGGCTCGTACGGGAAAACATACCATATCCAGAAACATATTTCAAGCTAGAATTGTTGTCCCTTGTAAAATAGGCACAAAAAAGCAAGCAATATCAAATCGACAAGTTGATAGAAGAGCATGGCTTTAGGTGCTTGAGACTTCCGCCGTACCAGTCTCATTTAAAAACTATAGAACTTGTGAAGGCTACAAGTAAAGGACAGGTGGCAGCTGACAATACTACATTCAAATTGTCTAACATCAAGATGCTAACTCAGTCCGTGCTATTAAATATTGATGAAGGTTACTGGAAAAATGTGAGGACCATGTGTTGAAAGAGGAAGAGGACTATTGGAGAAAGGATGGATTGAATTTTATGCAACCGAGAGGAGTCATCAACCTACTGAAATCGTCCGACACAGATTAAGATCTGGGCAGATCGCAGACATTAATCCACATGCACACCTACTGGGATATTTTGCTCCAAATATTCAGAAGAATTGCATGCCCCAAACATTACAGCATCGGCACAATCAATACGATTTGTCAATGGCAACAGTTTGTATTTCACAGTGATGAATGTTCAGTTTCGCAAGCCCTCAACGGTGACAAACAACTGGCACTGAAAAAAAAACAAAAAACCCAACAACAACA
>OY992883.1:122457715-122568745 GCA_963921405.1 Cepaea hortensis
TGTGAAGGAACTCTTTCTCTACACACCAACATTGTCGCATGTTCCCCCAGTCTGCTTGTATAGCATACTCCATCTGTGGATATAGACACGACAACTTGGGGCCAATCAGCTTTTGATCGGAATATGCAGTGTAACGCGGCTGCAAGAAATTCCATTGAACTAGGGAAAGGAGACTACAACAAACAGAGGGAAAGCGTTGAGTCAAGAATCGACATCACAATACTTGTGACATACATGCATATTTTTATACAATTTGACGTTGGTTTGATTTGAACTCAAACGTAGTCCATACACGTGCAATTACAACTAGTAAAGCTGCATTTTTTATGTTGCATATCCTTTACATGACGTTGTAGTCAACACCAGCATTTTTCAGCTGATGTTGATGTACTAAGCAAATTTTACGTTCAGTAGTTTGCCATTACTTTCTGAACGACCGGCTCGCATATCCTCGTAATGTAACCAGCTTGTCACGATCCGCTGCCGAATCTCGCGCAGCTGTTTTCCCCACGTGGATATACGGAATTATGAACAACGTCGTTAGCCTCTTGGCCAGGGAGAAGACTGCAGCTTTACCGCAGATCCACTAATTTTACTACTTCTAGTGCACTGTACTGATTCCTGCTGTGGATTAGCTTTCTCTGTTGCCAGTGTCCCTCGGCATCATCGAACCCACTTAGACTCTTGAAATACCTGTAATTTACGTCCCCAAATCAAGGACAAGAAGTCAACATTTTAGTCCTACTGACCGGTGTAGAGGTAGAACCTGCTATCTCAGTATCAGCACATCCGAAGTTTTTATCCATGAACAATAATATACGACACTTGAACAGATACGATACTTTTGGCCTGGATACACTTAATAGAAGAGATCTTGCTGCTTCAACGGCCAGCCGGAGTGGCCTCACAGTGGGGAGTCTTGCTGATTAATGTCTGATGTAGGGAATCTGGATGATTAAAGTCTGATGTAGGGTATCTTTATGATTAATGTCTGATGTAGGATATCTTGCTGATTAATGTCTGATGTAGGGAATATTGATGATTAATATCTGATATAGAGAGTCTTGCTGATTAATGTCTGATGTAGAGATTCTTGCTGATTAATGTCTGATGTAGGGAATGTTGCTGATTAATGTCTGATGTAGGGAGTCTTGCTGTTTAATGTCTGATGTAGGGAGTCCTGCTGATTAATGTCTGATGTAGGGAGCCTTGCTGATTAATGTCTGATGTAGGGAGAATTGCTGTTTAATGTCTGATGTAGGCAGTCTTGCTGATTAATGTCTGATGTAGGGAGTCTTGCTGATTAATGTCTGATGTAGGGAGTCTTGTTGATTAATGGCTGATGTAGGGAGTCTTACTGATTAATGTCTGATGTAGGGAGTCTTGCTGGTTAATGTCTGATGTAGGGAGTCTTGCTGGTTAATGTCTGATGTAGGGAGTCTTGCTGGTTAATGTCTGATGTAGGGAGTCTTGCTGGTTAATGTCTGATGTAGGGAGTCTTGCTGGTTAATGTCTGATGTAGGGAGTCCTGCTGATTAATGTCTGATGTAGGGAGTCTTGCTGATTAATGTCTGATGTAGGGAGTCTTGCTGATTAATGTCTGATGTAGGGAGTCTTGCACATTAATGTCTGATGTAGGGAGTCCTGTTGATCAATGTCTGATGTAGGGAGTCTTGCTGTTTAATGTCTGATGTAGGGAGTCCTGCTGATTAATTTCTGATGTAGGGAGTCCTGCTGTTTAATGTCTGATGTAGGGAGTCTTGCTGATTAATGTCTTTTGTAGGGAGTCTTGCTGATTAATGTCTGATGTAGGGGATTCCTGCTGAGTAATGTCTTATGTAGGGAGCTTTGCTGTTTAATGTCTTAAGTAGGGAGCCTTGCTGTTTAATGTCTTATGTAGGGAGCCTTGCTGTTTAATGTCTTATGTAGGGAGCCTTGCTGTTTAATGTCTGATGTAGGGAGACTTGCTGATTAATGTGTGATGTAGGGAGCCTTGCTGTTTAATGCCTGATGTAGGGAATCTTGATGATTAATGTCTGATCCAGAGATTCTTGCGGATTAATTTCTGATGTAGGGAATCTTGCTGATTAATGTCTGATGCAGAGATTCTTGCTGATTAATGTCTGATGCAGGATGTCTTGCTGATTAATGTCTGATGTAAGGAAGCTTGCTAATTAATGTCTTATGTAGGGAGTCTTGCTGTTTAATGTCTGATGTAGGGAGTCTTGCTGATTAATGTCTGATGTAGGGAGTCCTGCTGATTAATGTCTGATGTAGGGAGTCTTGCTGATTAATGTCTGATGTAGGGAATTCCTGCTGAGTAATGTCTTATGTATGGAGCATTGCTGTTTAATGCCTGATGTAGGGAGCCTTGCTGTTTAATGTCTGATGTAGGGAGCCTTGCTGTTTAATGTCTGATGTAGGGAGCCTTGCTGATTAATGTCTGATGTAGGGAGTCTTGCTGATTAATGTCTGATGTAGGGAGTCTTGCTGATTAATGTCTATTGTAGGGAGTCTTGCTGATTAATGTCTGATGTAGGGAGTCTTGCTAGTTAATGTCTGATGTAGGGTGTCTTGCTGGTTAATGTCTGATGTAGGGAGTCTTGCTGGTTAATGTCTGATGTAGGGAGTCTTGCTGATTAATGTCTGATGTAGGGAGTCTTGCTGATTAATGTCTGATTTTGGGAGTCTTGCTGATTAATGTCTGATGTATGGAGTCTTGCTGGTTAATGTCTGATATAGGGAGTCTTGCTGGTTAATGTCTGATGTAGGGAATCTTGCTGGTTAATGTCTGATGTAGGGAGTCTTGCTGATTAATATCTGATGTAGGGAGTCTTGCACATTAATGTCTGATGTAGGGAGTCTTGCTGATTAATGTCTGATGTAGGGAGTCTTGCTGGTTAATGACTGATGTAGGGAGTCTTGCTGGTTAATGTCTGATGTAGGGAGTCTTGTTGGTTAATGTCTGATGTAGGGAGTCCTGCTTATTAATTTCTGATGTAGGGAGTCCTGCTGATTAATGTCTGATGTAGGGAGTCTTGCTGATTAATGTCTGATGTAGGGAGTCTTGCTGATTAATGTCTGATGTAGGGATTCTTGCACATTAATGTCTGATGTAGGGAGTCCTGTTGATTAATGTCTGATGTAGGGAGTCTTGCTGTTTAATGTCTGATGTAGGGAGTCCTGCTGATTAATTTCTGATTGTAGGGAGTCCTGTTGATTAATGTCTGATGTAGGGAGTCTTGCTGATTAATGTCTGATTTAGGGAGTCTTGCTGGTTAATGTCTGATGTAGGGAGTCTTGCTGCTTAATGTCTGATGTAGGGAGTCTTGCTGGTTAATGTCTGATGTAGGGAGTCTTATTGATTAATGTCTGATGTAGGGAATCTTGCTGATTAATGTTTGATGTAGGGAGTCCTGCTGATTAATGTATGATGTAGGGAATTCCTGCTGAGTAATATCTTATGTAGGGAGCCTTGCTGTTTAATGTCTGATGTAGGGTGCCTTGCGTTTTAATGTCTGATGTAGGGAGCCTTGCTGTTTAACGTCTGATGTAGGGAGCCTTGCTGATTAATGTCTGATGTAGGGAGCCTTGCTGTTTAATGTCTGATGTAGGGAGTCTTGCTGATTAATGTCTGATGTAGGGAGTCTTGCTGATTAATGTCTGATGTAGGGAGTCTTGTTGATTAATGTCTGATGTAGGGAATTCCTGCTGAGTAATGTCTTATGTATGGAGCCTTGCTGTTTAATGTCTGATGTAGGGAGCCTTGCTGTTTAATGTCTGATGTAGGGAGGCTTGCTGTTTACTGTCTGATGTAGGGAGCCTTGCTGATTAATGTCTGATGTAGGGAGCCTTGCTGTTTAAGGTCTGATGTAGGGAGTTTTGCTGATTAATGTCTGATGTAGGGAGTCTTGCTGATTAATGTCTGATGTAGGGAGTCTTGCTGATTAATGTGTGTAGTAGGGAGTCTTTCTGGTTAATGTCTGATGTAGGGAGTCTTGCTGGTTAATGTCTGATGTAGGGAGTCTTGCTGGTTAATATCTGATGTAGGGAGTCTTGCTGGTTAATGTCTGATGTAGGGAGTCTTGCTGATTAATGTCTGATGTAGGGAGTCTTGCTGATTAATGTCTGATGTAGGGAGTCTTGCTGGTTAATGTCTGATGTAGGGAGTCTTGCTGGTTAATGTCTGATGTAGTGAGTATTGCTGATTAATGTCTGATGTAGGGAGTCTTGCTGATTAATATCTGATGTAGGGTGTCTTGCACATTAATGTCTGATGTAGGGAGTCTTGCTGATTAATGTCTGATGTAGGGAGTCTTGCTGGTTAATGACTGATGTAGGGAGTCTTGCTGGTTAATTTCTGATGTAGGGAGTCTTGTTGGTTAATGTCTGATGTAGGGAGTCCTGCTTATTAATTTCTGATGTAGGGAGTCCTGCTGATTAATGTCTGATGTAGGGAGTCTTGCTGATTAATGTCTGATGTAGGGAGTCTTGCTGATTAATGTCTGATGTAGGGATTCTTGCACATTAATGTCTGATGTAGGGAGTCCTGTTGATTAATGTCTGATGTAAGGAGTCTTGCTGTTTAATGTCTGATGTAGGGAGTCCTGCTGATTAATTTCTGATTGTAGGGAGTCCTGTTGATTAATGTCTGATGTAGGGAGTCTTGCTGATTAATGTCTGATTTAGGGAGTCTTGCTGGTTAATGTCTGATGTAGGGAGTCTTGCTGGTTAATGTCTGATGTAGGGAGTCTTGCTGGTTAATGTCTGATGTAGGGAGTCTTGGTGATTAATGTCTGATGTAGGGAGTCTTGCTGATTAATGTTTGATGTAGGGAGTCCTGCTGATTAATGTATGATGTAGGGAATTCCTGCTGAGTAATATCTTATGTAGGGAGCCTTGCTGTTTAATGTCTGATGTAGAGTGCCTTGCTGTTTAATGTCTGATGTAGGGAGCCTTGCTGTTTAACGTCTGATGTAGGGAGCCTTGCTGATTAATGTCTGATGTAGGGAGCCTTGCTGTTTAATGTCTGATGTAGGGAGTCTTGCTGATTAATGTCTGATGTAGGGAGTCTTGCTGATTAATGTCTGATGTAGGGAGTCTTGTTGATTAATGTCTGATGTAGGGAATTCCTGCTGAGTAATGTCTTATGTATGGAGCCTTGCTGTTTAATGTCTGATGTAGGGAGCCTTGCTGTTTAATGTCTGATGTAGGGAGGCTTGCTGTTTACTGTCTGATGTAGGGAGCCTTGCTGATTAATGTCTGATGTAGGGAGCCTTGCTGTTTAAGGTCTGATGTAGGGAGTCTTGCTGATTAATGTCTGATGTAGGGAGTCTTGCTGATTAATGTCTGATGTAGGGAGTCTTGCTGATTAATGTCTGATGTAGGGAGTCTTGCTGGTTAATGACTGATGTAGGGAGTTTTGCTGGTTAATGTCTGATGTAGGGAGCCTTGTTGGTTAATGTCTGATGTAGGGAGTCCTGCTTATTAATTTCTGATGTAGGGAGTCCTGCTGATTAATGTCTGATGTAGGGAGTCTTGCTGATTAATTTCTGATGTAGGGAGTCTTGCTGATTAATGTCTGATGTAGGGAGTCTTGCTGATTAATGTCTGATGTAGGGAGTCTTGCTGATTAATGTCTGATGTAGGGAGTCTTGCTGATTAATGTCTGATGTAGGGAGTCTAGCTGGTTAATGTCTGATGTAGGGAGTCTTGCTGGTTAATGTCTGATGTAGAGAGTCTTGCTGGTTAATGTCTGATGTAGGGAGTCTTGCTGATTAATGTCTGATGTAGGGAGTCTTGCTGGTTAATGTCTGATGTAGGGAGTCTTGCTGATTAATGTCTGATGTAGGGAGTCTTGCTGATTAATGTCTGATGTATGGAGTCTTGCTGGTTAATGTCTGATGTAGGGAGTCTTGCTGGTTAATGTCTGATGTAGGGAGTCTTGCTGATTAATATCTGATGTAGGGAGTCTTGCTGATTAATATCTGATGTAGGGAGTCTTGCACATTAATGTCTGATGTAGGGAGTCTTGCTGATTAATGTCTGATGTAGAGAGTCTTGCTGGTTAATGTCTGATGTAGGGAGTCTTGTTGATTATTGTCTGATGTAGGGAGTCCTGCTGATTAATTTCTGATGTAGGGAGTCCTGCTGATTAATGTCTGATGTAGGGAGTCTTGCTGATTAATGTCTGATGTAGGGAGTCTTGCTGATTAATGTCTGATGTAGGGAGTCTTGCTGATTAATGTCTGATGTAGGGAGTCTTGCTGATTAATGTGTGTAGTAGGGAGTCTTTCTGGTTAATGTCTGATGTAGGGAGTCTTGCTGGTTAATGTCTGATGTAGGGAGTCTTGCTGGTTAATATCTGATGTAGGGAGTCTTGCTGGTTAATGTCTGATGTAGGGAGTCTTGCTGATTAATGTCTGATGTAGGGAGTCTTGCTGATTAATGTCTGATGTAGGGAGTCTTGCTGGTTAATGTCTGATGTAGGGAGTCTTGCTGGTTAATGTCTGATGTAGTGAGTATTGCTGATTAATGTCTGATGTAGGGAGTCTTGCTGATTAATATCTGATGTAGGGTGTCTTGCACATTAATGTCTGATGTAGGGAGTCTTGCTGATTAATGTCTGATGTAGGGAGTCTTGCTGGTTAATGACTGATGTAGGGAGTCTTGCTGGTTAATTTCTGATGTAGGGAGTCTTGTTGGTTAATGTCTGATGTAGGGAGTCCTGCTTATTAATTTCTGATGTAGGGAGTCCTGCTGATTAATGTCTGATGTAGGGAGTCTTGCTGATTAATGTCTGATGTAGGGAGTCTTGCTGATTAATGTCTGATGTAGGGATTCTTGCACATTAATGTCTGATGTAGGGAGTCCTGTTGATTAATGTCTGATGTAGGGAGTCTTGCTGTTTAATGTCTGATGTAGGGAGTCCTGCTGATTAATTTCTGATTGTAGGGAGTCCTGTTGATTAATGTCTGATGTAGGGAGTCTTGCTGATTAATGTCTGATTTAGGGAGTCTTGCTGGTTAATGTCTGATGTAGGGAGTCTTGCTGGTTAATGTCTGATGTAGGGAGTCTTGCTGGTTAATGTCTGATGTAGGGAGTCTTGGTGATTGATGTCTGATGTAGGGAGTCTTGCTGATTAATGTTTGATGTAGGGAGTCCTGCTGATTAATGTATGATGTAGGGAATTCCTGCTGAGTAATATCTTATGTAGGGAGCCTTGCTGTTTAATGTCTGATGTAGGGTGCCTTGCTGTTTAATGTCTGATGTAGGGAGCCTTGCTGTTTAACGTCTGATGTAGGGAGCCTTGCTGATTAATGTCTGATGTAGGGAGCCTTGCTGTTTAATGTCTGATGTAGGGAGTCTTGCTGATTAATGTCTGATGTAGGGAGTCTTGCTGATTAATGTCTGATGTAGGGAGTCTTGTTGATTAATGTCTGATGTAGGGAATTCCTGCTGAGTAATGTCTTATGTATGGAGCCTTGCTGTTTAATGTCTTATGTAGGGAGCCTTGCTGTTTAATGTCTGATGTAGGGAGGCTTGCTGTTTACTGTCTGATGTAGGGAGCCTTGCTGATTAATGTCTGATGTAGGGAGCCTTGCTGTTTAAGGTCTGATGTAGGGAGTCTTGCTGATTAATGTCTGATGTAGGGAGTCTTGCTGATTAATGTCTGATGTAGGGAGTCTTGCTGATTAATGTCTGATGTAGGGAGTCTTGCTGGTTAATGACTGATGTAGGGAGTTTTGCTGGTTAATGTCTGATGTAGGGAGCCTTGTTGGTTAATGTCTGATGTAGGGAGTCCTGCTTATTAATTTCTGATGTAGGGAGTCCTGCTGATTAAAGTCTGATGTAGGGAGTCTTGCTGATTAATTTCTGATGTAGGGAGTCTTGCTGATTAATGTCTGATGTAGTGAGTCTTGCTGATTAATGTCTGATGTAGGGAGTCTTGCTGATTCATGTCTGATGTAGGGAGTCTTGCTGATTAATGTCTGATGTAGGGAGTCTAGCTGGTTAATGTCTGATGTAGGGAGTCTTGCTGGTTAATGTCTGATGTAGAGAGTCTTGCTGGTTAATGTCTGATGTAGTGAGTCTTGCTGATTAATGTCTGATGTAGGGAGTCTTGCTGGTTAATGTCTGATGTAGGGAGTCTTGCTGATTAATGTCTGATGTAGGGAGTCTTGCTGATTAATGTCTGATGTAGGGAGTCTTGCTGGTTAATGTCTGATGTAGGGAGTCTTGCTGGTTAATGTCTGATGTAGGGAGTCTTGCTGATTAATATCTGATGTAGGGAGTCTTGCTGATTAATATCTGATGTAGGGAGTCTTGCACATTAATGTCTGATGTAGGGAGTCTTGCTGATTAATGTCTGATGTAGGCAGTCTTGCTCTTTAATGACTGATGTAGGGAGTCTTGCTGGTTAATGTCTGATGTAGGGAGTCTTGTTGATTATTGTCTGATGTAGGGAGTCCTGCTGATTAATTTCTGATGTAGGGAGTCCTGCTGATTAATGTCTGATGTAGGGAGTCTTGCTGATTAATGTCTGATGTAGGGAGTCTTGCTGATTAATGTCTGATGTAGGGAGTCCTGTTGATTAATGTCTGATGTAGGGAGTCTTGCTGTTTAATGTCTGATATAGGGAGTCCTGCTGATTAATTTCTGATTGTAGGGAGTCCTGTTGATTAATGTCTGATGTAGGGAGTCTTGCTGATTAATGTCTGATTTAGGGAGTCTTGCTGGTTAATGTCTGATGTAGGGAGTCTTGCTGGTTAATGTCTGATGTAGGGAGTCTTGCTGGTTAATGTGTGATGTAGGGAGTCTTGCTGTTTAAGGTCTGATGTAGGGAGTCTTGCTGGTTAATGTCTGATGTAGGGAGTCTTGCTGGTTAATATCTGATATAGGGAGTCTTGCTGGTTAATGTCTGATGTAGGGAGTCTTGCTGATTAATGTCTGATGTAGGGAGTCTTGCTGATTAATGTCTGATGTAGGGAGTCTTGCTAATTAATGTCTGATGTATGGAGTCTTGCTGGTTAATGTCTGATGTAGGGAGTCTTGCTGGTTAATATCTGATGTAGGGTGTCTTGCACATTAATGTCTGATGTAGGGAGACTTGCTGATTAATGTCTGATGTAGGGAGTCTTGCTGGTTAATGACTGATGTAGGGAGTCTTGCTGGTTAATGTCTGATGTAGGGAGTCTTGTTGGTTAATGTCTGATGTAGGGAGTCCTGCTTATTAATTTCTGATGTAGGGAGTCCTGCTGATTAATGTCTGATGTAGGGAGTCTTGCTGATTAATGTCTGATGTAGGGAGTTTTGCTGATTAATGTCTGATGTAGGGAGTCTTGCACATTAATGTCTGATGTAGGGAGTCCTGTTGATTATTGTCTGATGTAGGGAGTCTTGCTGTTTAATGTATGATGTAGGGAACCCAGCTGATTAATTTCTGATGTTTGAAGTCCTGCTGATTAATGTCTGATGTAGGGAGTCTTGCTGATTAATGTCTGATGTAGGGAATTCCTGCTCAGTAATGTCTTATGTATGGAGCCTTGCTGTTTAATGTCTGATGTAGGGAGCCTTGCTGTTTAATGTCTGATGTAGGGAGCCTTGCTGTTTAATGTCTGATGTAGGGAGCCTTGCTGATTAAAGTCTGATGTAGGGAGCCTTGCTGTTTAATGTCTGATGTAGGGAGTCTTGCTGATTAATGTCTGATGTAGGGAGTCTAGCTGGTTAATGTCTGATGTAAGGAGTCTTGCTGGTTAATGTCTGATGTAGAGAGTCTTGCTGGTTAATGTCTGATGTAGGAAGTCTTGCTGATTAATGGCTGATGTAGGGAGTCTTGCTGGTTAATGTCTGATGTAGACAGTCTTGCTGATTAATGTCTGATGTAGGGAGTCTTGCTGATTAATGTCTGATGTAGGGGGTCTTGCTGGTTAATGTCTGATGTAGGGAGTCTTGCTGGTTAATGTCTGATGTAGGGAACCCATCTGATTAATTTCTGATGTAGGAAGTCCTGCTGATTAATGTCTGATGTAGGGAGTCTTGCTGATTAATGTCTGATGTAGGGAATTCCTGCTGAGTAATGTCTTATGTATGGAGCCTTGCTGTTTAATGTCTGATGTAGGGAGCCTTGCTGTTTAATGTCTGATGTAGGGAGCCTTGCTGTTTAATGTCTGATGTAGGGAGCCTTGCTGATTAAAGTCTGATGTAGGGAGCCTTGCTGTTTAATGTCTGATGTAGGGAGTCTTGCTGATTAATGTCTGATGTAGGGAGTCTAGCTGGTTAATGTCTGATGTAAGGAGTCTTGCTGGTTAATGTCTGATGTAGAGAGTCTTGCTGGTTAATGTCTGATGTAGGAAGTCTTGCTGATTAATGGCTGATGTAGGGAGTCTTGCTGGTTAATGTCTGATGTAGACAGTCTTGCTGATTAATGTCTGATGTAGGGAGTCTTGCTGATTAATGTCTGATGTAGGGAGTCTTGCTGTTTAATGTCTGATGTAGGGAGTCTTGCTGGTTAATGTCTGATGTAGGGAGTCCTGCTGATTAATTTCTGATGTAGGGAGTCCTGCTGATTAATGTCTGATGTAGGGAGTCTTGCTGATTAATGTCTGATGTAGGGAGTCTTGCTGATTAATGTCTGATGTAGGGAGTCCTGTTGATTAATGTCTGATGTAGGGAGTCTTGCTGTTTAATGTCTGATATAGGGAGTCCTGCTGATTAATTTCTGATTGTAGGGAGTCCTGTTGATTAATGTCTGATGTAGGGAGTCTTGCTGATTAATGTCTGATTTAGGGAGTCTTGCTGATTAATGTCTGATGTAGGGAGTCTTGCTGATTAATGTCTGATGTAGGGAGTCTTGCTGATTAATGTCTGATGTAGGGAGTCTTGCTGATTAATGTGTGTAGTAGGGAGTCTTTCTGGTTAATGTCTGATGTAGGGAGTCTTGCTGGTTAATGTCTGATGTAGGGAGTCTTGCTGGTTAATATCTGATGTAGGGAGTCTTGCTGGTTAATGTCTGATGTAGGGAGTCTTGCTGATTAATGTCTGATGTAGGGAGTCTTGCTGATTAATGTCTGATGTAGGGAGTCTTGCTGGTTAATGTCTGATGTAGGGAGTCTTGCTGGTTAATGTCTGATGTAGTGAGTATTGCTGATTAATGTCTGATGTAGGGAGTCTTGCTGATTAATATCTGATGTAGGGTGTCTTGCACATTAATGTCTGATGTAGGGAGTCTTGCTGATTAATGTCTGATGTAGGGAGTCTTGCTGGTTAATGACTGATGTAGGGAGTCTTGCTGGTTAATTTCTGATGTAGGGAGTCTTGTTGGTTAATGTCTGATGTAGGGAGTCCTGCTTATTAATTTCTGATGTAGGGAGTCCTGCTGATTAATGTCTGATGTAGGGAGTCTTGCTGATTAATGTCTGATGTAGGGAGTCTTGCTGATTAATGTCTGATGTAGGGATTCTTGCACATTAATGTCTGATGTAGGGAGTCCTGTTGATTAATGTCTGATGTAGGGAGTCTTGCTGTTTAATGTCTGATGTAGGGAGTCCTGCTGATTAATTTCTGATTGTAGGGAGTCCTGTTGATTAATGTCTTATGTATGGAGCCTTGCTGTTTAATGTCTGATGTAGGGAGCCTTGCTGTTTAATGTCTGATGTAGGGAGTCTTGCTGTTTAATGTCTGATGTAGGGAGCCTTGCTGATTAAAGTCTGATGTAGGGAGCCTTGCTGTTTAATGTCTGATGTAGGGAGTCTTGCTGATTAATGTCTGATGTAGGGAGTCTAGCTGGTTAATGTCTGATGTAAGGAGTCTTGCTGGTTAATGTCTGATGTAGAGAGTCTTGCTGGTTAATGTCTGATGTAGGAAGTCTTGCTGATTAATGGCTGATGTAGGGAGTCTTGCTGGTTAATGTCTGATGTAGACAGTCTTGCTGATTAATGTCTGATGTAGGGAGTCTTGCTGATTAATGTCTGATGTAGGGAGTCTTGCTGTTTAATGTCTGATGTAGGGAGTCTTGCTGGTTAATGTCTGATGTAGGGAGTCCTGCTGATTAATTTCTGATGTAGGGAGTCCTGCTGATTAATGTCTGATGTAGGGAGTCTTGCTGATTAATGTCTGATGTAGGGAGTCTTGCTGATTAATGTCTGATGTAGGGAGTCCTGTTGATTAATGTCTGATGTAGGGAGTCTTGCTGTTTAATGTCTGATATAGGGAGTCCTGCTGATTAATTTCTGATTGTAGGGAGTCCTGTTGATTAATGTCTGATGTAGGGAGTCTTGCTGATTAATGTCTGATTTAGGGAGTCTTGCTGATTAATGTCTGATGTAGGGAGTCTTGCTGATTAATGTCTGATGTAGGGAGTCTTGCTGATTAATGTCTGATGTAGGGAGTCTTGCTGATTAATGTGTGTAGTAGGGAGTCTTTCTGGTTAATGTCTGATGTAGGGAGTCTTGCTGGTTAATGTCTGATGTAGGGAGTCTTGCTGGTTAATATCTGATGTAGGGAGTCTTGCTGGTTAATGTCTGATGTAGGGAGTCTTGCTGATTAATGTCTGATGTAGGGAGTCTTGCTGATTAATGTCTGATGTAGGGAGTCTTGCTGGTTAATGTCTGATGTAGGGAGTCTTGCTGGTTAATGTCTGATGTAGTGAGTATTGCTGATTAATGTCTGATGTAGGGAGTCTTGCTGATTAATATCTGATGTAGGGTGTCTTGCACATTAATGTCTGATGTAGGGAGTCTTGCTGATTAATGTCTGATGTAGGGAGTCTTGCTGGTTAATGACTGATGTAGGGAGTCTTGCTGGTTAATTTCTGATGTAGGGAGTCTTGTTGGTTAATGTCTGATGTAGGGAGTCCTGCTTATTAATTTCTGATGTAGGGAGTCCTGCTGATTAATGTCTGATGTAGGGAGTCTTGCTGATTAATGTCTGATGTAGGGAGTCTTGCTGATTAATGTCTGATGTAGGGATTCTTGCACATTAATGTCTGATGTAGGGAGTCCTGTTGATTAATGTCTGATGTAGGGAGTCTTGCTGTTTAATGTCTGATGTAGGGAGTCCTGCTGATTAATTTCTGATTGTAGGGAGTCCTGTTGATTAATGTCTGATGTAGGGAGTCTTGCTGATTAATGTCTGATTTAGGGAGTCTTGCTGGTTAATGTCTGATGTAGGGAGTCTTGCTGGTTAATGTCTGATGTAGGGAGTCTTGCTGGTTAATGTCTGATGTAGGGAGTCTTGGTGATTGATGTCTGATGTAGGGAGTCTTGCTGATTAATGTTTGATGTAGGGAGTCCTGCTGATTAATGTATGATGTAGGGAATTCCTGCTGAGTAATATCTTATGTAGGGAGCCTTGCTGTTTAATGTCTGATGTAGGGTGCTTGCTGTTTAATGTCTGATGTAGGGAGCCTTGCTGTTTAACGTCTGATGTAGGGAGCCTTGCTGATTAATGTCTGATGTAGGGAGCCTTGCTGTTTAATGTCTGATGTAGGGAGTCTTGCTGATTAATGTCTGATGTAGGGAGTCTTGCTGATTAATGTCTGATGTAGGGAGTCTTGTTGATTAATGTCTGATGTAGGGAATTCCTGCTGAGTAATGTCTTATGTATGGAGCCTTGCTGTTTAATGTCTTATGTAGGGAGCCTTGCTGTTTAATGTCTGATGTAGGGAGGCTTGCTGTTTACTGTCTGATGTAGGGAGCCTTGCTGATTAATGTCTGATGTAGGGAGCCTTGCTGTTTAAGGTCTGATGTAGGGAGTCTTGCTGATTAATGTCTGATGTAGGGAGTCTTGCTGATTAATGTCTGATGTAGGGAGTCTTGCTGATTAATGTCTGATGTAGGGAGTCTTGCTGGTTAATGACTGATGTAGGGAGTTTTGCTGGTTAATGTCTGATGTAGGGAGCCTTGTTGGTTAATGTCTGATGTAGGGAGTCCTGCTTATTAATTTCTGATGTAGGGAGTCCTGCTGATTAAAGTCTGATGTAGGGAGTCTTGCTGATTAATTTCTGATGTAGGGAGTCTTGCTGATTAATGTCTGATGTAGTGAGTCTTGCTGATTAATGTCTGATGTAGGGAGTCTTGCTGATTAATGTCTGATGTAGGGAGTCTTGCTGATTAATGTCTGATGTAGGGAGTCTAGCTGGTTAATGTCTGATGTAGGGAGTCTTGCTGGTTAATGTCTGATGTAGAGAGTCTTGCTGGTTAATGTCTGATGTAGTGAGTCTTGCTGATTAATGTCTGATGTAGGGAGTCTTGCTGGTTAATGTCTGATGTAGGGAGTCTTGCTGATTAATGTCTGATGTAGGGAGTCTTGCTGATTAATGTCTGATGTAGGGAGTCTTGCTGGTTAATGTCTGATGTAGGGAGTCTTGCTGTTTAATGTCTGATGTAGGGAGTCCTGCTGATTAATTTCTGATTGTAGGGAGTCCTGTTGATTAATGTCTTATGTATGGAGCCTTTCTGTTTAATGTCTGATGTAGGGAGCCTTGCTGTTTAATGTCTGATGTAGGGAGTCTTGCTGTTTAATGTCTGATGTAGGGAGCCTTGCTGATTAAAGTCTGATGTAGGGAGCCTTGCTGTTTAATGTCTGATGTAGGGAGTCTTGCTGATTAATGTCTGATGTAGGGAGTCTAGCTGGTTAATGTCTGATGTAAGGAGTCTTGCTGGTTAATGTCTGATGTAGAGAGTCTTGCTGGTTAATGTCTGATGTAGGAAGTCTTGCTGATTAATGGCTGATGTAGGGAGTCTTGCTGGTTAATGTCTGATGTAGACAGTCTTGCTGATTAATGTCTGATGTAGGGAGTCTTGCTGATTAATGTCTGATGTAGGGAGTCTTGCTGTTTAATGTCTGATGTAGGGAGTCTTGCTGGTTAATGTCTGATGTAGGGAGTCCTGCTGATTAATTTCTGATGTAGGGAGTCCTGCTGATTAATGTCTGATGTAGGGAGTCTTGCTGATTAATGTCTGATGTAGGGAGTCTTGCTGATTAATGTCTGATGTAGGGAGTCCTGTTGATTAATGTCTGATGTAGGGAGTCTTGCTGTTTAATGTCTGATATAGGGAGTCCTGCTGATTAATTTCTGATTGTAGGGAGTCCTGTTGATTAATGTCTGATGTAGGGAGTCTTGCTGATTAATGTCTGATTTAGGGAGTCTTGCTGATTAATGTCTGATGTAGGGAGTCTTGCTGATTAATGTCTGATGTAGGGAGTCTTGCTGATTAATGTCTGATGTAGGGAGTCTTGCTGATTAATGTGTGTAGTAGGGAGTCTTTCTGGTTAATGTCTGATGTAGGGAGTCTTGCTGGTTAATGTCTGATGTAGGGAGTCTTGCTGGTTAATATCTGATGTAGGGAGTCTTGCTGGTTAATGTCTGATGTAGGGAGTCTTGCTGATTAATGTCTGATGTAGGGAGTCTTGCTGATTAATGTCTGATGTAGGGAGTCTTGCTGGTTAATGTCTGATGTAGGGAGTCTTGCTGGTTAATGTCTGATGTAGTGAGTATTGCTGATTAATGTCTGATGTAGGGAGTCTTGCTGATTAATATCTGATGTAGGGTGTCTTGCACATTAATGTCTGATGTAGGGAGTCTTGCTGATTAATGTCTGATGTAGGGAGTCTTGCTGGTTAATGACTGATGTAGGGAGTCTTGCTGGTTAATTTCTGATGTAGGGAGTCTTGTTGGTTAATGTCTGATGTAGGGAGTCCTGCTTATTAATTTCTGATGTAGGGAGTCCTGCTGATTAATGTCTGATGTAGGGAGTCTTGCTGATTAATGTCTGATGTAGGGAGTCTTGCTGATTAATGTCTGATGTAGGGATTCTTGCACATTAATGTCTGATGTAGGGAGTCCTGTTGATTAATGTCTGATGTAGGGAGTCTTGCTGTTTAATGTCTGATGTAGGGAGTCCTGCTGATTAATTTCTGATTGTAGGGAGTCCTGTTGATTAATGTCTGATGTAGGGAGTCTTGCTGATTAATGTCTGATTTAGGGAGTCTTGCTGGTTAATGTCTGATGTAGGGAGTCTTGCTGGTTAATGTCTGATGTAGGGAGTCTTGCTGGTTAATGTCTGATGTAGGGAGTCTTGGTGATTGATGTCTGATGTAGGGAGTCTTGCTGATTAATGTTTGATGTAGGGAGTCCTGCTGATTAATGTATGATGTAGGGAATTCCTGCTGAGTAATATCTTATGTAGGGAGCCTTGCTGTTTAATGTCTGATGTAGGGTGCTTGCTGTTTAATGTCTGATGTAGGGAGCCTTGCTGTTTAACGTCTGATGTAGGGAGCCTTGCTGATTAATGTCTGATGTAGGGAGCCTTGCTGTTTAATGTCTGATGTAGGGAGTCTTGCTGATTAATGTCTGATGTAGGGAGTCTTGCTGATTAATGTCTGATGTAGGGAGTCTTGTTGATTAATGTCTGATGTAGGGAATTCCTGCTGAGTAATGTCTTATGTATGGAGCCTTGCTGTTTAATGTCTTATGTAGGGAGCCTTGCTGTTTAATGTCTGATGTAGGGAGGCTTGCTGTTTACTGTCTGATGTAGGGAGCCTTGCTGATTAATGTCTGATGTAGGGAGCCTTGCTGTTTAAGGTCTGATGTAGGGAGTCTTGCTGATTAATGTCTGATGTAGGGAGTCTTGCTGATTAATGTCTGATGTAGGGAGTCTTGCTGATTAATGTCTGATGTAGGGAGTCTTGCTGGTTAATGACTGATGTAGGGAGTTTTGCTGGTTAATGTCTGATGTAGGGAGCCTTGTTGGTTAATGTCTGATGTAGGGAGTCCTGCTTATTAATTTCTGATGTAGGGAGTCCTGCTGATTAAAGTCTGATGTAGGGAGTCTTGCTGATTAATTTCTGATGTAGGGAGTCTTGCTGATTAATGTCTGATGTAGTGAGTCTTGCTGATTAATGTCTGATGTAGAGAGTCTTGCTGATTAATGTCTGATGTAGGGAGTCTTGCTGATTAATGTCTGATGTAGGGAGTCTAGCTGGTTAATGTCTGATGTAGGGAGTCTTGCTGGTTAATGTCTGATGTAGAGAGTCTTGCTGGTTAATGTCTGATGTAGTGAGTCTTGCTGATTAATGTCTGATGTAGGGAGTCTTGCTGGTTAATGTCTGATGTAGGGAGTCTTGCTGATTAATGTCTGATGTAGGGAGTCTTGCTGATTAATGTCTGATGTAGGGAGTCTTGCTGGTTAATGTCTGATGTAGGGAGTCTTGCTGGTTAATGTCTGATGTAGGGAGTCTTGCTGATTAATATCTGATGTAGGGAGTCTTGCTGATTAATATCTGATGTAGGGAGTCTTGCACATTAATGTCTGATGTAGGGAGTCTTGCTGATTAATGTCTGATGTAGGGAGTCTTGCTCTTTAATGACTGATGTAGGGAGTCTTGCTGGTTAATGTCTGATGTAGGGAGTCTTGTTGATTATTGTCTGATGTAGGGAGTCCTGCTGATTAATTTCTGATGTAGGGATTCCTGCTGATTAATGTCTGATGTAGGGAGTCTTGCTGATTAATGTCTGATGTAGGGAGTCTTGCTGATTAATGTCTGATGTAGGGAGTCCTGTTGATTAATGTCTGATGTAGGGAGTCTTGCTGTTTAATGTCTGATATAGGGAGTCCTGCTGATTAATTTCTGATTGTAGGGAGTCCTGTTGATTAATGTCTGATGTAGGGAGTCTTGCTGATTAATGTCTGATTTAGGGAGTCTTGCTGGTTAATGTCTGATGTAGGGAGTCTTGCTGGTTAATGTCTGATGTAGGGAGTCTTGCTGGTTAATGTGTGATGTAGGGAGTCTTGCTGTTTAAGGTCTGATGTAGGGAGTCTTGCTGGTTAATGTCTGATGTAGGGAGTCTTGCTGGTTAATATCTGATATAGGGAGTCTTGCTGGTTAATGTCTGATGTAGGGAGTCTTGCTGATTAATGTCTGATGTAGGGAGTCTTGCTGATTAATGTCTGATGTAGGGAGTCTTGCTAATTAATGTCTGATGTATGGAGTCTTGCTGGTTAATGTCTGATGTAGGGAGTCTTGCTGGTTAATATCTGATGTAGGGTGTCTTGCACATTAATGTCTGATGTAGGGAGACTTGCTGATTAATGTCTGATGTAGGGAGTCTTGCTGGTTAATGACTGATGTAGGGAGTCTTGCTGGTTAATGTCTGATGTAGGGAGTCTTGTTGGTTAATGTCTGATGTAGGGAGTCCTGCTTATTAATTTCTGATGTAGGGAGTCCTGCTGATTAATGTCTGATGTAGGGAGTCTTGCTGATTAATGTCTGATGTAGGGAGTCTTGCTGTTTAATGTATGATGTAGGGAACCCAGCTGATTAATTTCTGATGTTTGAAGTCCTGCTGATTAATGTCTGATGTAGGGAGTCTTGCTGATTAATGTCTGATGTAGGGAATTCCTGCTCAGTAATGTCTTATGTATGGAGCCTTGCTGTTTAATGTCTGATGTAGGGAGCCTTGCTGTTTAATGTCTGATGTAGGGAGCCTTGCTGTTTAATGTCTGATGTAGGGAGCCTTGCTGATTAAAGTCTGATGTAGGGAGCCTTGCTGTTTAATGTCTGATGTAGGGAGTCTTGCTGATTAATGTCTGATGTAGGGAGTCTAGCTGGTTAATGTCTGATGTAAGGAGTCTTGCTGGTTAATGTCTGATGTAGAGAGTCTTGCTGGTTAATGTCTGATGTAGGAAGTCTTGCTGATTAATGGCTGATGTAGGGAGTCTTGCTGGTTAATGTCTGATGTAGACAGTCTTGCTGATTAATGTCTGATGTAGGGAGTCTTGCTGATTAATGTCTGATGTAGGGGGTCTTGCTGGTTAATGTCTGATGTAGGGAGTCTTGCTGGTTAATGACTGATGTAGGGAGTTTTGCTGGTTAATGTCTGATGTAGGGAGCCTTGTTGGTTAATGTCTGATGTAGGGAGTCCTGCTTATTAATTTCTGATGTAGGGAGTCCTGCTGATTAAAGTCTGATGTAGGGAGTCTTGCTGATTAATTTCTGATGTAGGGAGTCTTGCTGATTAATGTCTGATGTAGTGAGTCTTGCTGATTAATGTCTGATGTAGGGAGTCTTGCTGATTAATGTCTGATGTAGGGAGTCTTGCTGATTAATGTCTGATGTAGGGAGTCTAGCTGGTTAATGTCTGATGTAGGGAGTCTTGCTGGTTAATGTCTGATGTAGAGAGTCTTGCTGGTTAATGTCTGATGTAGTGAGTCTTGCTGATTAATGTCTGATGTAGGGAGTCTTGCTGGTTAATGTCTGATGTAGGGAGTCTTGCTGATTAATGTCTGATGTAGGGAGTCTTGCTGATTAATGTCTGATGTAGGGAGTCTTGCTGGTTAATGTCTGATGTAGGGAGTCTTGCTGGTTAATGTCTGATGTAGGGAGTCTTGCTGATTAATATCTGATGTAGGGAGTCTTGCTGATTAATATCTGATGTAGGGAGTCTTGCACATTAATGTCTGATGTAGGGAGTCTTGCTGATTAATGTCTGATGTAGGGAGTCTTGCTCTTTAATGATTGATGTAGGGAGTCTTGCTGGTTAATGTCTGATGTAGGGAGTCTTGTTGATTATTGTCTGATGTAGGGAGTCCTGCTGATTAATTTCTGATGTAGGGAGTCCTGCTGATTAATGTCTGATGTAGGGAGTCTTGCTGATTAATGTCTGATGTAGGGAGTCTTGCTGATTAATGTCTGATGTAGGGAGTCCTGTTGATTAATGTCTGATGTAGGGAGTCTTGCTGTTTAATGTCTGATATAGGGAGTCCTGCTGATTAATTTCTGATTGTAGGGAGTCCTGTTGATTAATGTCTGATGTAGGGAGTCTTGCTGATTAATGTCTGATTTAGGGAGTCTTGCTGGTTAATGTCTGATGTAGGGAGTCTTGCTGGTTAATGTCTGATGTAGGGAGTCTTGCTGGTTAATGTGTGATGTAGGGAGTCTTGCTGTTTAAGGTCTGATGTAGGGAGTCTTGCTGGTTAATGTCTGATGTAGAGAGTCTTGCTGGTTAATATCTGATATAGGGAGTCTTGCTGGTTAATGGCTGATGTAGGGAGTCTTGCTGATTAATGTCTGATGTAGGGAGTCTTGCTGATTAATGTCTGATGTAGGGAGTCTTGCTAATTAATGTCTGATGTATGGAGTCTTGCTGGTTAATGTCTGATGTAGGGAGTCTTGCTGGTTAATATCTGATGTAGGGTGTCTTGCACATTAATGTCTGATGTAGGGAGACTTGCTGATTAATGTCTGATGTAGGGAGTCTTGCTGGTTAATGACTGATGTAGGGAGTCTTGCTGGTTAATGTCTGATGTAGGGAGTCTTGTTGGTTAATGTCTGATGTAGGGAGTCCTGCTTATTAATTTCTGATGTAGGGAGTCCTGCTGAATAATGTCTGATGTAGGGAGTCTTGCTGATTAATGTCTGATGTAGGGAGTCTTGCTGTTTAATGTATGATGTAGGGAACCCAGCTGATTAATTTCTGATGTTTGAAGTCCTGTTGATTAATGTCTGATGTAGGGAGTCTTGCTGATTAATGTCTGATGTAGGGAATTCCTGCTCAGTAATGTCTTATGTATGGAGCCTTGCTGTTTAATGTCTGATGTAGGGAGCCTTGCTGTTTAATGTCTGATGTAGGGAGCCTTGCTGTTTAATGTCTGATGTAGGGAGCCTTGCTGATTAAAGTCTGATGTAGGGAGCCTTGCTGTTTAATGTCTGATGTAGGGAGTCTTGCTGATTAATGTCTGATGTAGGGAGTCTAGCTGGTTAATGTCTGATGTAAGGAGTCTTGCTGGTTAATGTCTGATGTAGAGAGTCTTGCTGGTTAATGTCTGATGTAGGAAGTCTTGCTGATTAATGGCTGATATAGGGAGTCTTGCTGGTTAATGTCTGATGTAGACAGTCTTGCTGATTAATGTCTGATGTAGGGAGTCTTGCTGATTAATGTCTGATGTAGGGGGTCTTGCTGGTTAATGTCTGATGTAGGGAGTCTTGCTGGTTAATGTCTGATGTAGGGAACCCAGCTGATTAATTTCTGATGTAGGAAGTCCTGCTGATTAATGTCTGATGTAGGGAGTCTTGCTGATTAATGTCTGATGTAGGGAATTCCTGCTGAGTAATGTCTTATGTATGGAGCCTTGCTGTTTAATGTCTGATGTAGGGAGCCTTGCTGTTTAATGTCTGATGTATGGAGCCTTGCTGTTTAATGTCTGATGTAGGGAGCCTTGCTGATTAAAGTCTGATGTAGGGAGCCTTGCTGTTTAATGTCTGATGTAGGGAGTCTTGCTGATTAATGTCTGATGTAGGGAGTCTAGCTGGTTAATGTCTGATGTAAGGAGTCTTGCTGGTTAATGTCTGATGTAGAGAGTTTTGCTGGTTAATGTCTGATGTAGGAAGTCTTGCTGATTAATGGCTGATGTAGGGAGTCTTGCTGGTTAATGTCTGATGTAGACAGTCTTGCTGATTAATGTCTGATGTAGGGAGTCTTGCTGATTAATGTCTGATGTAGGGAGTCTTGCTGGTTAATGTCTGATGTAGGGAGTCTTGCTGGTTAATGTCTGATGTAGGGAGTCCTGCTGATTAATTTCTGATGTAGGGAGTCCTGCTGATTAATGTCTGATGTAGGGAGTCTTGCTGATTAATGTCTGATGTAGGGAGTCTTGCTGATTAATGTCTGATGTAGGGAGTCCTGTTGATTAATGTCTGATGTAGGGAGTCTTGCTGTTTAATGTCTGATATAGGGAGTCCTGCTGATTAATTTCTGATTGTAGGGAGTCCTGTTGATTAATGTCTGATGTAGGGAGTCTTGCTGATTAATGTCTGATTTAGGGAGTCTTGCTGGTTAATGTCTGATGTAGGGAGTCTTGCTGGTTAATGTCTGATGTAGGGAGTCTTGCTGGTTAATGTGTGATGTAGGGAGTCTTGCTGTTTAAGGTCTGATGTAGGGAGTCTTGCTGGTTAATGTCTGATGTAGGGAGTCTTGCTGGTTAATATCTGATATAGGGAGTCTTGCTGGTTAATGTCTGATGTAGGGAGTCTTGCTGATTAATGTCTGATGTAGGGAGTCTTGCTGATTAATGTCTGATGTAGGGAGTCTTGCTAATTAATGTCTGATGTATGGAGTCTTGCTGGTTAATGTCTGATGTAGGGAGTCTTGCTGGTTAATATCTGATGTAGGGTGTCTTGCACATTAATGTCTGATGTAGGGAGACTTGCTGATTAATGTCTGATGTAGGGAGTCTTGCTGGTTAATGACTGATGTAGGGAGTCTTGCTGGTTAATGTCTGATGTAGTGAGTATTGCTGATTGATGTCTGATGTAGGGAGTCTTGCTGATTAATATCTGATGTAGGGTGTCTTGCACATTAATGTCTGATGTAGGGAGACTTGCTGATTAATGTCTTATGTAGGGAGTCTTGCTGGTTAATGACTGATGTAGGGAGTCTTGCTGGTTAATGTCTGATGTAGGGAGTCTTGTTGGTTAATGTCTGATGTAGGGAGTCCTGCTTATTAATTTCTGATGTAGGGAGTCCTGCTGATTAATGTCTGATGTAGGGAGTCTTGCTGATTAATGTCTGATGTAGGGAGTCTTGCTGATTAATGTCTGATGTAGGGAGTCTTGCACATTAATGTCTGATGTAGGGAGTCCTGTTGATTATTGTCTGATGTAGGGAGTCTTGCTGTTTAATGTATGATGTAGGGAACCCAGCTGATTAATTTCTGATGTAGGAAGTCCTGCTGATTAATGTCTGATGTAGGGAGTCTTGCTGATTAATGTCTGATGTAGGGAATTCCTGCTGAGTAATGTCTTATGTATGGAGCCTTGCTGTTTAATGTCTGATGTAGGGAGCCTTGCTGTTTAATGTCTGATGTAGGGAGCCTTGCTGTTTAATGTCTGATGTAGGGAGCCTTGCTGATTAAAGTCTGATGTAGGGAGAATTGCTGTTTAATGTCTGATGTAGGGAGTCTTGCTGATTAATGTCTGATGTAGGGAGTCTAGCTGGTTAATGTCTGATGTAAGGAGTCTTGCTGGTTAATGTCTGATGTAGAGAGTCTTGCTGGTTAATGTCTGATGTAGGAAGTCTTGCTGATTAATGGCTGATGTAGGGAGTCTTACTGGTTAATGTCTGATGTAGACAGTCTTGCTGATTAATGTCTGATGTAGGGAGTCTTGCTGATTAATGTCTGATGTAGGGAGTCTTGCTGGTTAATGTCTGATGTAGGGAGTCTTGCTGGTTAATGTCTGATGTAGGGAGTCTTGCTGATTAATATCTGATGTAGGGAGTTTTGCTGATTAATATCTGATGTAGGGAGTCTTGCACATTAATGTCTGATGTAGGGAGTCTTGCTGATTAATGTCTGATGTAGGGCGTCTTGCTCTTTAATGATTGATGTAGGGAGTCTTGCTGGTTAATGTCTGATGTAGGGAGTCTTGTTGATTATTGTCTGATGTAGGGAGTCCTGCTGATTAATTTCTGATGTAGGGAGCCTTGCTGTTTAATGTCTGATGAAGGGAGTCTTGCTGATTAAAGTCTGATGTAGGGAGTCTTGCTGATTAATGTCTGATGTAGGTAGTCTTGTTGATTAATGTCTGATGTAGGGAGTCTTGCTGATTAATGTCTGATGTAGGGAGTCTTGCTGGTTAATGTCTGATGTAGGGAGTCTTGCTGGCTAATGTCTGATGTAGGGAGTCTTGGTGATTAATGTCTGATGTAGGGAGTCTTACTGATTAATGTCTGATATAGGGCATTCCTGCTGAGTAATGTCTTATGTATGGAGCCTTGCTGTTTAATGTCTGATGTAGGGAGCCTTGCTGTTTAATGTCTGATGTAGGGAGGCTTGCTGTTTAATGTCTGATGTAGGGAGCCTTGCTGATTAATGTCTGATGTAGGGAGCCTTGCTGTTTAATGTCTGATGTAGGGAGTCTTGCTGATTAATGTCTGATGTAGGGAGTCTTACTGATTAATGTCTGATGTAGGGAGTCTTGCTGATTAATGTCTGATGTAGGGAGTCTTGCTGATTAATGTGTGTAGTAGGGAGTCTTTCTGGTTAATGTCTGATGTAGGGAGTCTTGATGGTTAATGTCTGATGTAGGGAGTCTTGCTGGTTAATATCTGATGTAGGGAGTCTTGCTGGTTAATGTCTGATGTAGGGAGTCTTGCTGATTAATGTCTGATGTAGGGAGTTTTGCTGATTAATGTCTGATGTAGGGAGTCTTGCTGGTTAATGTCTGATGTAGGGAGTCTTGCTGGTTAATGTCTGATGTAGTGAGTATTGCTGATTAATGTCTGATGTAGGGAGTCTTGCTGATTAATATCTGATGTAGGGTGTCTTGCACATTAATGTCTGATGTAGGGAGTCTTGCTGATTAATGTCTGATGCAGGGAATCTTGCTGGTTAATGACTGATGTAGGGAGTCTTGCTGGTTAATGTCTGATGTAGGGAGCCTTGTTGGTAAATGTCTGATGTATGGAGTCCTGCTTATTAATTTCTGATGTAGGGAGTCATGCTGTTTAATGTCTGATGTAGGGAGTCTTGCTGATTAATGTCTGATGTAGGGAGTCTTGCTGATTAATGTCTGATGTAGGGAGTCTTGCACATTAATGTCTGATGTAGGGAGTCTTGTTGATTATTGTCTGATGTAGGGAGTCTTGCTGTTTAATGTATGATGTAGGGAACCCAGCTGATTAATTTCTGATGTAGGGAGTTATGCTGATTAATGTCTGATGTAGGGAGTCTTGCTGATTAATGTCTGATGTAGGGAGTCTTGCTGGTTAATGTCTGATGTAGGGAGTCTTGCTGGTTAATGTCTGATGTAGGGAGACTTGCTGGTTAATGTCTGATGTAGGGAGTCTTGCTGGTTAATGTCTGATGTAGGGAGTCTTGGTGATTAATGTCTGATGTAGGGAGTCTTGCTGATTAATGTCTGATGTAGGGAGTCCTGCTGATTAATGTATGATGTAGGGAATTCCTGCTGAGTAATGTCTTATGTAGGGAGCCTTGCTGTTTAATGTCTGATGTAGGGTGCCTTGCTGTTTAATGTCTGATGTATGGAGACTTGCTGTTTAATATCTGATGTAGGGAGCCTTGCTGATTAATGTCTGATGTAGGGAGCCTTGCTGTTTAATGTCTGATGTAGGGAGTCTTGCTGAATAATATCTGATGTAGGGTGTCTTGCACATTAATGTCTGATGTAGGGAGTCTTGCTGATTAATGTCTGATGCAGGGAATCTTGCTGATTAATGTCTGACGTAGGGAGTCTTGCTCTTTAATGACTGATGTAGGGAGTCTTGCTGGTTAATGTCTGATGTAGGGAGTCTTGTTGAGTATTGTCTGATGTAGGGAGTCCTGCTGATTAATGTCTGATGTAGGGAGTCTTGCTGATTAATGTCTGATGTAGGTAGTCTTGCTGATTAATGTCTGATGTAGGGAGTCCTGTTGATTAATGTCTGATGTAGGGAGTCTTGCTGTTTAATGTCTGATGTAGGGAGTCCTGCTGATTAATTTCTGATTGTAGGGAGTCCTGTTGATTAATGTCTGATGTAGGGAGTCTTGCTGATTAATGTCTGATTTAGGGAGTCTTGCTGGTTAATGTCTGATGTAGGGAGTCTTGCTGGTTAATGTCTGATGTAGGGAGTCTTGCTGGTTAATGTGTGATGTAGGGAGTCTTGCTGTTTAAGGTCTGATGTAGGGAGTCTTGCTGGTTAATGTCTGATGTAGGGAGTCTTGCTGGTTAATATCTCATATAGGGAGTCTTGCTGGTTAATGTCTGATGTAGGGAGTCTTGCTGATTAATGTCTGATGTAGGGAGTCTTGCTGATTAATGTCTGATGTAGGGAGTCTTGCTGATTAATGTCTGATGTAGGGAGTCTTGCTGATTAATGTCTGATGTAGGGAGTCTTGCTGATTAATGTCTGATGTATGGAGTCTTGCTGGTTAATGTCTGATGTAGGGAGTCTTGCTGGTTAATGTCTGATGTAGTGAGTATTGCTGATTAATGTCTGATGTAGGGAGTCTTGTTAGTTAATGTCTGATGTAGGGTGTCTTGCACATTAATGTCTGATGTAGGGAGTCTTGCTGATTAATGTCTGATGTAGGGAGTCTTGCTGATTAATGTCTGATGTAGGGAGTCTTGCTGATTAATGTCTGATGTAGGGAGTCTAGCACATTAATGTCTGATGTAGGGAGTCCTGTTGATTATTGTCTGATGTAGGGAGTCTTGCTGTTTAATGTATGATGTAGGGAACCCAGCTGATTAATTTCTGATGTAGGAAGTCCTGCTGATTAATGTCTGATGTAGGGAGTCTTGCTGATTAATGTCTGATGTAGGGAATTCCTGCTGAGTAATGTCTTATGTATGGAGCCTTGCTGTTTAATGTCTGATGTAGGGAGCCTTGCTGTTTAATGTCTGATGTAGGGAGCCTTGCTGTTTAATGTCTGATGTAGGGAGCCTTGCTGATTAAAGTCTGATGTAGGGAGCCTTGCTGTTTAATGTCTGATGTAGGGAGTCTTGCTGATTAATGTCTGATGTAGGGAGTCTTGCTGATTAATGTCTGATGTAGGGAGTCTTGCTGATTAATGTCTGATGTAGGGAGTCTAGCTGGTTAATGTCTGATGTAAGGAGTCTTGCTGGTTAATGTCTGATGTAGAGAGTCTTGCTGGTTAATGTCTGATGTAGGAAGTCTTGCTGATTAATGGCTGATGTAGGGAGTCTTGCTGGTTAATGTCTGATGTAGAGAGTCTTGCTGATTAATGTCTGATGTAGGGAGTCTTGCTGATTAATGTCTGATGTAGGGAGTCTTGCTGGTTAATGTCTGATGTAGGGAGTCTTGCTGGTTAATGTCTGATGTAGGGAGTCTTGCTGATTAATATCTGATGTAGGGAGTTTTGCTGATTAATATCTGATGTAGGGAGTCTTGCACATTAATGTCTGATGTAGGGAGTCTTGCTGATTAATGTCTGATGTAGGGCGTCTTGCTCTTTAATGATTGATGTAGGGAGTCTTGCTGGTTAATGTCTGATGTAGGGAGTCTTGTTGATTATTGTCTGATGTAGGGAGTCCTGCTGATTAATTTCTGATGTAGGGAGTCCTGCTGATTAATGTCTGATGTAGGGAGTCTTGCTGATTAATGTCTGATGTAGGGAGCCTTGCTGATTAATGTCTGATGTAGGGAACCTTGCTGTTTAATGTCTGATGTAGGGAGTCTTGCTGATTAATGTCTGATGTAGGGAGTCTTGCTGATTAATGTCTGATGTAGGTAGTCTTGTTGATTAATGTCTGATGTAGGGAGTCTTGCTGATTAATGTCTGATGTAGGGAGTCTTGCTGGTTAATGTCTGATGTAGGGAGTCTTGCTGGCTAATGTCTGATGTAGGGAGTCTTGGTGATTAATGTCTGATGTAGGGAGTCTTGCTGATTAATGTCTGATGTAGGGAATTCCTGCTGAGTAATGTCTTATGTATGGAGCCTTGCTGTTTAATGTCTGATGTAGGGAGCCTTGCTGTTTAATGTCTGATGTAGGGAGGCTTGCTGTTTAATCTCTGATGTAGGGAGCCTTGCTGATTAATGTCTGATGTAGGGAGCCTTGCTGTTTAATGTCTGATGTAGGGAGTCTTGCTGATTAATGTCTGATGTAGGGAGTCTTACTGATTAATGTCTGATGTAGGGAGTCTTGCTGATTAATGTCTGGTGTAGGGAGTCTTGCTGATTAATGTGTGTAGTAGGGAGTCTTTCTGGTTAATGTCTGATGTAGGGAGTCTTGCTGGTTAATGTCTGATGTAGGGAGTCTTGCTGGTTAATATCTGATGTAGGGAGTCTTGCTGGTTAATGTCTGATGTAGGGAGTCTTGCTGATTAATGTCTGATGTAGGGAGTCTTGCTGATTAATGTCTGATGTAGGGAGTCTTGCTGATTAATGTCTGATGTAGGGAGTCTTGCTGGTTAATGTCTGATGTAGTGAGTATTGCTGATTAATGTCTGATGTAGGGAGTCTTGCTGATTAACATCTGATGTAGGGTGTCTTGCACATTAATGTCTGATGTAGGGAGTCTTGCTGATTAATGTCTGATGCAGGGAATCTTGCTGGTTAATGACTGATGTAGGGAGTCTTGCTGGTTAATGTCTGATGTAGGGAGCCTTGTTGGTTAATGTCTGATGTATGGAGTCCTGCTTATTAATTTCTGATGTAGGGAGTCCTGCTGATTAATGTCTGATGTAGGGAGTCTTTCTGATTAATGTCTGATGTAGGGAGTCTTGCTGATTAATGTCTGATGTAGGGAGTCTTGCACATTAATGTCTGATGTAGGGAGTCTTGTTGATTATTGTCTGATGTAGGGAGTCTTGCTGTTTAATGTATGATGTAGGGAACCCAGCTGATTAATTTCTGATGTAGGGAGTTATGCTGATTAATGTCTGATGTAGGGAGTCTTGCTGATTAATGTCTGATGTAGGGAGTCTTGCTGGTTAATGTCTGATGTAGGGAGTCTTGCTGGTTAATGTCTGATGTAGGGAGTCTTGCTGGTTAATGTCTGATGTAGGGAGTCTTGCTGGTTAATGTCTGATGTAGGGAGTCTTTGTGATTAATGTCTGATGTAGGGAGTCTTGCTGATTAATTTCTGATGTAGGGAGTCCTGCTGATTAATGTATGATGTAGGGAATTCCTGCTGAGTAATGTCTTATGTAGGGAGCCTTGCTGTTTAATGTCTGATGTAGGGTGCCTTGCTGTTTAATGTCTGATGTATGGAGACTTGCTGTTTAATATCTGATGTAGGGAGCCTTGCTGATTAATGTCTGATGTAGGGAGCCTTGCTGTTTAATGTCTGATGTAGGGAGTCTTGCTGATTAATGTCTGATGTAGGGAGTCTTGCTGATTAATGTCTGATGTAGGTAGTCTTGTTGATTAATGTCTGATGTAGGGAGTCTTGCTGATTAATGTCTGATGTAGGGAGTCTTGTTGGTTAATGTCTGATGTAGGGAGTCTTGCTGTCTAATGTCTGATGTAGGGAGTCTTGGTGATTAATGTCTGATGTAGGGAGTCTTGCTGATTAATGTCTGATGTAGGGAATTCCTGCTGAGTAATGTCTTATGTATGGAGCCTTGCTGTTTAATGTCTGATGTAGGGAGCCTTGCTGTTTAATGTCTGATGTAGGGAGGCTTGCTGTTTAATGTCTAATGTAGGGAGCCTTGCTGATTAATGTCTGATGTAGGGAGCCTTGCAGTTTAATGTCTGATGTAGGGAGTCTTGCTGATTAATGTCTGATGTAGGGAGTCTTACTGATTAATGTCTGATGTAGGGAGTCTTGCTGATTAATGTCTGATGTAGGGAGTCTTGCTGGTTAATGTCTGATGTAGGGAGTCTTGCTGGTTAATATCTGATGTAGGGAGTCTTGCTGATTAATGTCTGATGTAGGGAGTCTTTCTGATTAATGTCTGATGTAGGGAGTCTTGCTGGTTAATGTCTGATGTAGGGAGTCTTGCTGGTTAATGTCTGATGTAGGGAGTCTTGCTGATTAATGTCTGATGTAGGGAGTCTTGCTGATTAATGTCTGATGTAGGGAGTCTTGCTGGTTAATGTCTGATGTAGGGAGTCTTGCTGGTTAATGTCTGATGTAGTGAGTATTGTTGATTAATGTCTGATGTAGGGAGTCTTGCTGATTAATATCTGATGTAGGGTGTCTTGCACATTAATGTCTGATGTAGGGAGTCTTGCTGATTAATGTCTGATGCAGGGAATCTTGCTGGTTAATGACTGATGTAGGGAGTCTTGCTGGTTAATGTCTGATGTAGGGAGCCTTGTTGGTTAATGTCTGATGTATGGAGTCCTGCTTATTAATTTCTGATGTAGGGAGTCCTGCTGAATAATGTCTGATGTAGGGAGTCTTGCTGATTAATGTCTGATGTAGGGAGTCTTGCTGATTAATGTCTGATGTAGGGAGTCTTGCACATTAATGTCTGATGTAGGGAGTCTTGTTGATTATTGTCTGATGTAGGGAGTCTTGCTGTTTAATGTATGATGTAGGGAACCCAGCTGATTAATTTCTGATGTAGGGAGTTATGCTGATTAATGTCTGATGTAGGGAGTCTTGCTGATTAATGTCTGATGTAGGGAGTCTTGCTGGTTAATGTCTGATGTAGGGAGTCTTGCTGGTTAATGTCTGATGTTGGGAGTCTTGATGGTTAATGTTTGATGTAGGGAGTCTTGCTGATTAATGTCTGATGTAGGGAGTCTTGCTGATTAATGTCTGATGTAGGGAGTCCTGCTGATTAATGTCTGATGTAGGGAATTCCTGCTGAGTAATGTCTTATGTATGGAGCCTTGCTGTTTAATGTCTGATGTAGGGAGCCTTGCTGTTTAATGTCTGATGTAGTGAGCCTTGCTGTTTAATGTCTGATGTAGGGAGCCTTGCTGTTTAATGTCTTATGTAGTGAGCCTTGCTGTTTAATGTCTGATGTAGGGAGCCATGCTGTTTAATGTCTTATGTAGTGAGACTTGCTGATTAATGTGTGATGTAGGGAGCCTTGCTGTTTAATGTCTGATGTAGGGAATCTTGATGATTAATGTCTGATCCAGAGATTCTTGCTGTTTAATGTCTGATGTAGGGAGCCTTGCTGATTAATGTCTGATGTAAGGAGTCTTGCTGATTAATGTCTGATGTAGGGAGTCTTGCTGATTAATGTCTGATGTAGGGAGTCTTGCTGATTAATGTCTGATGTAGGGAGTCTTGCTGGTTAATGTCTGATGTAGGGAGTCTTGCTGGTTAATGTCTGATGTAGAGAGTCTTGCTGGTTAATGTCTGATGTAGGGAGTCTTGCTGGTTAATGTCTGATGTAGGGAGTCTTGCTGGTTAATGTCTGATGTAGGGAGTCTTGCTGATTAATGTCTGATGTAGGGAGTCTTGCTGATTAATGTCTGATGTAGGGAGTCTTGCTGGTTAATGTCTGATGTAGGGAGTCTTGCTGATTAATATCTGATGTAGGGAGTCTTGCTGATTAATATCTGATGTAGGGAGTCTTGCTGATTAATGTCTGATGTAGGGAGTCCTGCTGATTAATGTCTAATGTAGGGAGTCTTGCTGTTTAATGTCTGATGTAGGGAGCCTTGCTGTTTAATGTCTGATGTAGGGAGACTTGCTGATTAATGTGTGATGTAGGGAGCCTTGCTGTTTAATTTCTGATGTAGGGAATCTTGCTGACTAATGTCTGATCCAGAGATTCTTGCGGATTAATGTCTGATGTAGGGAGTCTTGCACATTAATGTCTGATGTAGGGAGTCTTGCTGATTAATGTCTGATGTAGGGAGTCTTGCTGTTTAATGTCTGATGTAGGGAGTCCTGCTGATTAATTTCTGATGTAGGGAGTCCTGCTGATTAATGTCTTATGTAGGGAGCCTTGCTGTTTAATGTCTTATATTGGGAGCCTTGCTGTTTAATGTCTGATGTAGGGAGCCTTGCTGTTTAATGTCTGATGTAGGGAGACTTGCTGATTAATGTGTGATGTGGGGAGTCTTGCTGGTTAATGTCTGATGTAGGGAGTCTTGTTGGTTAATGTCTGATGTAGGGAGTCCTGCTTATTAATTTCTGATGTAGGGAGTTTTGCTGATTAATGTCTGATGTAGGGACTCTTGCTGATTAATGTCTGATGTAGGGAGTCTTACACATTAATGTCTGATGTAGGGAGTCTTGTTGATTATTGTCTGATGTAGGGAGTCTTGCTGTTTAATGTATGATGTAGGGAACCCAGCTGATTAATTTCTGATGTAGGGAGTTATGCTGATTAATGTCTGATGTAGGGAGTCTTGCTGATTAATGTCTGATGTAGGGAGTCTTGCTGGTTAATGTCTGATGTAGGGAGTCTTGCTGGTTAATGTCTGATGTTGGGAGTCTTGATGGTTAATGTTTGATGTAGGGAGTCTTGCTGATTAATGTCTGATGTAGGGAGTCTTGCTGATTAATGTCTGATGTAGGGAGTCCTGCTGATTAATGTCTGATGTAGGGAATTCCTGCTGAGTAATGTCTTATGTATGGAGCCTTGCTGTTTAATGTCTGATGTAGGGAGCCTTGCTGTTTAATGTCTGATGTAGTGAGCCTTGCTGTTTAATGTCTGATGTAGGGAGCCTTGCTGTTTAATGTCTTATGTAGTGAGCCTTGCTGTTTAATGTCTGATGTAGGGAGCCATGCTGTTTAATGTCTTATGTAGTGAGACTTGCTGATTAATGTGTGATGTAGGGAGCCTTGCTGTTTAATGTCTGATGTAGGGAATCTTGATGATTAATGTCTGATCCAGAGATTCTTGCTGTTTAATGTCTGATGTAGGGAGCCTTGCAGATTAATGTCTGATGTAGGGAGCCTTGCTGTTTCATGTCTGACGTAAGGAGTCTTGCTGATTAATGTCTGATGTAGGGAGTCTTGCTGATTAATGTCTGATGTAGGGAGTCTTGCTGATTAATGTCTGATGTAGGGAGTCTTGCTGGTTAATGTCTGATGTAGGGAGTCTTGCTGGTTAATGTCTGATGTAGAGAGTCTTGCTGGTTAATGTCTGATGTAGGGAGTCTTGCTGGTTAATGTCTGATGTAGGGAGTCTTGCTGGTTAATGTCTGATGTAGGGAGTCTTGCTGGTTAATGTCTGATGTAGGGAGTCTTGCTGAATAATGTCTGATGTAGGGAGTCTTGCTGATTAATGTCTGATGTAGGGAGTCTTGCTGATTAATGTCTGATGTAGGGAGTCTTGCACATTAATGTCTGATGTAGGGAGTCTTGTTGATTATTGTCTGATGTAGGGAGTCTTGCTGTTTAATGTATGATGTAGGGAACCCAGCTGATTAATTTCTGATGTAGGGAGTTATGCTGATTAATGTCTGATGTAGGGAGTCTTGCTGATTAATGTCTGATGTAGGGAGTCTTGCTGGTTAATGTCTGATGTAGGGAGTCTTGCTGGTTAATGTCTGATGTTGGGAGTCTTGATGGTTAATGTTTGATGTAGGGAGTCTTGCTGATTAATGTCTGATGTAGGGAGTCTTGCTGATTAATGTCTGATGTAGGGAGTCCTGCTGATTAATGTCTGATGTAGGGAATTCCTGCTGAGTAATGTCTTATGTATGGAGCCTTGCTGTTTAATGTCTGATGTAGGGAGCCTTGCTGTTTAATGTCTGATGTAGTGAGCCTTGCTGTTTAATGTCTGATGTAGGGAGCCTTGCTGTTTAATGTCTTATGTAGTGAGCCTTGCTGTTTAATGTCTGATGTAGGGAGCCATGCTGTTTAATGTCTTATGTAGTGAGACTTGCTGATTAATGTGTGATGTAGGGAGCCTTGCTGTTTAATGTCTGATGTAGGGAATCTTGATGATTAATGTCTGATCCAGAGATTCTTGCTGTTTAATGTCTGATGTAGGGAGCCTTGCTGATTAATGTCTGATGTAAGGAGTCTTGCTGATTAATGTCTGATGTAGGGAGTCTTGCTGATTAATGTCTGATGTAGGGAGTCTTGCTGATTAATGTCTGATGTAGGGAGTCTTTGTGGTTAATGTCTGATGTAGGGAGTCTTGCTGGTTAATGTCTGATGTAGAGAGTCTTGCTGGTTAATGTCTGATGTAGGGAGTCTTGCTGGTTAATGTCTGATGTAGGGAGTCTTGCTGGTTAATGTCTGATGTAGGGAGTCTTGCTGATTAATGTCTGATGTAGGGAGTCTTGCTGATTAATGTCTGATGTAGGGAGTCTTGCTGGTTAATGTCTGATGTAGGGAGTCTTGCTGATTAATATCTGATGTAGGGAGTCTTGCTGATTAATATCTGATGTAGGGAGTCTTGCTGATTAATGTCTGATGTAGGGAGTCCTGCTGATTAATGTCTAATGTAGGGAGTCTTGCTGTTTAATGTCTGATGTAGGGAGCCTTGCTGTTTAATGTCTGATGTAGGGAGACTTGCTGATTAATGTGTGATGTAGGGAGCCTTGCTGTTTAATTTCTGATGTAGGGAATCTTGCTGACTAATGTCTGATCCAGAGATTCTTGCGGATTAATGTCTGATGTAGGGAGTCTTGCACATTAATGTCTGATGTAGGGAGTCTTGCTGATTAATGTCTGATGTAGGGAGTCTTGCTGTTTAATGTCTGATATAGGGAGTCCTGCTGATTAATTTCTGATGTAGGGAGTCCTGCTGATTAATGTCTTATGTAGGGAGCCTTGCTGTTTAATGTCTTATATTGGGAGCCTTGCTGTTTAATGTCTGATGTAGGGAGCCTTGCTGTTTAATGTCTGATGTAGGGAGACTTGCTGATTAATGTGTGATGTGGGGAGTCTTGCTGGTTAATGTCTGATGTAGGGAGTCTTGTTGGTTAATGTCTGATGTAGGGAGTCCTGCTTATTAATTTCTGATGTAGGGAGTTTTGCTGATTAATGTCTGATGTAGGGACTCTTGCTGATTAATGTCTGATGTAGGGAGTCTTACACATTAATGTCTGATGTAGGGAGTCTTGTTGATTATTGTCTGATGTAGGGAGTCTTGCTGTTTAATGTATGATGTAGGGAACCCAGCTGATTAATTTCTGATGTAGGGAGTTATGCTGATTAATGTCTGATGTAGGGAGTCTTGCTGATTAATGTCTGATGTAGGGAGTCTTGCTGGTTAATGTCTGATGTAGGGAGTCTTGCTGGTTAATGTCTGATGTTGGGAGTCTTGATGGTTAATGTTTGATGTAGGGAGTCTTGCTGATTAATGTCTGATGTAGGGAGTCTTGCTGATTAATGTCTGATGTAGGGAGTCCTGCTGATTAATGTCTGATGTAGGGAATTCCTGCTGAGTAATGTCTTATGTATGGAGCCTTGCTGTTTAATGTCTGATGTAGGGAGCCTTGCTGTTTAATGTCTGATGTAGTGAGCCTTGCTGTTTAATGTCTGATGTAGGGAGCCTTGCTGTTTAATGTCTTATGTAGTGAGCCTTGCTGTTTAATGTCTGATGTAGGGAGCCATGCTGTTTAATGTCTTATGTAGTGAGACTTGCTGATTAATGTGTGATGTAGGGAGCCTTGCTGTTTAATGTCTGATGTAGGGAATCTTGATGATTAATGTCTGATCCAGAGATTCTTGCTGTTTAATGTCTGATGTAGGGAGCCTTGCAGATTAATGTCTGATGTAGGGAGCCTTGCTGTTTCATGTCTGATGTAAGGAGTCTTGCTGATTAATGTCTGATGTAGGGAGTCTTGCTGATTAATGTCTGATGTAGGGAGTCTTGCTGATTAATGTCTGATGTAGGGAGTCTTGCTGGTTAATGTCTGATGTAGGGAGTCTTGCTGGTTAATGTCTGATGTAGAGAGTCTTGCTGGTTAATGTCTGATGTAGGGAGTCTTGCTGGTTAATGTCTGATGTAGGGAGTCTTGCTGGTTAATGTCTGATGTAGGGAGTCTTGCTGATTAATGTCTGATGTAGGGAGTCTTGCTATTTAATGTCTGATGTAGAGAGTCTTGCTGGTTAATGTCTGATGTAGGGAGTCTTGCTGGTTAATGTCTGATGTAGGGAGTCTTGCTGGTTAATGTCTGATGTAGGGAGTCTTGCTGATTAATGTCTGATGTAGGGAGTCTTGCTGATTAATGTCTGATGTAGGGAGTCTTGCTGGTTAATGTCTGATGTAGGGAGTCTTGCTGATTAATATCTGATGTAGGGAGTCTTGCTGATTAATATCTGATGTAGGGAGTCTTGCTGATTAATGTCTGATGTAGGGAGTCCTGCTGATTAATGTCTAATGTAGGGAGTCTTGCTGTTTAATGTCTGATGTAGGGAGCCTTGCTGTTTAATGTCTGATGTAGGGAGACTTGCTGATTAATGTGTGATGTAGGGAGCCTTGCTGTTTAATTTCTGATGTAGGGAATCTTGCTGACTAATGTCTGATCCAGAGATTCTTGCGGATTAATGTCTGATGTAGGGAGTCTTGCACATTAATGTCTGATGTAGGGAGTCTTGCTGATTAATGTCTGATGTAGGGAGTCTTGCTGTTTAATGTCTGATGTAGGGAGTCCTGCTGATTAATTTCTGATGTAGGGAGTCCTGCTGATTAATGTCTTATGTAGGGAGTCTTGCTGATTAATGTCTGATGTAGGGAGCCTTGCTGTTTAATGTCTTATATAGGGAGCCTTGCTGTTTAATGTCTGATGTAGGGAGCCTTGCTGTTTAATGTCTGATGTAGGGAGACTTGCTGATTAATGTGTGATGTAGGGAGTCTTGCTGGTTAATGTCTGATGTAGGGAGTCTTGTTGGTTAATGTCTGATGTAGGGAGTCCTGCTTATTAATTTCTGATGTAGGGAGTTTTGCTGATTAATGTCTGATGTAGGGACTCTTGCTGATTAATGTCTGATGTAGGGAGTCTTGCACATTAATGTCTGATGTAGGGAGTCCTGTTGATTAATGTCTGATGTAGGGAGTCTTGCTGTTTAATGTCTGATGTAGGGAGTCCTGCTGATTAATTTCTGATGTAGGGAGTTCTGCTGATTAATGTCTGATGTAGGGAGTCTTGCTAATTAATGTCTTATGTAGGGAGTCTTGTTGATTTATGTCTGATGTAGGGAGTCTTGCTGATTAATGTCTGATGTAGGGAGCCTTGCTGATTAATTTCTGATGTAGGGTGTCCTGCTGATTAATGTCTGATATAGGGAACCTTGCTGATTAATATCTGATGTAGGGAGTACTGCTGATTAATGTCTCATGTAGGGAGTCTTGCTGTTTAATGTCTGATGTAGGGAGTCTTGCTGATTCATGTCTGTGTAGGAAATCTTGATGATTAATGCCTGATGTAGGGAATCTTGATGATTAATGTCTGATGAAGGCAGTCTTGCTGATTAATGTCTGATGTGGAGAATCTTATGATTAATGTATGATGCAGGGAATCATGATAATTAATTCCTGATATAGGGAAACTTGCTGGCTAATGTCTCTTGTAGGGAATCAGTCAATCAATCATGTGCCATGCCGGAAAGCGTGGGCGGTCATGACTCGCCATTTCACTCGATCACCAGTGTCTTGGATCAGCTCAGTGTTCCTATATAATTTAACAAAGTTGTGCCTATTTCAATCGAGATGCTGTGTATTTCATTGTGTTTTTCTAAAAACTGGATCTAATACTAATTAATATATTAAGTTTATGTGACTATTAGTTAGTGAAATGCTGATTTCTTTGTGAAATGTAAGGTAAGAACGTTCAGTTTTGAAAACTACCAATTATCGATTAACGTCAACGTGTGATTTAACCATGTGGGACTAGCGCGTGGTTAGTCGCCAAGCACGCGTTACCGAAAGGCGGCGAACTTGTGTGTACTCCCGGCCTGTTGGAGCCTCATACATTACTAATATGGCGTCCAACTTACGGAACTCTACTTTATCCAAGCGCAATGAAAATACAATTAAAGACAAGACGGGGAAAAGTTTGACGAGCACGCCACCCAAACGTCGGATTTCTTCAACGCCAACTTCACACGTGTGGTCTAGTGAATCTGCAGACACTGATCCCAAGCTCAAGCTGGTCGAACATCACAGTTCAGTAGCCCAATCTGATGAGACTAACACATCATCTTTAGTCACTCTTTCCTCAGCCGAACCACACAACCACAACGCCTGCCGTGAACTCATCCAGGCTTTGGAGGACAGGCTAAAAGACTTTATTTCCAACAACACAACTAATATCATTTCCGTGTTTAAAGAAGAAAACGCTCGCCTTCAAAAAGAAATCCACCTCCTTAAAGAAGAGAAGGACACCTTTAAAACAACAATCCATGCCTTAAAACTAAAGAGTGCACAGTCATTTGACAAAAGTGCACAAACAGGAAGTATTCATAGTGCTGCAGAGGTGTGTATGACCAGTGGATGTTCGTCGCAAAATGACATGCAGTTAGTTTCCACAGGCTGCAACACTACTAAACTTGTAGAACGTGCACCATCCATCTACCCCATTGATGTGCGTGTCAGCAATAGGTCCCAGGCCTCAAGTGTAGACTCTCCAGCAGCAGACGAGAAGTTAAAGAGCTCAGCCACTACCACTACTGAGCATCAACAACCAGCCCAAACAAGCAACGACTATAATAAACAAGAACGCATGAAAGATGACAGCGATCAGTGGCAAGAAATCAAACGGGCGCGTCAACAGCGTGAAATAACAATGGATGACAGTGCAACTCATGTCGTCATTGGAGACTCTCTGCTCAAAGGAATCTATAGTGACCGCATGTCATCTTCTGACAGCGAAACTACCTCGATCTACCCGCTACCAGGAGCTGACATTGACAGACTGACCTCTACACTGCGGAAATTCAAGGTGAATGATAGAATTAGAAGAACAACAGTCCATATCGGTGTCAACAATATTATGAACAATCACACCATAAGCACCTCACAACTCGCTACATTGGAGGTGTTGTTGCGCAAGAAATTTCCTAAAGCATCTATTTTCTTTTCATCAATCATACTGCCATGTTATGGATTCCAGCGCCGCACTGCCGATGCTGGCAATCTGACTCTACATAAATTTTGTCAAGAAACTAACAATGCTTTCATTAATAATACCCCGTATTTCACATCGCCGTCCGGGGCTCCCAAGAAAAAACTATATAAGGATCAATTACATTGTTCAAAACTAGGAACTAGCATACTAGCGAAGAACATAAAATATCCTGAACGTACACAACAATTAGAACCAGTTTCAGTTACAGGAGTAAACCGATCTTCACCTCCGGCTGTAGCCATCTCTCAGTGTTCAGAAAACACTCCTTCTCTTCCCACACCACCCTTGCCTGTACCCCAGGAACACAATGTTGTGAATAGCAACCCAAGCTCCAATCCAAATGTTGCTAAATATGATACTTTGTTTCCTACCTTGCCCGTAAAACAGTCTCCCTCTATGATGTCAAAGGAGACACCGTTAAACAATGGTGCTGTACCGTCGATGCCTGCTTCCAATGTAGGCACTTCCAGTGACACTCATAGCAATCCCTCGCTGGACGGTAATCTACAACCCTATGAGTGGAACCGTCAACTTCAGCAGCTAATGCGATACAATCCTGCAGCCCTGCACCAAGCATTCATGATATCACTCCAGCAAAGACATTTTCCTGCCCCCTCTAACAGCCTTAACTATTTCTAAATAAAGTTTCGAAATCCCTGCAATTTGTATACCACAAGCGACATCTTCCTTTTAGTTTGTAATGTTCGCTAATCACGATCAGTGGCTCAACAAACATGGTCTATATATAGGCCATCTCAACATCTTTCATCTGCTCAACAAATTACCTGAGCTCTCGGTAATACTGTCCAAACAGTTCCATGTGTTTGGAATCACAGAAAGTCATCTTAACGACAAAATAAACGACTCCGAAATCTCACTTAAGGGGTTTAAAGTAATTCGGAAAGATGCAAATCAAAAATTAGAGACAGGTATTGCTGTATACATTTCCAATTCTCTCAACTGGTCCCGTAGAAGTGATCTCGAGATAGTATAGATAGAATGTGTTTGGTTAGAGGTGAAGCCAGCCAGCCAACAACCGTTTCTCATTGGATACCTATATAGGAATCCTTGTGCCGGGTACAGTTGGTATGACTGCTTCACTACAATGATGGATAGAGTGTTTACAGCAGGTAGAGAAGTTATGATACTAGGTGACTTCAACATAGATATTAGTAAATCCAACCAGACATGGGACGATATCGTTCTTTCTTACAATTTCAAACAACTAATAAACCGTCCCACAAGGGTTACTGACACATCCTCAACTACAATTGATCATATATATGTTACTTGTCCAGATAATATTATTGAATGTTCTGTTCCTGTTTGTACAGTTAGTGACCACTACCCGGTATGTTGTACATGGTCAAGAATTGGGTTCAAACCTCTTAAACATAAACATGTAAGTATCAAATTTAGGAATTATAAAGCATTCAACCAAGATTTATTTTTGCAAGACTTAAGAAAAGCAGCCCTTGATCACGTTTACCAACTTCCTGACCCGGACGATGCATTAGCTTTCTGGACGAAGACAGTGTACAATGTGTTCGATAAACACGTGCCAATCAAAGAAGTTCGAGTCAAAAATCAACATAAATCCCCATGGGTCACTAGAGAAGTGCTGCAAATCATGAGAGAGCGAGATACAGCACACAAAAATAAAGACTTCATCAATTACCGCAGACTAAGGAATAAAGTTAAATATGAAATTCGTAGGATTAAAAAAGATCATTTAAAAAATTTGATTGTAGATAATTCAAACAGTACAAATATATGGAAGGCTATTAACTTGCTAACCAATAAGAAACGTCCTACAGTCCTACAGAATCAGCAATAGCAAATTCTATAACATGCGATGAATTCAGTTGTTTCTTTCAATCGGAAATAGAGAATCTAAAGTCTTCAATACCAGACTCATCGTGTAATTTAAGTTCACTGACATCATTCTGTGAGGAGAAGTGCACCAGAAATATTCCCGCTGAGATTCCTTTAATGTCTGTTGCAGACGTTTATAAATATCTCTTGAACCTCAAATCAACAAACTCACACGGCCTAGATGGTATCAGTAATAGAATTCTTCGTTGTGCTGCACCAGTCATTAGCGAGTCCTTAACGTTCATATATAACCAGTGCCTGGCCAAAAACTACTTTCCATCTGCATTTAAAATTGCTAAAGTGTTTCCGCTAATTAAAAATGGCTCAATCGATAATAGTGTTTTGGGTAATTATAGACCTATTTCCTTACTATCGTCGCTATCAAAACCACTAGAAAAACACATTCATAAAATAACGTTACACCATTTAATTAACAATGATCTAATAATTAACAGTCAATCTGGGTTTCGACCTAAATATTCTTGCCATAGTGCTCTAACAAAAATGACCGATAACTGGCACTTAAACATCAACAACGGTAGAATTTGTGGAGCGGTGTTTGTAGACTTTAAAAAAGCTTTTGATATGGTAGATCACGATATTTTAATTAGAAAACTAAAGCAAATGAAGACAAGCACCAACATGGTGAACATAATTACGTCATTTCTATCCGACAGGCAACAAGTCGTGTCCTTCAACAACTGTCTATCAAGACCCACACAGCTTAATATTGGTGTGCCTCAGGGCTCAATACTAGGTCCGCTGCTTTTTGCAGTTTATATTAATGATCTTCCTTTATATATCAATACAACTTGTGATCTATTTGCAGACGACTGTACTATATATACTAGTCAAGAAAACCGTAGTGAATTAGAGAATTCTTTACAAAAGGAACTTGATAATCTTACTAGATGGAGCAATGAAAACCGCATGCAAATTAACATCGACAAAACCAAATCCATGCTAATAACGACCAGACAAAAACTACAGACACTAGCCATAACTGGATCACCGCTCGAACTCCGCATGGGCACGTTACCTATAGTTAATGTGACTGAACATAAAACACTAGGGCTTTTAATAGACAGCCATTTGAACTGGAGCTCTCATGTTCACGCTCTTACCAAGAAAATAGCACAAAAAGTTTACCAACTTGCTAAAATTCAGCACTTCCTGGACGAAAGCACACGAAAAATATTCTATACATGCTATATCCAATCACATCTCGATTACTGTTCCACAGTTTGGGATGGTTGCCCTAAATCTAATTTAAAACGACTATGTTCTCTACAAAACCGAGCTATTCGTCTGGTTTCTGGCATAAAGCACGTTGAAAGTAATAATTTGTACAGTCATCTAAGACTTCTACCACTACAAAAGCGCTTCCTTTTCAACAAAGCCAAATTAGTGAATAAAATTATATCTCAAAATACCCCAGAGTATCTTCTGCCGCTGATTCAATCTAATGCAATGAACAGCAAGCGCCTAAATTTGTTACATGTCTCAAAGCCTAGATTGAACCTATACAAAACATGTTTCGCCTATTCTGGTGCTCACTTATGGAATGATCTGCCTCCAGATCTGAAAACTCCAATGAGTCCCTACACATTTAACCGAAAACTCTTTCAATACTTAATCCATACCGACTATATGCCACCATAATTCATTTACTGGTATAATTGTTCAGTATAATTGTTCATTATAATTGTTTAACTATAATTGTTCACTATATATGTGTGTGCGTGTGGGAGCGAGAGAGAGAGAGAGAGAGAGAGATAGATAGAGAGAGAAAGAGAGAGAGAAAGTGGGTGTTAGAGAGAGGGAGAGAGTGGATGCGTGTGTGCGCACGTGCATGCGTGTGTGTGGAGAGAGTGATTGAGCGAGAAATGGTGGGGGAATGTGTCAGTGCATGCATTCGTACGTGTATGTGTGAGAGTGAGTGAGGGAATGTAGGCGTGCGTGCGTTCATGTGCATGCGTTCATGTGTATGTGTATGTGTGAGAGAGTGTGATTGAGAGAGTGAGTGTGTGTGTGTGTGTGTGTGTGTGTGAAGGATTGTGTGTTAGAGAGTTAGACAGTGGGAGAGTTGATGTGTTAGTGTGTGTGTGTGTGAGTGAGTGAGGGAGGGTGTGCGTGCGTGCATGCGTTCATGTGTATGTGTGAGAGAGTGTGGTTGAGAGAGTGAGTGTGTGTGTGTGTGTGAAGGATTGTGTGTTAGAGAGTTAGACAGTGGGAGAGTTGATGTGTTAGTGTATGTGTGTGATCGCGTGCATGCGTGTGAGTGTGTGTATATGAAAGTATACAGAGAGAGAGAGAGAGAGAGAGAGAGAGAGAGAGAGAGAGAGAGAGAGAGAGAGCTGAGCAGATGCATGTCATGTAACACGCATGTTATGTAACACGCGAATCCATATGTTTGTGTATTCTCATCTGTCATATTATCAGTTAAATACCATTTGATTTTATCATGCATAATATAAACTAATGTTCATTACTGTAGTTTGAGTGAGAGAGTCAGTGAGTGTGAATGAGAGACAGAACGAGTGAGCGTGAGAGTGAATGAGTGAGCGGGAGAGTGAATGAGTGAGCGGGAGAGTGAATGAGTGAACGGGAAAGTGAATGAGTGAGCGGGAAAGTGAATGAGTGAGCGGGAGAGTGAATGAGCGGGAGAGTGAATGAATGAGCGGAAGAGTGAATGTGTGAGCGTGAGAGTGAGTGTGTGTGTGTGTGTGTGTGTGTGAGAGAGAGAGAGAGAGAGAGAGAGAGAGAGAGAGAGAAAGAGAGAGAGAGAGAGAGAGAGAGAGAGAGAGAGAGAGAGAGAGAGAGAGAGAGAGAGAGAGAGAGAGCATCACTATTTTTACGTCACATACATTTTATGTACACATTTTTCTCCATGTTTAACATTTTTATGAGACTGCTCATGACAAGTGTCAGTGTATATGTGTGAGTAAATTGTGAGAGTTTCTTCATACTAGTTTCAATACTATCGTGAGACATTTTGTATGTGTCTAGATGTGAGGAAGTGTGAGTGTATGTGGAGGATATGTGTGAGTGTGGGGATATGTGTGGGTAGTGGGTGTGTGGGTGGGGGATGTGTGGGTGGGGGTATGCGTTTGGATGGGTTGGGGTGTGTTGGTTTTGGTGGGTAGTGGTATTTGTGGGTGTTGGTGGGATGTGTGGATGGATGTGTGGGGGTGAAAGTAGGGGTGTTGGAATGGGTGTGGGGGATGTGTGTATGGGTGGAGGATATGTGTATGGGACGGATGCAGGGGATGTGTGTTTATGTGGGTGGAGATGTGTGGACGGTTTGAGGAAGTATGTGTAGGAGGCGGGGTTGTGTGGGTAGGGGATTGTGTTGGGTGGATTGGGGATGCAAGGGTGGGTGGGGAGAAGTGTATGGTGTGTGGGTTTGAGATATTTGTGCGGTGTGTTGGTGGGGGATGTGTGAATGATGTGTGGGTGGAGGGTATGTTTGTGGAGGTATGGGTGGAGGATAGTGTGTGGTGTGGGGGATGTGTGTGATGGGTGCGGGGAATGTGCGTATGAATGGGGTATATGTATGGGTGAGTAGGGGATTGTGGTGGTTGGGGGAAGTATGTGGGGGAGTGTTGGTGGGAGATGTGTGTGTTTGGATGGGGAATGTGTGGGTGGGGGTGTGTGAGTGAGTGGCTTAGGGATGTGTAAGTGGGTGAGGGAGTTGTATGTGTCGGGGTGGGATATGTGAGTGGGTGGAGGATGTGTGTGGGGTAGGGGTATTGTGATCGAGAGATGTTTGGTTGGGGGGGGGGGGGTGTGGGTGCGTAGTGGAGAATGTATGCGTGAGTGAGTGTGTGTTGGTGGACGGGTAGGGAATGCGTGTGTGGGTGGGGAGAGGTGTGTGGTGTGTTGGTTGGGGAATATTGTGTGGGTGAGGTATGTGTGTGTGGGTGGGGGATTTTTGTGTTTTGTTTTGTTTTTGTGTTGTGTGAGTGGGGGTATGTGGGGTGGATGGGTAAGGGTATCTGTGTGGGTGTGGGTGTGGGTGGGAATATTGTGTGGTATCTGGGTGGGGGATATGTGTGTGGTGTGTAAGTGGGGATGTGTTGGTGAGGGATATGTGTGTGTGTGGTGCGTGGGTTGGGAATAGTGCATGATAGGAGGTGTATGTGATGTGCGGGTGGGGGATTAGGTTAAGGCATGTGTGGGTGGGTGGAAGTTGTATGTGTGGGTGGTGGGGTGTGTGTTAGTGGATTGGGGATGTATGGGTGGTTAGAGAGATGTGTGTGTGTGGGGTGGGGGGTAGGGACATGTCAGTTGGTGGGGATGTGTGTGTATGGTTTGGGAATGTGTGAGTGGATGTGCGATGTGTGGGTTGGTGGGGGATTGTGTGCATGGGTGGGGAATATGTTGTCGATGGAGATGTGGCTGGGGGATGGGTGGTTTGAGGTGTGGGTGGGGAGAGGATGTGTGGGGTAGTATGTGTATGTGGATGGGCGTAGGATGTGTGGGTTGGTGGCGGAATGTTTGTGGGTGGCGAGTGTGTTTTGGTTGGGGGATCAGGCGAGGGCAGTGTGTGTGGGTGGGGGATGTGCGGGAGGGGGATGGATCGGTTGGTGGGGTATGTATGTGTCCCTTGGTGTGCGTGTGTGTCGGTAGGTGGGGGTGTGTATGTGTCCCTTGGTGCGCGTGTGTGTGGGTAGGTGGGGGTGTTGTGTGGGTGGGGTGATGTATGGATAGGTGGGAGATGGGCTTCATAACATGGTAATTAGCCTTGTTTATGTTTACAACATTCATTTCACAATGTTTATTTTATCTTCCTATGTAAATATATAATGCTCTTGATGAACGAAAGACGAGTGATTGGAAGGGCCGAATGTAAGACGGGCCTGCGCGCCCAATTTGTGACCCTAATAAAGTTGATTTGATTTGATTTGATTTGTCTCGTTCATGCCATGTGGCCAAGCCATCCAGGTATTTTCCTCTCGGTCTTCCTCTTGGTCTGTTCCCTTCGATCTTGCCAGTTGTCACTAAGTTCTCCAATCCATTTCTTCTCATAACATGTCCAAAATAATTTTGACTGTCTACGTCTAATTTCTCTAATCAGTCTACGATGTTCATTTGTCTCCTGTAGTACTTGGTCATTGGTTTTTCTGTCTGTCCATGGTATTCTTTGCATTTTCCTCAGAAACCACATTTCTGCAGCCATCAGATGCTTTTCAGCTTGACTGCTCATTGTCCAAGTTTCACATCCATACAAAAGAACAGGCTCTATGTATCCCCTCAACATTCTTTTTCTCGTTTCGATTGACATCTTTTTATTGGTCAGAATGTTTTTCATCTTGCTAAAGGCTACTTTCGCCATGGCGATTCTTGTTCTAATCTCTTCAAGGCATCTCCCATCAGATGTTATAACGGTTCCAAGATAATTGTACCGATTCACTTGTTGAAGAATATTTCCATTTACTTGTATATTACATTGTGGCACTTCTTCCTTCCTACTGACGACCATAACCTGTCTTTTTACAATTTAATTCTAACCCCAGTTGCTCACTGTGTACAACAACCGCATCTACTAATTGTTGCAGGTCCTGCGCATTGTCTGCAATTAATACTGTATCATCTGCATATCTAATGTTATTGATGTTTCGTCCTCCAATGCTGATTCCATTTATATCCTCTACATTTCTGAAAATATTTTCACTGTACAGGGAAAAAAGATCTGGAGACATCACACATCCCTGCCTAACACCTCTCTTAATTGGCTGATACTGTCCCACTTCATTATCAATCCTTATGGCAGCTTGTTGTTTCCAATATATGTTTTTTATAAGTCTAATGTCTTTCCCATCAATTTGTAGATCTGCAAGCATATCCACCATGCTGACATGTCTAATGCTATCAAAAGCCTTTGTATAGTCAATAAAGCAAAGATGTATATCCTTGTTTACTTCTATAGCACGTTCAATAACTGTTCGCAGCATATACACAGCATTTACTGTACCCTTTCCTTCTACAAACCCGCATTGTTCTTCCCCTATTTCAGGTTGTATCTTCTTCCTCATTCTTTGCATGATAATTCTTAGCAAAATCTTTGTGATGTGACTCATTATACTAATTGTTCTATGTTGATCACATTCCAGGGTTCCTGATTTCTTTGGGATTGCAATAAATATAGAGTTACATAATTCAGGAGGTATATCTCCAGTATCATATAATGTGTTCAGCAGTCTGGTGACTTGATCTAGTCCAAATTCTTCTAAAGCTTTAATCATTTCTGATGTGATGTTATCTGCACAGGGGGCCTTGCCAGCTTTCATATGCTTAAGAACATTTCGAACCTCCATCTCCAAAATTGGCGGTCCATCATTATTAAATCTAATATCATACTGTTCTTCTCTGTTATCATCATAAAGGTGTTTCACATAATCTGTCCATCATGTAGAATCTGGTCTTTTTCTATTATGATTTTGCCATCTTCAGTTTTTAAACACCCTGTTGATGTACTTGTTCTTTTATTAGTAAGTTCCTGAATTCTTTTGTGCACTAATTTGGTATTTTGACTGTTGTGTTGGCTTTCAATTTCTAAGCACTTTTCCTCAAGCCATGCTTCTTTTGCCTCCTTACATAATGTTCTGACTTGTCTGTGAATTTCTTCATATTTGACAGAATTATTTTTGTTGAGTCTTCTTGTTTCCATGAGGTGTAAAATTCCCTCAGTCATCCATTTCTTACGACCCACCTTCTTTAATTTTGGAATCGTTGTTTCTGCAGCCACATTGATTGAATTCTTCAACGTTTCCCATTGATCATCCACATCCTGGAATAGGATCTCTAGATCAGACAAAATTTCAAATCTGTTCTGTACTTCTATGTTGAATTTGTTTTGTATTTCCTTGTCATTACTCAATGTACACAAATCATATTTAGTGTTTCCTATTATATACTTGACTTTCTTCAACTTTATCCTCAATGTTCCTGTGAGTAATCTGTGGTCACTATAACAATCAGCACTGGGAACTGTTTTTGCTATTGTTAATCCGTTTCTAAATCTTCTGCTAATCAGAATGTAGTCAATCTGGTTTCTAATCCTGCTATCAGGACTCCTCCATGTCCATAATCTTCTAGGGTGTTGTTTGAACCAGGTGTTTCCTACAATCATTTCCTGTTCTTTTGCCCACTCTACGAGTCTGTATCCTCTTTCATTTCTCTCTCCTAAACCATAGTTTCCTACTGTGTATCTATCTCCTTGATTTCCTACTTTTGCATTGAAGTCCCCTATTATTATGTTTATTTCTGAATTTTTACATTTCTTTAAGGCAGACTCTATGTTGTAGGGAGTATTGATGATTAATATCTGATGTTTGGAGTCTTGATGATTAATGTCTGATGTAGGGAGTCTTGCTGATTAATTCCTGATGTAGGGAGTCTTGCTGATTCATGTCTGTGTAGGGAATCTTGATGATTAATGTCTGATGTAGGGAATCTTGATGATTAATGTCTGATGTAGGGAATCTTGATGATTAATGTCTGATGTAGGGAATCTTGATGATTAATGTCTGATGTAGGGAGTCTTGCTGATTAATTCCTGATGAAGGGAGTCTTGCTGATTCATGTCTGTGTAGGGAATCTTGATGATTAATGTCTGATGTAGGGAATCTTGATGATTAATGTCTGATGTAGGGAATATTGATGATTAATGTATGATGTAGGGAGTCTTGCTGATTAATTCCTGATGTAGGGAGTCTTGTTGATTCATGTCTGTGTAGGGAATCTTGATGATTAATGTCTGATGTAGGGATTCTTGATGATTAATATCTGATGTAGGGAATCTTGATGATTAATGTCTGATGTAGGGAGTCTTGCTGATTAATGTCTGATGTGGAGAATCTTATGATTAATGTGTGATGCAGGGAATCATGATAATTAATTCCTGATATAGGGAACCTTGCTGGCTAATGTCTCTTGTAGGGAATATTGATGATTAATATCTGATGTTTGGAGTCTTGATGATTAATGTCTGATGTAGGGAGTCTTGCTGATTAATGTCTGATGTAGGGAGTCTTGCTGATTAATTCCTGATGTAGGTAGTTTCCGTGGCGAAATGGTTACCCCGATTGCCTCGATCTCCGAAGGTTGTGGGTTCGATTTCGGGCCAGGTTGTTCGTTTCACGAGTACCGTTGAATTGGAGACTCCTGGGGGTCGTAGCTGATTTCATCCTTCGTACGACGCTTTCGGCAGGGCGCTCCGCGAAAAGAAACCGTGCATGTGGGATAAACGCCGGTGCAATGGAGGCTATCGTCTTGCTTTTCGAATACTTTTTCGGATGTAATGGTTGGAAAAGCTGATAAATTAATTCCGCGTAGTTTTACACAGCAATGGACATCATGGCGGCCATGATGGTAGCAATGATAATCATGGTAATGCTGGCGACGATGATGACTGTAAAGATGATGGCGATGATTGTGATTTAAGGGTGGTAAAGAGGATGACGGTGTTGTTGACGATTGCGATGATGATAATATCGAAAATAGTACTGATGATGATGATGGCGTTGACGATAATGATGATGATAATGATGGTGATAAAGATTAGGCAACTATGAAGATAATGATGTCGACCAGTAGTGAGAATGGTGATGCAGATCTATTGACGTAGAAGGTGCTACTGGTGTTGTTGTTGCAGATGATGATAATGATGATGATGACGTGAACGACGGGGATGGTGATTACAGTGAAGATGATTAAGATGACGAGAAGAGAAGCACACCCACCAGTCTATCATTGCTGCTGCTTGCCACCAGGTTGTGATGGTTATGGGGTTGTTAGGATCCGCCGTCACCGACTGGTCCAACTTGGACGTGAATAATCCCTTGTATTGCTCCAGATAGCCTGCAAGAGGTGGAAAACAATGTAGAGACACACACAGTTATACTTTCAAAACAATGTTTTCCCTCAGCGAATTGAATATCGAAGACGCAAACAATAGATTGCAAGATTTATTGCCTGGCATATGTCGCTGTATCTCGCCAGGTACATACTGCAGAATTCACACAACATAAAGTGAAATAACTAGATAACTCCTTCAAGCTGAAATATACACATATTCGCACAGTAATGTTAATTGTCTACCACGGTAATTTTAAACTGACTAACATGTCTTTCTGCTTGCACAAAACCGGCTTAAGTAGGTTGATCATTATAGCTTCTGCAAAGTGTAACAAGCGACTACTTTGTGTGTTGAACAACACACGGAAGGCACTGTCTCTCTCAATCACATGACCACTCTCGAGCACATGCCTCACGATTGATGAAGCGGGAATGTTCCGATGTGTCGGCATACCTAGGCTTCCATCGCCTGTGTGTAGTGTCTTGTCAACCCAGTTAGAAATGTGTTCCAAAACCCTTCTGTGCAACTGCATTTACCAATTTACATGCAGGTGCGAGGCCACCTACATCGGCAGAACAGAGCGGCAGTTACACAGCATAGATTTGGAACACATTCCTAACTGGGTCGACAAGATACTACACACAGGCGATTGCAGCTTAGGTAGGCCGACACACCGGAGCAGTCACGTTTCATCGATCGCGAAGCATGTGATCGAGAGCGGTCATGTGATTGAGAGAGACAGTGGCTTCCGTGTGTTGTTCAACACACAAAGTATTCGCTTGTTACAGTTTGCAGAAGCTATAATGATCAACCTACATAAGCCGGCTTTGTGTAAGCAGAAAGACATGCTAGTCGGTTTAAAATTACCGTGGTAGATAATCGACATTACTGTGCGCGCATGTGTATATTTCAGCTTGAAGGAGTTATCTAGTTATTTCACTTTATGTTGCGTGAATTCTGCAGTATGTACCTGGCGAGATGCAGCGACATATATCAGGCAATAAGTCGTGCAATCTATTGTTTGTGTCTTCGTTATTCAAATTCACTGCGGGAAAACATTGTTTTGAACTTCCACAGATTATCACCCCTCTCATTAAGGTAATATGAAACCAGAAGAAGAAAATACGTATTATAAACGCATGAAAAATAAGCTACAATGATTATTACAAAGACCATTTAATAACTGCCGGTCTTCATGGCCTAGGGGTTAATTACTTTCTCCGTAATCCCGTATATCCACTAAGAACGTAACTGCGCGAGATTCGGTAGTGGGTCGCGCCGCGTTAGTAACTTACGGGGTATGTGAGCCGGTCGCTCAGAAAGCAATGGCAAACTTCTGAGCGTAATCTTGCCAGGGAGACCGACAGGACAGACAATAATGTTACGAATTACAATGTGTATACGAGGTCTGCGTGGACGAAACAATAAGAGCGTTCGTTCTTATACTTCCGGTTTGCTGAAGACGGGATAGGAGGTTCAGAAAGCCATGGCAAACTTTCTTTTTTCAATATCCTAGTTACAGGACATCACTGTCAACACCAGCATTTTACTGCTATTATTGATGTCTGGGCAAGTTTACGTTCAGTAGTTTGCCAATGCTTTCTCTACGACCGTCTCCCATACCATCACATTAAAACCCAGCGCGACACGGTCTGCTGCCAAATTCGGTCGGATCTGTGTTTCGAACGCAGATAAGCGGAATTATGAAGCCTTTGCCACGGAGACCATGGCAAACTACTGAACATAAAGTTACCTAAACATCAAGCTAAGAATGGGGTTGCTGGCAACGTCATGTACAGGGCATGTAACATATTCGTTAATACTTACGGACTGCTCCGGTGTTGTTCACAAATTCTCGGGTCACGGCCGGGTAGCTAGGGTCACGGTCAACACAGTCTACACAGTTGGTATGATTGACCCCGGTCAAGGCCACAACCAGAAGTACCCCAAACAGCAGACATGCGCAGACCAGCACCTTCCATGAACACATAGTTCTGTGTAACTGAACCATCATGCTGCAATAGACGAGTACATACATGTACGGTACTGATTGACACTGATATAGAAGGTGTAATTCAACGGACATTCATTGTAACTGAAGCATCGCGTTGCAATAGACTAATACATGTATGGGGTTGGGAATGGGGGTTGGGGGGGGGGGGGGGGCTGCGTGGTCTCGAGGTATGGTGTCCGCCTCAAGTGCTGGAGGTCCCGGGTTCAAGCCCCGGTGATGACCGGGACACCCCCCCCCTCCCCAGTGGACGCCTAGTAATAAACTTTCTCCTGGTCTCTGGGTAGTGAGATCGGACGTCCGTGTGTATTGTTGCGCACGTAAAAAATCCCCTGGCAGTTGGAAATCGAAAAAGAGAAGCCCAACGCCGCTGCCTTGGCAAAATTTCGAGTTAAAAATCTACCCAAAGTATTTCAGGATCCTCGCCGGTGCTACGGAGTTCGTGCACTGAGGTGAATTTCTCCAAACTCAGATCTGAGTTAGGAAAAGAACGGAACACTTATGGGTTATGTGCCGTGATGTTGATCCATCGACCAAACTATGGATTGAAGAGCACTTAAAGAGAACTTGAGTCAAAGGTGTCAACTTCAAACAAAAGCATCGTGCGGCAACAGACAAAAACGTGTCTGTTATTGATGGCCACCTATAGACAACTTAAGTCTAAATACCTAAGGACGGTGTTACGTGCCATACATATGGGAATGTTTATTAACTAGTTGTCGTTTGAGATAATTTACCATTATTTTTAGGGGGGCATGTAGTCTGTACTAAGGTAGTGTTCAAACAGGTTGCGACTGTATGTATAATGATTGGTGGTGTCTTTGATTTCTTGTGGAAGATTGTAGAACAGTCACAGAAGGCATGGCTTCTGGTAGAGAAGGCAAGTGGTCAACCAGTAGAGGGAGTGACCCTGGATATGGTAGACGCAATGGACAGGAGGCTGTATGCGGCATGAGAAAGGGCACGGGATGGAGACATATTTCCACAAGTCGTGATGAAAGCGACGTTCTGCACCCAGCCCGATACGTGATGGTGATTATGAACACTCAGTGAGAACGATCACTTCCTCACCAAACCCAGACAGATCCCGGGTATTTTAACAGTTGCATGTTTCAGGAAGCTGCCAACTTAACAATCCGAGACCGAGTAAGAAATGCTATTATCAGACAGACTGTAGGATCAACACCCTGTGCCACATTTATTGAAAGACAGAAGATCAAGTGGTTTGGCCATGTCTTTATAATGCAACATCAGCAACTACCATCACTGGCCTTACATCAAAGCTCATCTGCGACGAGACCATGAGGACGTCCAAGAAGAAAATGGATTGACGACATCAAAGACATTGTACAACCACACGGAACGCAAATTATTCCTCCCCACGTCGCTTGACGGCAGAAGTGGAAGATGATGATGATGATGATGATGTTGATGATGATGATGATGATGATGATGATGATGATGATGATGATGATGATGATGATGCATGTTTCAGAGAAAATGATTTAATATAAATCAGGAAGACAAGAAAAAAGGGCATTTTGCGAAATACGAACATAGACACTATCCTTTTCATAAATAAAATAATATACAGGAAAGTGACATATTTTGACCACAAAACTGTCACAGTACTTGAAAGAGACCAGTCGTGACAGGCTTGGTTCTGTGAGGACGTGGTCTGGAGGGAGAACACCACGGTGGACACAGGTCAGTACAGAAACCCTGGCGATGACAAGTACAAGGCAGGGGTACCAGTGAAAGAGTGTTAGAGGGTCCAACCATTATACCGGTCAGTTGGACTAAAATGTTGACTTTTGGTCATTGGCTTGGGGGATGTATATTACAAGTACTTATGAAGTCGGAGTGGGTTCAACTGATGGCGAGGGACACTGGTAATATAAAAAGCTAATCTACAGGCAACAATCAGTTCAGTGCACTAGAATTAGTAGCACTTATATAGATTACTTTTGAGGTTCAATTTATTTGCGCATGTGGATTGGCGCCGCAGACAGCAGATTACATACCCCAAGGTTCCAAAATACGACATAACAACGCACATCTTCTGACCTATAGAAACAACAGTGGAAGACAAACTCTATGGACCACTGAGTGAACTACAAATGATAGTGAAGTTTATACAAGAGACAGCATTGGAGATATAACCAATAAATGATAAGCGAACGACAGAAGAAGGATAAAAATAAGAAGACAAATAAGAAGAGTAAGAAGAATAGGAGGATGAAGAGGTGGTAGAGAAGAAGAGGGAGGAAGAGAAGGAGGCGGAAGAGGTGATGAAGAAGAAGGGGAAGGAAGAGATGGAGGAAGAGAAGAAGGAGAAAATGAAGAAGAAGAGGAAAAAGCGGAGGAGAAGAATAAGAACAGGAAGAGGAAGACAATGAGGTGAAGGAGGAGGAGGAGGAGGAGGAGGAAGAAGAAGAAGAAGAAGAAGAAGAAGAAGAAGAAGAAGAAGAAGAAGAAGAAAGAAAGGAAGAAGAAGAAGAAGAAGAAGAAGAAGAAGAAGAAGAAGAAGAAGAAGAAGAAGAAGAAGAAGAAGAAGAAGAAGAAGAAGAAGAAGAAGAAGTAAAGGATTGAGAGCATTTCTGGCTGGCTGCGATTAGTGCGTCATTATAGAAAAGGCCGTTGACTGCATCATTTCTGTAAATATGACGTACGAGATTGTGTCTGCAGTCTATTGTTGCTTTAAAACCCATTCGTGTAAAGTTTTGTTGTAAAACTGCTGTTTCTTTGGTACATTGTCTGCACCTTGATCGGGTGCATAATGCTTGCAAGCGAAATCTGTGGATCGATTCATAAATTTAATTAACTCTTTCTTTATTTGGCACATTGCTTGATTCAGTATTCATTTTATCAGCTCGTTTGTCGGGTCATGATTGCTAATTGTAATGTCTGACTTATTGCTTCACGTCGACTTATAAACTGGACATGCCTCTACATATCAACACACAGATTATCATAACTGATCTGTAGCAATACAGGAACGGAATGCGATCCTCGTGGTTTACTTAGACATGTAACAGAGGTAACCTTTGAGACCACTAAGGCAGTTCATAAATAAACAAAATGTATTCTTTCGCACTCACAGAAGCAGAAGCTCAGAAATAGAGACTAGAGGACGCAATAGACAACATAACAAATTGAAGCTATAGTTAGCGACTGGGATTCGAACCTGTCACATTCAAATGACGTCAGCGCCTCGCGTGCACTTTGACGCATGACCACCTAGACACCCCTGGAAAGTCGTCTTCATTAGCCAGGTCTATCATCGACATAAACTTACAACCATGGACTATGGACAGAATTCGTATTTAACTATTGAAATAGCACCATATGTCTCATAATTGTGTACTACACTAGCATAGGTCAAATAACAAATACACAAACACATTGAGCCGTAACGCTATGTCCGGTATAGTAACGAACATTTAAAGACGAGACATGATTGGTCGGTTCGAGTGTGGTAGATGTAATACACAGGCAGTTGTGAAGACCGGAAGTGCTGAATCTCGGGTGCTTTTCAGTTGTGCATTGTCAATGTCAGAAATTGACGTCTATGGGGCAGGAAGGATACGATCGCCCACTCAGGTGAGCTGATGGTTGGGTTGGCGTTACACCCCCTACACCGGCATTAAGCGTTGACTTCTCGTTCAGAAAGCAATGGCAAACTGCTGAACTTGGCTAGACAATCAACATAGGGTTGTTAGCAGGGTCCAGAAGAGAACGCGGACAATCAGTGTAAGATATATATTACATCAATTAAGAACGCAGACAATCAGTGTATGATATATATTACATCAGTTAAGAACGCAGACAATCAGTGTAAGATATATATTACATCAGTTAAGAACGCAGACAATCAGTGTAAGATATATATTACATCAATCAAGAACGCGGACAATCAGTGTAAGATATATATTACATCAATTAAGAACGCAGACAATCAGTGTAAGATATATATTACATCAATTAAGAACGGAGACAATCAGTGTAAGATATATATTACATCAATTAAGAACGCGGACAATCAGTGTAAGATATATATTACATCTATCAAGAACGCGGACAATCAGTGTAAGATTTTTATTACATCAATCAAGAACGCGGACAATCAGTGTAAGATATATATTACATCAATCAAGAACGCGGACAATCAGTGTAAGATATATATTACATCAATTAAGAACGCGGACAATCAGTGTAAGATATATATTACATCAATCAAGAACGCGGACAATCAGTGTAAGATATATATTACATCAATTAAGAACGCGGACAATTAGTGTAAGATATATATTACATCAATCAAGAACGCGGACAATCAATGTAAGATATATATTACATCAATCAAGAACGCGGACAATCAGTGTAAGATATATATTACATCAATTAAGAACGCAGATAATCAGTGTAAGATATATATTACATCAATTAAGAACGCGGACAATCAGTGTAAGATATATATTACATCAATCAAGAACGCGGACAATCAGTGTAAGATATATATTACATCAATTATGAACGCGGACAATCAGTGTAAGATATATATTACATCAATTAAGAACGCGGACAATCAGTGTAAGATATATATTACATCAATTTAGACCACTGACAATCAGTGTATGATATATATTACATCCATTAAGACCACTGACAATCAGTGTATGATATATATTACATCAATCAAGAACGCGGACAATCAGTGTAAGATGTATATTACATCAATTAAGAACGCGGACAATCAGTGTAAGATATATATTACATCAATCAAGAAGGCGGACAATCAGTGTATGATATATATTACATCAATCAAGAACGCGGACAATCAGTGTAAGATATATATTACATCAATTAAGAACGCGGACAATCAGTGTAAGATATATATTACATCAATTAAGACCACTGACAATCAGTGTATGATATATATATATTACATCCATTAAGACCACTGACAATCAGTGTATGATATATATTACATCAATCAAGAACGCGGACAATCAGTGTAAGATATATATTACATCAATTAAGAACGCGGATAATCAGTGTAAGATATATATTACATCAATCAAGAACGCGGACAATCAGTGTAAGATATATATTACATCAATTAAGAACGCGGACAATCAGTGTATGATATATATTACATCAATTAAGACCACTGACAATCAGTTTAAGATATATATTACATCAATCAAGAACGCGGACAATCAGTGTAAGATATATATTACATCAATTAAGACCACTGACAATCAGTTTAAGATATATATTACATCAATCAAGAACGCGGACAATCAGTGTAAGATATATATTACATCAATTATGAACGCGGACAATCAGTGTAAGATATATATTACATCAATTAAGAACGCGGACAATCAGTGTAAGATATATATTACATCAATTAAGACCACTGACAATCAGTGTATGATATATATTACATCCATTAAGACCACTGACAATCAGTGTATGATATATATTACATCAATCAAGAACGCGGACAATCAGTGTAAGATGTATATTACATCAATTAAGAACGCGGACAATCAGTGTAAGATATATATTACATCAATCAAGAACGCGGACAATCAGTGTAAGATATATATTGCATCAATTAAGACCACTGACAATCAGTGTATGTTATATATTGCAAAGTTGGGGAAGTGCAAAAATGAAAACGAAACGCCATAAAGACTTAAATCAAACACGTCATTACATCGAAAGTTGAACAGAGTCAAAACCTGTTATCTCGTCGTTGAATTGGGGACGTAAATTCAAGTTCCCCAGAAATGATGACGAGGGACACTGGCAATTGGGAAAGCTAATCCACACACAAACATCAGTCCAGTGCATTAGAAGTAGTACTACGTGTGTGGACTACACTTGAGTTCAAAGAGAGCGATTTAAAACACAAAGCCAAGGAGAAATAAACGTTATCAGTATGTAAATAAATACATAAAATAACACATAGATTACCTGCATTCTAAACTAATTGCCTTTCGCAAAGAATTCAAAACCAAGCAACATGTTAATAATTGCAGATGATTACAGTTACATAATTTACCCTGCTTATCTGTTTGTTCCTCTCTAACTGGTCTAAACCAGAACGACTGATTACAGATCTAGGCCTATAACGCCCAGTGTGATAACACCGATGTGTATGAATGAATGGCCGTGTTGGCACAGCCTTGTACCACGTGGGATCAAACAAATGTATGCGATATTTTATGATTGGTTGGAAATGCGATAAATGAGAACTGTATATAACATTAGACAGGATTAAGTCAGTCGCATGTCGCAGTCAGCCCAGCATTTATTGGAGGTTGGTGATTTACGAGGCAGTGCTAGTGCAGTAGTTTACCACAGCTTTCGAAACAGCCGATGTCTCAATCAATCAATCAAGTGCCGTCTCCACAATGAAAGTTGGCTGCAATGGATCTCCAACACCGTCTCTCGCCTTGACTCTACATTCTGTCAGACTGATGTTCGTCCATATCTTAATGTTATCTCCCCACTTGTATCGTTGTCTACCTCTTGCTCGCTTGCCTGCACTCATTTCCTCCAGTATGGTTTTTATAAAAGTGTTATGCCTCTTAATGTGGCCGAAATATTAAACTTGCCTCTTTTTTTTTTTATTTCTTTCAAAAATTCTCGTTTCATTCCCAGTAGTACTGTAACCTCTGTATTTGATTGTTGTTGTATTCATGAAATATGACACATTCGTCTGTATATTCATATCTACAGGGCATATTCGACTTTAAAGTTGCTTGTTCAATGTCCAGGCTTCCCCGCCATACAATAGTGTTAAATTTACGTAACATTTGACAATTCTCAATTTTAATGCGTTGTTAATCTCTCTAGATGTTAACAGTGCAGGGTTTACGTATAAGCAACACAAGCTATAGCCTGGGGCCCCCAAGAAAGTAGGGGGGGGGGGCATAAATATTGTCCGAGTGAGCAATTGTCATATATGTATACTTAAATATACTGCAGTATTGCTGCACGCCCGGGACGTCACATACTCTTCACCCATTATTTTTTAGCGCGTCTTTTCGAAGAACAAAGCGCTATTTATCTATAGAATATCTGGACTTATAAAGGGCCCCATATTTCAAATAGCTTAGGGCCTTGTCAAGTCTAAATCCGGCCCTGGATGTTAATACTGATTTCATGCCGTTGAAAGCATTTTTGGCTATTCCTATTCTCTGTGTATTTTCTATTTCACTTCAGTCATCATCTGTTAATACATGTCCGAAATAGGAGAAACTTGTTACTTGTTCTAGTATCTGCCCGTTTACTGTCATGTTGATTGATGACCTTTCGTTTCCACTGCTAATTATCAAAGTTTACGTTTTTAGGATGTTAATATCTAAGCCACATTCTGTACTATGCCTGTTTACTTGTTCCACTTGGTCCTGTAACTCTTATTCGCTTTCTGCTAGTAACACGGTATCATCAGCATACCTGATGTTTAGAGCCGATGTCTACTACCATGGAAATCAACAACGGGTGGCCTGCTTCCAAATCTCCGGCTGCTAGTTACGAACCGTCGACTCGATGTGACGCGGAAAGACGACACCGCGCGTCTCACTAGTCCCAAGCCACGGAGCATGCTTTTAATTCGCATATCCTTTACAGGACATCGCTGTCAACATCAGCATCTTTCAGCTGATTGTTGATTTCTTGGCAACATTACGCTCAGTAGTTTGCCATTGCTTTCTGAGCGGCCGGCTTAGTTATCCCGCAAGCCACCAGCGGGGGGTGGGGGGGGGGGGGGCGAACCGCTTCCAGCTCTCGCCCGCTACGAGACTTTGCGTGATAAACGGGATTACGGAGAAAGTGGTGTAACCCCTCGGCCAGAGAGACCGGCTCGTGATAATTACTCAGGTGGAGATGATCTATAAAATGGTGTAGGCGCAGTGTACTGACGTCGCATCGGGACTAGATACGAGCAGTCGTGAGAAGACACAGACTGATCACGCAGGTCCTTCTCAGAAGTGAACTGTTACTTCTTGTATTGAGAGTGAGCATGATCCGATCTTGTGGTTTGTTTGATTCTCTACAGCGTTAACAGATAGTGTTGGACATTTATTATTTGATTCTCTACAGCGTTAACAGATAGTGTTGGACATTTATTATTTGATTCTCTACAGCGTTTGCGGATAGTGTTAGGCATTGTTTGGTGAATTCGGCTGCACTGTTTCGTCAATCCTGCAGCTCAGTACACCCGACTTCGACATGCATTTTGTTCCGGTTTGCGTTCCCTAGCCTTTGACTGTCCCCAACCTACCTACAAGGCAGCAGGTTTGTGTCTCTCTTCCTCTGGTTCCTATCCCTTGACTAGTCCCAGATGGGAGACCCTTCCAATAGCTGGGCAACTGTCGGCAGAGTTGTTAGGTCATTCGATGACATTCATCAGACACGTTAGAATTAATAAAATAACGATGGGAACTGAAATAGGCCACAAAGATGAACCCGAAAACAGCAAGATGGAGTATACATTTTTGACACGAGAAATAAGAAAGAACAATAAAGGACAAAAACCAGATTAAACAAGAAAAACTCTAACCTGCACAGTTCGCGACGACCGCACTAGCCAGGCGGCCTTAATTCCTCAGGTTCAAGATCCCCCTGCAATACACCGCAAGGTATATATTGGCAGTAAATGAAATGACAGTTGTACTAGAATATAGCAAAATCAAAAGAAAGGCAGAGATTACGAAATGTTTAAAAAAATGAAGTTATTGACAAGAAATGTTCAACCTCAATTACATGTTATATGTGACAAGTCGAGAAACACCCTAAGAGAATCTAGAAAATTCATGGACAGGTGGAAGAAATACTGCAGTGGAATGTATGATATGAATTACTGTGACGTTATGAATGAGATACATGAACCAATGACAGCAGAGATAGAACCTGAACCCTCATTAGATGAAGTTGTATCGGCAATAAAGAACCTGAAGAATAGTAAATCACCTGGATGTGATGAGATACCAGCTAAATTAATTCAAGCTGGAGGGGAAGAAAGCATACACATCTATCACACATTATGTAGAGAGGTATGGAAATATGGTATATGACAAAAAGATTGGAAGAGAACTATCTTCATTCCAATACAATCAAAAAGGGCAACCTGAAAGTATGCATCAGCTAAAGAACTGTTGACCTGGTCAGTCATGCAAGTAAAATTCGACTAAACATCATAATGGGAAGATATAAGAAAGTGGAAGAAGAGATTAGCGTGGCTAAAGCCAGATTTAGACAAGGAATATGAACAATACATCACATCCCTACACACTGGCACTTGCCGTCTAGACCAGTGTTTCCCAACCCTTTTTGAGCTATGCCCCACCTAAGCCTTTTTAAAATTCGTATGCCCGCCTCCCCGCCCCCCCCCCCCCCCCAACATATGCATCATTTTTAATATTGAAAAATTGAAATGTTCACCAGAGAAACTTGAAATTGTTTTTTTTTTAAAGAAGGGCTCACGGTTCCCAAAGTGGCCAGAGCTGTGTGTCGTCTGTGTTGGGTGAATTTTTTTTTTTTTTTTTTTTTTGGGGGGGGGGGGGGGTGTTTGGCGTTTACCCCAAACAAGCTGGTTCCCCCGCCTCCCCCTTTTTTGTGTGGACCCTTAGTCTCACTGTGAGCTATTGCCCACAGTGGTCCACCAGGCCCACATCTAAGGTGAAGATATGTGATGGGTTTTTATTTGATCATCCCGGCCCCCGACCAGACCAGGCGCACTACTGGAGGTTGGGGAGCAGCAAATGCACCCGATCCTAGCCAATGGACAGATAATCGCTAGGAAATTATTGAGCAAACACAGTAAGTAAATTTTCAAAATATATAAAGGAGAACTGAAATTCAAGTACACATACATCTATACATGTTGTCGTACTACTTGCACACATATATATTGTCGTCCTACTTGCACACATACATCTATACATATTGTCGTCCTACTTGCACACATACATCTATACATGTTGTCGTCCTACTTGCACACATACATCTATACATATTGTCGTCCTACTTGCACACATACATGTTGTCGTCCTACTTACACACATACATGTTGTCGTCCTACTTGCACACATATATATATTGTCGTCCTACTTGCACACATATATATTGTCGTCCTACTTGCACACATACATGTTGTCGTCCTACTTGCACACATACATCTATACATGTTGTCGTACTACTTGCACACATACATCTATACATGTTGTCGTCCTACTTGCACACATATATATTGTCGTCCTACTTGCACACATACATTTATACATATTGTCGTCCTACTTGAGAAAAACGGCTGTGATTGATGCCGAACTCAATCGTCTTAACATTGATATTGCTGGCCTGCAGGAGACTCGCCTCGCTGAGGAAGGGTCACTCAGGGAAAACAACTACACCTTTTTCTGGAAGGGTAAAGGGCAGGCAGAAAAAAGGCAACACGGTGTGGGCTTTGCAGTGAAGAATTCGCTACTGGGAATGATTGAAATTCCAGCAGGAGGAAATGAAAGACTATTATCCCTGCGCTTGGCAACCTCTTGTGGGTTTGCCACCATTATTACTGCATATGCACCGACACTCGATTCCTCTGATGATGTGAAGGATTTGTTCTATGAGGAGTTAGACTCTGTGATCAAGGCAGTTCCAAAATCCGACTACATTTATATGCTCGGTGATTTCAATGCTCGTGTGGGCAAGGACTCGAGTTCATGGCCAGTGTGCCTTGGAAAATACAACATCGGTCGCATGAATGAAAATGGGCAAAGGCTGCTGGAGCATTGCACCAGTAATGACCTATGTATTACAAACTCTTTTTTTAAAACAAAAGAGATGCATAAGGTCACATGGAAACATCCAAGATCCGGCCATTGGCACCAGCTGGACTTCATCATCACACGGAGACAACATCTGAACCATATATCATTGACTCGTAGTTACCACAGTGCTGACTGTGATACGGATCATTCTTTGGTTGTTGCAAGGGTTAGACTGAGACCAAAGAGAATCTACACAGCTAAACACAAATCTAGCCCCAGGATTAATATTATTAACACTCATGATCCGGAAAAGTGCTTTCAGTTTCAACAGCAACTTGAAGACGCTTTCACTGATACACCAGAAAATTGTACAGTAAATGATAAATGGAATAAACTTAAGGAAACTCTTTGTAAAACTGCCGTAAAGGTTTACGGCACTGTGGATCATAAGAGGCAGGACTGGTTTGCGGCCAACAGCGAGACTCTGCAGCCCTTGATTGATAAGAAGAAGAAAGCTCTCTTAAGAAACAAGGAAAGACCAACGCGTAACACTCTGAGTGAGCTAAGGCAAGCTAGGAAGGATGTGCAAAAGGCTGCCAGGCAGTGTGCAAATGATTATTGGATCAAGTTATGTGAGTCCATTCAAATCGCAAGTGATAAGGGAGACATAAGAAGCATGTATGAAGGAATAAAGAAAGCCTGTGGTCCAGTGATCAAAAGAAGTGCACCATTGAAAACCTTGACTGGAGAAGTCATCACTGATAAGAAACAGCAGATGGACAGATGGGTAGAGCACTATTTGGAGCTTTACTCAAGTGAGACCAAACTAGCAGATAATGCCCTCAACGCCATAGAGGCTCTACCAACTCTTGACCACCTGGACACACTTCCCACCATAACAGAAGTTAAGTGTGCTATAAATGAACTTGCATCTGGCAAGGCTCCAGGTAAGGATGGGATTCCAATAGAGGTTATCAGGAGTGGGCAAGACACACTCACTATACAGATCCACCAGCTAATAGAGCTATGCTGGCGTGAAGGACAAGTCCCACGGGATTTCAAAGATTCAAGCATCATAACACTGTACAAGAACAAGGGCGATCGGAGCGACTGCAACAACTATAGGGGTATCTCACTTCTGTGTATTGTTGGAAAAGTATTTGCCAGAATTGTTCTGCGCAGACTTCAAGTCCTAGGAGATCAAGTCTACCCCGAATCACAGTGTGGCTTTCGACAGAACCGGTCTACCACTGATATGATATTCTCACTGCGACAAATGCAAGAAAAATGCCGAGAACAAAATCAACCACTGTTTATTGCCTTCATCGACCTCACAAAGGCATTTGATTTGGTCAGTCGTGAGGGTCTGTTCAAGGCACTAAAGAAGATTGGCTGCCCACCAACTCTTCTGTCCATTGTGGAATCGTTCCACACAGGCATGAAGGGTATAGTCAAGTTTGATGGTGCAACTTCTGAAGAATTTGAAATCAAGAGTGGAGTTAAGCAAGGTTGTGTACTAGCTCCCACCCTCTTTGGAATATACTTTTCACTTCTACTGAAATATGCATTTCGTGATCAGGATGGTGGTATATACATTCACTCACGCTCAGATGGCGGCCTCTACAATGCTCAGAGATTGAAGGCTAAGACCAAAATTAGGAGGGTACTGATCAGAGAGTTGCTTTTTGCAGATGATGCTGCAGTTACGACCCACTCTGAGGAAGAATTGCAATGTCTACTATCTGCATTCTCCAATGCTTGTTCTGAATTTGGTTTAACAATTAGCAAAAAGAAGACACAGATTATGTCACAGGGTGCACATGGGGTACCATCAATCTTTATTGACGACGCCGAACTAGAGATAGTAGACCATTTAACATATCTAGGATCAGTGGTAAATAGCAAATTATCCCTAGATCAGGAAATCAACATCCGGATTGGTAAGGCAGCAACAACAATGAACAGGTTAAGAAAAAGAGTCTGGGAGAACAGGAAGCTTACTGCCAAAACAAAAGTCCTTGTCTATCAAGCCTGTGTCCTTAGTACTCTTCTCTATGGCAGTGAAACCTGGACAACTTACTCACACCAAGAGAACAATTTAAACAGCTTTCATATGCGGTGTCTGCGAAGAATTCTTGGTATTAAGTGGCAAGACAAAATCACAAATACTGAAGTATTGGAAAGATCAGGTTGTGTGACAGTTTATTCCATGCTCAGTCTTCGTAGACTTAGATGGATAGGACATCTTAGGAGGATGGATGATGGTAGAATACCAAAGGATATCTTTTTTGGTGAATTACAGATGGGTAAGAGATCTCAGGGTCGGCCTCTACTACGATACAAAGATGTGTGTAAGCGGGACATGATTGATACAGGCATTGATAATGCACATTGGGAGCAAGTCGCAGCTGAACGTGTTGCATGGAGGGCAAATATCAGAAATGGAATAAAGTCAAAGGAGAAAATTATTGCAGAAAAGTCACACACCAAGCGTTTGAGACGTAAGATGGTGCATGATGGTGGAAATGACCACGTGTTCACATGCACCCACTGTGAACGGACATTTACAGCGCAAATTGGCCTTATCAGTCACACTCGCTACCGCCATAGTTAAAAGTTATGCCTTTTTAAAGCACAAACTATCGTCTGTCAAGACGGCAAGGTGCCAATGACTTGCACACATACATGTTGTCGTCCTACTTGCACACATACATCTATACATGTTGTCGTCCTACTTGCACACATACATCTATACATGTTGTCGTCCTACTTGCACACATACATCTATACATGTTGTCGTCCTACTTGCACACATATATATTGTCGTCCTACTTGCACACATACATCTATACATATTGTCGTCCTACTTGCACACATACATGTTGTCGTCCTACTTGCACACATACATCTATACATGTTGTCGTCCTACTTGCACACATACATCTATACATGTTGTCGTCCTACTTGCACACATACATGTTGTCGTCCTACTTGCACACATACATCTATACATATTGTCGTCCTACTTGCACACATACATCTATACATATTGTCGTCCTACTTGCACACATACATGTTGTCGTCCTACTTGCACACATACATCTATACATGTTGTCGTCCTACTTGCACACATACATCTATACATATTGTCGTCCTACTTGCACACATACATGTTGTCGTCCTACTTGCACACATACATCTATACATATTGTCGTCCTACTTGCACACATACATCTATACATATTGTCGTCCTACTTGCACACATACATGTTGTCGTCCTACTTGCACACATACATCTATACATGTTGTCGTCCTACTTGCACACATACATCTATACATGTTGTCGTCCTACTTGCACACATACATCTATACATATTGTCGTCCTACTTGCACACATACATCTATACATGTTGTCGTCCTACTTGCACACATACATCTATACATATTGTCGTCCTACTTGCACACATACATCTATACATATTGTCGTCCTACTTGCACACATACATCTATACATATTGTCGTCCTACTTGCACACATACATGTTGTCGTCCTACTTGCACACATACATGTTGTCGTCCTACTTGCACACATACATCTATACATATTGTCGTCCTACTTGCATACATACATCTATACATGTTGTCGTCCTACTTGCACACATACATGTTGTCGTCCTACTTGCACACATACATGTTGTCGTCCTACTTGCACACACACATCTATACATATTGTCGTCCTACTTGCACACATACATCTATACATATTGTCGTCCTACCTGCACACATACATCTATAAATGTTGTCGTCCTACTTGCACACATACATGTTGTCGTTCTACTTGCACACATACATGTTGTCGTCCTACTTGCACACATACATCTATACATATTGTCGTCCTACTTGCACATATACATCTATACATATTGTCGTCCTACTTGCACACATACATCTATACATATTGTCGTCCTACTTGCACACATACATATATGCATCTGTGCTGCTTCTATAACATGTTATCGATTCTACGACGTCGGTCTTGTCACGTGAGTGTTGTTATTATTATTATTGTTATTATTGTTATTATTATTATTATTATTATTATTATTATTATTATTATTATTATTATTATTATTATTATTATCATCATCATCATCTTTCTAAATAGTTTTCTTCTTCATCGGCTTCTTCCTCGTCGTTTATCTTCCTCATATTCTTTTTCATCGTCTACCTTTTCTTCTATTTTCCTCATCCTATTCTATCTTCCTTATTTTCTTCTTCTTCTTCTTCTTCTTCTTCTTCTTCTTCTTCTTCTTCTTCTTCTTCTTCTTCTTCTTCTTCTTCTTCTTCTTCTTCTTCTTCTTCTTCTTCTTCTTCTTCTTCTTCTTCTTCTTCTTCTTCTTCTTCTTCTTCTTCTTCTTCTTCTTCTTCTTCTTCTTCTTCTTCTTCTTCTTCTTCTTCTTCTTCTCCTTCTTCTTCTTCTTCGAAGAACCCCTCGCATTCTTGCTCATCTTTGTTTTTATTACACGGTGCTTATATTTGTACATTTGTATTAATTTTCTGTTCTTTTATTCTCACTGTTATAATTCTTTCTGACATATATTTTATTTCTAATATTCTTCCTGCTAGCCTTGGTTCAATGACTATTCCTACACCGTGCCTTGTCCTTTCTTGTTGTTTCACTCCGGAGCAGCAAGCCTATAACCGTGGTGGATGTCCTTGCAACTTTTCCCTTGTATTCTGATGTCCGCTGTTGCCGTCAGTCCGATTTTCCTCTTTTCCATTGTTTCTACGAGTTCTTCGCCTTTATAGGTAATACGGCAGATGTTCAGTGTGAGTATTTATTTCATCGCTGATCTGCCTCGTTGTCCTTTCACACTTGTCGGGTCTGTTCCATTTGGCTCATTCCGATTATGCTTCTTACTCTTTATACACTCAGTAGGAACAATCCCCTGCCGGCTTGTTACACAAGTCGCAGGTTTAGGACATAAAAATCTGACCAAAAAGAGACCATTCCCCCTAGCGAGCAAGAGCACCTTTGGCCCACGACCTCGAGGTCATGGTATTCTGGTCTACACCATGGGGAGGTGAGTTTCAGTTGTGTAGTCTGCGAATCATCGGCAGGCTACTAATTGTGCACCCCTCCTTGGAGAGGCTAACCGATTCTAACCCTATTTATTTATACTGTACCATCCGCATATCTAATGTTATTGATGTTGTCTCTCAATGGCGATTTCTCTCATATCTTCTACATTTCTAAATATATTTTCACTTTATTGGGGAAACAGATCTGGTGACATTACACAGCCCTGGACCAAAGACAGATTAAATGCATAATGCATAGATCATGAAAGATGTTAACTCAAAAGAAGAGAACCGGTTATTCGCATCAGAAGGAGACGGTCCACAATCTATAGAAGACCGTCATGACAACGTGAAAAAATTGATGGGAAGAGAACAAACAAACAAACAAACAAACAAACTTTAATTTCAATGGGTTAAGAATTGGGCACGCAGGCCTGTCTACCATTCTGCCCTTCTATCCCACTCTTTCATACATAATATCATTCACACATCATTCAAGGCTAACTGAAAACACAACTCTGCCCATTTTTCACCTTTAACCACTTTAACCAGTTTGTTTTTTAAATAGCTAACTTTTGTGTCCATCTTTCTTTCCATTTGTACAATAAGACTAGGATGGACAGCTCTGTTCTTCTTGGCGTTTTGCCATTTCCTTACAGCACCACGCTTATCCACCCAGGCCTTCTCTACCTCACAATTCCACCAAGGTGGCTTTTCCCAGCTTTTTCTTTCCTGCCATGGTGTTTTCTGCGCTTGTCATGCCTTATTTTACTCACCACATCTTGTCCTAAACTGTCATACTTAAAGGTCTTGACCTTTGGCGTGTGGTGCCTGGTTATACCGTCCCCCACCAATATGCTGCAAGGGTGGTGATCGCTGCCATGGTGCCCTAGGACACTCCATCTACACACTGTATTGAGTGATGGAGACACCAGCATCAGGTCAATAACACTGTTCTCGTCACCTGGACGACTTGCTGTCCTGGTGAGACACTGTAGATACACACAAGGTCACTGGTTTCAAGCGCCGCCTCGAGCTCCCCCCTCCACCCCTGTGTTGGAAGAATTGTTACCCCATGATTTGCCCTTAGCGTTGAAATCGCCACAGAAAATGACATTCCTCTCCTGACATAATATGTCACTCAAACACTGCCATCTATGGGAATCCACACTCGCGTTACAGGCATAAATACTCACCAACACGAATGGCAGACCGGAGTGAACTCTCACAGCCTGTAATTGTATCTCATCACTGTCCCACGTGGACATGTCCAGCTCTGAAACCATTATACTGTCTCGAATCAGAATCGCCATTCCCAGGCGTTGACTATTGTAAAAACATTTGAAGCCGGCTATATGGAGTGTCTTATCAACGTAAAGTCTCGTCTCCTGAAGCGCAACTATATCGTTCCTGTATGCCAGGCTTTCCAAGATAGGGTCACGTTGGTTAGCGCTGGCACAATTCCAATATAGAAAACACGTATATAGTCGGTCGAATTTGCGACTGAGGCGTCTGCCTCCGGCCCGTCTACCTTGTCTCTTACGTCATGGGCCGCTTCTTAAAAGTCTAAACGATTTGTTAAATGTACACACGCTCGGCCGCCATTTTGAAGAAACCAGAAAACAACACAATAACCCAACACGCTATGGGAAACACTCACGGACTTCTTGGCTCAGTGCACGAACTCCGTAGCACCGGCAAAAATCTTGAGAAGAAACCTCGGGTTTACATCCTAGCGCAGAAATCACACGCACGATATGAAATTATCCACCTACTACGTTTCAACATCACACAACCGCCCACCGCCATCTTGACAGGAAGTCTTTTAGTATAGCTGCATTCTATCTTACCCTATGCTCTCCATGAGTGCTAATTAATACCCGTGAATTGATTTCCCTAGCTGAAGAAACCCTGGCCGAATAACGTGACAGGACAACGGCTGTTGTCGCGGCCGTCATCAATGTGGACCAACAACAGATGTCAGGCGTTCTGAAGTGCAATAATTAAATGTGAAAACAGCAGAACCGAACTCCATGGTTCAAAGAATGCAACGGTATAGAGTTAACAAGACAAATATCAATCTCAAGATTTATTATTCATTTACAATGTAAATAAACAGTAACAGACTAATAATATATACTGCCTTATAATATATCTTGCTGTCCTGACCTGCCAAACATAACAATGCATTTGTTTATGAAACACTGCCACACATATACAGATACAATATGAACACTTTGCATACTTACACTCTGACAAACATCATTATTTTCATCGACCTCTATTTTAGAAAACGGAGCTTGATTATTTTTCCTGCGTGACGTATGTCGTTTGAACAGATGCTGTTGTGCTACAATTCTTTTCACCTACATAATTTAATACTACTCCAACATATCCTCATGCAAGCTCGATGTTGAGCTCATGCTCCAACAGTTATTCTACATAATCCTGCCCACCAACAGCTATACTACATAATCCTGTCCCAACAGCTATACTACATAATCCTGCCCCAACAGCTATACTACATAATCCTGCCCCAACAGTTATACTACATAATCCTGCCCTAACAGCTATACTACATAATCCTGCCCCAACAGTTACACTACATAATCCTGCCCACCAACAGCTATACTACATAGTCCTGCACACCAGCAGCTATACTACATAATCCTACACACCAACAGCTATACTACATAATCCTGCACACCAACAGCTATACTACATAATCCTGCACACCATCAGCTATACTACATAATCCTGCACACCAACAGCTATACTACATAATCCTGCACACCAACAGCTATACTACATAATCCTGCACACCATCAGCTATACTACATAATCCTGCACACCATCAGCTATACTACATAATCCTGCACACCAACAGCTATACTACATAATCCTGCCCAACCAGCTATACTACATAATATTGCCTACCATCAGCTATACTACATAATCCTGCCCACCAGCAGCTATACTACATAATCCTGCCAAAACAGCTATACTACATAAACCTGCCCCAAAAGCTATACTACATAATCCTGCCCACCAGCAGCTATACTATATAATCCTGCCCACCAACAGCTATACTACATAATCCTGCCCACCAACAGCTATACTACATAATCCTGCACACCAACAGCTATACTACATAAACCTGCCCACCATCAGCTATACTACATAATCCCGCCCACCAACAGCTATACTACATAATCCTGCCCCAACAGCTATACTACATAATCCTGCCCACCAGCAGCTATACTACATAATCCTGCCCACCAACAGCCATACTACATAATCCTGCCCACCAATAGCTATACTACATAATCCTGCCCCAACAGCTATACTACATAATCCTGCCCACCAGCAGCTATACTACATAATCCTGCCCACCAACAGCTATACAACATAATCCTGCACACCAACAGCTATACTACATAATCCTGCCCAACCAGCAATACTACATAATCCTGAATACCATCAGCTATACTACATAATCCTGCACACCAACCAGCTATACTACATAATCCTGCACACGCACAGCTATACTACATATTCCTGCACACCAGCAGCTATACTACATAATCCTGCACACGATCAGCTATACTACATAATCCTGCCCAACCAACAGCTATACTACATAATCCTTCCCACCAGCAGCTATACTACATAATCATTCCCACCAGCAGCTATACTACATAATCCTGCCCACCAGCAGCGATCTATTCTCCCACCAATGACAGCTATACTACATAATCCTTCCCACCAGCAGCTATACTACATAATCCTTCCCACCAGCAAATATACTACATAATCCTGCCCACCAGCAGCGATCTATTCTCCCACCAATGACAGCTATACTACATAATCCTTCCCACCAGCAGCTATACTACATAATTCTTCCCACCAGCAGTTATACTACATAATCCTGCCCACCAGCAGCGATCTATTCTCCCACCAATGACAGCTATACTACATAATCCTGCCCCATAAGCTATACTACATAATCCTGCCCACCAGCAGTTATACTACGTAATCCTGCCCACCAGCAGCGATCTTTTCTCCTACCAATGACAGCTATACTACATAATCCTGCCCCAACAGCTATACTACATAATCCTGCCCCAATAGCTATACTACATAATCCTGCCCAACTAGCTGATATACTACATAATCCTGCCCAACCAGCAGCTATGCTACATAATCATGCCCAACCAACAGCTATACTACATAATCCTTCCCACCAGCAGCTATACTACATAATCCTTCCCACCAGCAGCTATACTACATAATCCTTCTCACCAGCAGCGATCTATTCTCCCACCAATGACAGCTATACTACATAATACTGCCCCAACAGCTATACAACATAATCCTGCCACAACAGCTATACTACATAATCCTGCCCACTAGCAGCGATCTATTCTCCTTCCAATGACAGCTATGCTACATAATCATGCCCAACCAACAGCTATACTACATAATCCTTCCCACCAGCAGCTATACTACATAATCCTGCCCACCAGCAGCGATCTATTCTCCCACCAATGACAGCTATACTACATAATCCTGCCCCAACAGCTATACAACATAATCCTGCCCACTAGCAGCGATCTATTCTCCTTCCAATGACAGCTATACAACATAATCCTGCCCACCAGCAGCTATACAACATAATCCTGCCCACCAGCAGCTATACAACATAATCCTGCCCACCAGCAGCTATACAACATAATCCTGCCCACCAGCAGCTATACAACATAATCCTGCCCACCAGCAGCTATACAACATAATCCTGCCCACCAGCAGCTATACAACATAATCCTGCCCACCAGCAGCGATCTATTCTCCCACCAATGACAGCTATACTACATAATCCTGCCCAACCAGCTATACTACATAATCCTGCCCAACCAGCTATACTACATAATACTGCCCAACCAGCTATACTACATAATCCTGCCCAACCAGCTATACTACATAATCCTGCACACCAGCAGCTATACTACATACTCCTGCACACCATCAGCTATACTACATAATCCTGCCCAACTAGCTGATATACTACATAATCCTGCCCAACCAGCAGCTATGCTACATAATCATGCCCAACCAACAGCTATACTACATAATCCTTCCCACCAGCAGCTATACTACATAATCCTTCCCACCAGCAGCGATCTATTCTCCCACCAATGACAGCTATACTACATAATCCTTCCTACCAGCAGCGATCTATTCTCCCACCAATGACAGCTATACTACATAATCCTTCCCACCAGCAGCGATCTATTCTCCCACCAATGACAGCTATACTACATAATCCTGCCCACTAGCAACGATCTATTCTCCCACCAATGACAGCTATACTACATAATCCTGCCCACCAGCAGCTATACAACATAATCCTGCCCACCAGCAGCTATACAACATAATCCTGCCCACCAGCAGCTATACAACATAATCCTGCCCACCAGCAGCTATACAACATAATCCTGCCCACCAACAGCTATACAACATAATCCTGCCCACCAGCAGCGATCTATTCTCCCACCAATGACAGCTATACTACATAATCCTGCCCACCAGCAGCGATCTATTCTCCTTGCAATGACAGCTATACTACATAATCCTGCCCCAACAGCTATATTACATAATCCTGCCCCAACAGCTAAACTACATAATCCTGCCCACCAGCAGCGATCTATTCTCCCACCAATGACAGCTATTCTCCCACCAATGACAGCTATTCTCCCACCAATGACAGCAATTCTCCCACCAATGACAGCTATTCTCCCACCAATGACAGATATTCTCCCACCAATGACAGCTATTCTCCCACCAATGACAGCTATTCTCCCAACAATGACAGCTATTCTCCCAACAATGACAGATATTCTCCCACCAATGACAGCTATTCTCCCACCAATGACAGCTATTCTCCCAACAATGACAGCTATTCTCCCAACAATGACAGCTATTCTCCCAACAATGACAGCTATTCTCCCACCAATGACAGATATTCTCCCACCAATGACAGCTATTCTCCCACCAATGACAGCTATTCTCCCAACAATGACAGCTATTCTCCCAACAATGACAGCTATTCTCCCAACAATGGCAGCAATTCTCCTTCCAATGACAGCTTTTTTTCCAGATTCAGTGCCAAACAAAATGTAGGTTTCGACCAAACAAAAATGGACGGCGGAAGATTTAGAAGTAGATACGTGTCACAGTTATGGCTTAAAAGTTGTTAATATGGTAGCAGACATGTTGTATTATAACGCAATGACAACATTTCCTATATGTGTGTAGGAAATATAAGCCCATGGCAGATAATGGAAGTCGCTTACAGAGATTAATCATCCCACCCGGCTTAATCAGCTCATTGTGGTGGCGGTATTGAGCGTGTCTTCTCCAGCAAGTTTCATCTGTGAATGCTGTTCTACGGGAATCTGACTCTGAGAAGATACGTCAGATTTGTTTCATCAGTCATCAACGTTTGTATCATGCTCAATCACGATTCACTATCACGATTCACTGATGCTGTGGTGAAGGTGTAACAAACGCAGCTCGTAATCACACACACCGTGTTCAAAGCACAGCTGCGGGCGATTTGGAAGCAGATAGCCTTATGCTGGTTTTTATATAATGGTATGAGTGCTGGTAGTTCTTCTTCTTCTTCTTCGTTCATCCGGAGTTTTTTTTCGGACGTGATTGCGTTGTGCCTGTTTACAGCAGAGCTGCGTTCTTGCGCCGTTAGGCCGACACATCCGACTTCTGCGGGCATTTGTTGACCGGGTTAACCTTCCCGGGTGCTGGTAGTTCAGAAACCAATGGCAAACTACTGAAAGTAAACTTGCCAAGAAATCACAAACATGCTGGCGTTGACTGCGACATCATGTAAAGGATATGTAACTAACTTTAATTTGTTACTATTACTCTTCTGACATGTCTTGGAGGTGTGAGAGTGACACCTGAACCATGCAATGCAGTGTGACTATCGTCGCAGGCCTCGTTTACACACAGAAAGAACAAATATGCATACCATACTTTCCAACAAACATACATCAACTACAGGCATTCATTCCAGCTCCTAAAATTAATATCCCACATCCGTAATAATATGTACATCTATACACTGATGATCACGAGTCCAGTAAAATCATTTACAATCACAGCAGATCATCGTCAATCGAAGGCCACCTACAGTTATTGGCTTTCACCATTGCAGATATGCTTGTTATGTCCCTTCATATGATTTGGAACAGGGAAAGTTGCTACAAACATTTCCTAAGGCACAGTATACTCCTCATCCTTGCTGTCTCGAAGGTATGTTATATAGCTGTCATATTGTATTTGCGCGTTGGATACACTGTCACACTGTATAGCAACCAGTCTGTGTGTTCCTATCGTGTTGAGAAAAGTAACAGAGAAGTCAACAGGTGGCAACATTCAAGGACAATGGTGTTGCCACGAGTAGCTGTTTCTTGTGGTGCCCTCAGATCTTCGGAAACTTGTATCATAGTAGTGTCCAGATTATGCAGGGATGCACAGGCATGGGACTGTTAACATACTGGCTTCAAATGCATCGTTCATTGGGAGATTGAAGAATGGTATTGGCAACATACTGGACACAGTTACAAACAGCTTGTGCCAGTAACACATCTCTTAATTGATGTTTTCAATTACAGCCGCAGGGCTGAGACACACAGTGTGCAACAGGTGGCAATGGCTGTTGGTTAGAATGGTTCTGGCGTGTAACTAACAGTCATGAAACAAGGTCAGTCACCTTCAACACGCTTCAATTTCTGCTGCGAGAGATCATGGCGTCTGGGCTTATTCCAAGTGATATGATGAACCGTCACCATAGGCATTGAGTCAGGCCGTCAGTGGTGATCGTTACTGAGTATCATTCTTCATCACGAGCCTTGTGTGACCTTGTGTCAGACCTCCGCTGAACACCCGGGTTTGCCTGGGTTATTTATTGTACATATCATCGTTGTCTCCCCTTAGCAAAACCAGTGAATTCTGGGAGGTGCCTGCCAATGTTTCAGCCCTTTGTGTGTGTATGTTTGTGTGTGTATGTTTGTGTATATGTGAATGTATGTACTGAAATAAGGATTCTATTGTTCCTTGTTAATTCTTTCTTCATATATATATATATATATATATATATATATATATATATATATATATATATATATATATATATATATATATATATATATAGCTCTACAATGATGAAAGGTAGCTGTGAGAATATGTAGTGGTACAACAGATTGGTTTGTTATAGAACAGCGTTTCAGAAAGGGTTGCATGTTGTCCCCTTATCTGTTCAATTTCTATCCTAATGACATTGTGAGAAATAATGGAGAAGAATTGACGAGGAACAATAGAATCTTCTTTTTTTGTCTTCAAAAGAACAGAAATAACAGAACTTTGACATGCAGATGACAGCGTATTAGTTTCAATGTCTCAAATGAGAATTGAGAAACTACCATGGTCAGTGCATGAGACAGCAAACAACAAAGCATTACATCTCAATCATAAAACAACATGTCAACATAAATATTTATCAATGGAGAGAAATTACAGGTAGTTCAAAGTGTGGTTTAATCTGTTTCGGTTGCTTTGTACGTCAGATGATTAACATTGATGCAGGCAAGCCAAAGAGGAACTTACCAGGAATACATCAGTGGAAATTGTCTAACGCACAAAGCACCGTGACAAGATTAAACCACACTATGTTGAGTTGAGTTGAGCTAAGTCAAGAAACCACATCACAGTTTTCTGGAGCTTCCCATAAGTGCTTCACCTTCATCTTCAACAGCCAGTGAAGAGTTCCAATACTAATGCTATCAGTAGCAGTCTGATAATGTGTCCGTCATTCTTTCCTCCCAGTTTTGAATGTTGGCCAGGTCCTCTGGTCACTCACTCTCAGTTTTGAGTGTTGGCCAGGTCCTCTGGTCACTCACTCCCAGTTTTGAGTGTTGGCCAGGTCCTCTGGTCACTCACTCCCAGCAACACCAATCTCTCCATGTTGTGATGATCTATCTGCTTAGACTGAACTATGAACCACCTTAATTATAACCAATGATGAAGAAACTGGTCGAATGAGCTGGAATGTTTTTTTTTTCCTTCTACAAATCGGATCAGATTACATCAAGTCAGCAGTTTTGAATATCTACGTTCTCTGTTCATGAGCAATGAAAATGTGATGGCAGAAACTAAAAGAAGAACAAATATTACCCTGCACAACCTGAAACAATGAACAGTGCTATGAATTAGAACAGACAAACAATAAATGTCCGAGGACTAAATGGATGGGTATTTCCTATGGCAACATGCGGGTGTGGAACTTTGACATTGATAACAATCAACTGACAAGCACATATGCACATTTGAATATACATTTTTCAGAAGAGTATTAATTATTTCCCTGGAAGCAGTTTCCTGCCATGAGTCTGTGATATGATCACACTGTGTAGGCCTGAATGCATGGGGGAATAGGCGGCCCTCACATAGAGAGACAACGACCGTAGGCATTGAGCTCTAGTCTGACTGCATTCATGACATTATCCATGCAGCTATCTATCAACTATGCAAACTGAACCAAAAGAAAAACAAAACTATCAAACAAAACCCAATACTGTAGAAGATTGGTTATAATGACAAATAAAATCTGAGGAAAATACACTATTTTGTCCATGTAAACAAAGACATCAATGTCATGGGGGGAGGGGGGGGGGGCTGAATGGTCTTGAAGCATGGTGTCTGCCTCGAGTGCTGGAGGGCCCGGGTTCAAGCCCCGCTGAGGGCCCCGAGTTTTTTCACATGAACTTCTAGTAACAAAAATGTCCCCTGGTCTCTGGGTAGTGAGATCGGACGCCCTTGTGTATTGTTGCACATGTAAAATATCCCTTGGCAGTTGGAAATTGAAAAAGAGCAGCCTAATGGCGCTGCCCGGGCAAAATTTTGAGTTTAAAATCTACCCAAAGTATTTCAGGATCCTAGCTGGTGCTACGGAGTTCATGCACCGAGCTGAGTTTCTCCGGACTCAGGTTTGAGTTAGGAGTTGAACGTAGAACTTATGGGTTACACCCGTGTGCGTGATGTTGATCCGTCGACTAAACTAAACCAAACTAAAGACATCAGTAACTGGAAAAGATAAATATTAAGAAGGCATTGAGTGGAAACATGTAAGAAGACAAAGATTATGGTCGTCTCCAAGAAGACATAAATATTGCAATGTAATATACACAGGTAAATGAGAATATTCTTAGACAAGTGAACTGGTTTCTCGGAACATTTATAACATCTCATGGGAGGTGCCTTGAAGAGATAAGAACATGAATCGCCATGGTGAAGGTAGCCTTTTGAAAGATGGAAAACATACTGACTAATATAAAGATGTCAATTGTAATAAGAAAAAGAGTGAAGAAGTACTTTTGTGTGGATGTGAAACATGGATAATGAACAGACAAGCTGAAAAACAATTAATAGCAGTGAAAATATGGCTTCTGAGGACAATGCAAAGAATATCATGAACATACAGAAAAACCAACGAACAAGTCCTACAAGACACACATGGGGACTGTAAACTGATTAGGCAGTGTTTCCCAACCTTTTTTGTGCCATGCCCCACTTAAGCCTTTCTAAAATTCATATTGCCCCCCTCCCCCGCCCCATGCCCCCCCCCCCCCCCCCCCTCAACATATACATTATTTTTAATATTCAAAAATTGAAATGTTCACTAAAGAAACTTGAATGATAGGTTTTAGGAAGAAATCACTAGATAATTATTGAGCAAACACAGTAAGTAAATTTTCAAAACATATAATGGAGAACTGAAATTCAAGTACAAAATAATTTTAATGAAAGATTTTTCTATATTATTTTAATTATTAGTAATTATTTATTATTTAAATTTAGTGAGATCCTTGCGCTTGATGCTTGCTGCAAAGAGATCTTATGTCAGGTTCCAATTTAGTTAACTTCAGTCTCAAGTCTCCCTGTTTTGTTATATTCAGCCGATTTCTTCCATTTTCGAATTGCTTCCCTTAACAGTCGAATTGCCCCCCTGTGGGGCGTGGGCCCCACGTTGGGAAACACTGGATTAGAGTAATTAGACGTAGACTGTCACGATATTTTGGGCAAGTTATCAGAAGAAGTAAACTAGAGAACTTGATGACAACTGGCAAGATTGAGGGGAAAAGAACAACGGGAAGGCAGAGATATAAATATCTGGATGGTTTGACAATAATCAAGACAAGAACATACAGCTGAATCTTGACTCTGGTGATAATGTGAGATTATGAAACATGACCGTCCTAGCTTATCAACATATTAAATGATGACGACGATGATGATGATGATGATAGAGGGGAAGTGGTGGGATCGACAACAACATAGATAGATACAGGAGGTGATGAATAATTTACACATGCCAGCAACAGAGGAAACACATAGCTTAGGATAAACAGGAATTCCAAACGATTGTTATAGGGGGAAATCCTCATGGGACTAGCCTCTGGATGATGATGATATATATATATATATGAGAAATAGAGGCAGCTGGTGTGACATTGCCCGCAGCATCGACCCCGACTGATCCAGAAAAACATGGCGCTAGCAACATATACCGAATACACCTCACGTAACTGTTTCCACCACTCCAAGGGAAATGACAAGTCAAATTCCACTAACAGCATTCAGTTGTGTCCCTGTACATCCGTCTGAAACTTTTCTAACTGTTCTGTAATCGTCCCTTGTCTTTGTTTTGGAAAAACACGTTCACAAACTCAATGTCTCCCTGATTGTTGAACTTGCTTAGCTCGAGCGTCTTCGGGTGTGGACCAATATTAAACTCTCGGAATCCCAGTTCTCGGAGTTGTGTATATACCTGCAGATTTAGAAATAAATTAATGAAACAAGCATTATAGAGACACCATCCTTCTCCTCATTCTTCTACTTCTTCTATTACATCCTCTTCTTCATCGTACTTCTCCTCCTTCTCCCTGCTCCTCCTCCTGTTTCTTTCTTCTCCTCGTCTCTCTTCCTCACCCTCCTTATCATTGTCTCTTCCTTCTCCTCTTCGTCTTCTTTTTCTTCTTCTTACTCCTCTTCCACCCCACCCCCATCTCATTCTCCATCGTGCTTTTTCTTCTCTATCTCCTCCTTATAACTTTGGCCATATGAAACGTCATAGTGATGGAAGGTGTGGTTTCTGGTCGAAGGGGCAGGGGTCCACCAGCACGAAGATGGAGACGAGACATCGAAGACACCTCGGGCATGTATGTGAATGAGGCAGAAGACATGGCAATAGATCGAGAACTTTACGACCGGCCCTAACTCATCCATGTTACGCAGAAGACCTGCGCCATTATGACTCTTTGCTGCAGAGATTCATTTGCCCTATTACTTGTTTGTCTGTCAAATTGCAAGTATATGAGTCTACGTGTCAATCTGTTGTCTGTCCAGACGCTTATGTGTCTATAAACATCATGATCCTCCTCCTCATTATCCTCATCTTCCACTTTTTCCCGTCAAGCGTCTTGGGGAGAAATACCTGGCGCTCTAGCACCCTATGGGTGGCACTGGATTGTTTCATTCCGTGTGATTGTACAATGTCTTTACCGCCAACAAAACAATTTCTTCTCTGGCGTCCTCTTGTGGTCGCATGCGATCTTCTTTTATGTAGCGCCAGTGTTGGTAGTTGATGGTGTTGCATTCTAACGAAATGACCGAACCATGTGATCTTTTTTCAATTTATGCCGCACAAGTGATGATCTCATTGTCTGATGACGTAATTTCTTATTCAGCCTCGTATAGTTCAGCTAGCAACTCTCCTGAAACATCTAATCTAGCAGATGTTACATTTGTGTAAATGTGATCTGGATAGTGTCCACGTTTTACATTGCTAGCATAGGTTGCAGTGAGTATGATATTTTTTTATCTGTCATTTTGCGGACATAGGTGTATCTGGATGTTTCAGTCTATAAGTAAACAGAGAAAATCCAGGAAGGAAAAGGAAAGCTACAAACCTGATATATATAGACATAGTCCTCCTTCAAGGGGAAGTTCGGAAACAAGTGAAACTCTAGCATGTACTGGCGGATTGAGTCGAACACTCCCGTCTCCATCATGTTGGCGAGCACGGCCCATTCGTATCCCTCCACGTCCATCTTGAACACGTCGATGACTCTCTGAGGAGATCAGATGGATATTTGAATGGGTGGATGGATACATGAGTAGATGGATGAGTTGATGGATAGATAAATACATGAATGGGCAGGCGGATTGATTTATTGAAAGTTGGATAGATTAATGGATGGGAGAATATAATATGGACTGATGGAAGGATACACGAGTGGGTGAATGGGTTAAGGAATGGATAAATAAATGGATGCGAGGGCGAATTGATGGGTGGATTGTTGGAAAGATGGATGGATTAATGGTTGGATAGATGGATGGATTAATGGTTGGATAGAAGGACGGATTAATGGTTGGATAGATGGATGGATTAATGGTTGGATAGATGGACGGATTAATGGTTGGATAGATGGATGGATTAATGGTTGGATAGATGGACGGATTAATGGTTGGATAGATGGATGGATTAATGGGTGGATAGATGGATGGATTAATGATTGGATAGATGGATGGATTAATGGTTGGATAGATGGATGGATTAATGGTTAGATAGATGGATGGATTAATGGTTGGATAGATGGATGGATTAATGGTTGGATAGATGGATGGATTAATGGTTGGATAGATGGATGGATTAATGGTCGGATAGATGGATGGATTAATGGTCGGATAGATGGATGGATTAATGGTTGGATAGATGGATGGATTAATGGTTGGATAGATGGATGGATTAATGGTTGGATAGATGGATGGATTAATGGTCGGATAGATGGATGGATTAATGGTCGGATAGATGGATGGATTAATGGTCGGATAGATGGATGGATTAATGGTTGGATAGATGGATGGATTAATGGTTGGATAGATGGATGGATTAATGGTTGGATAGATGGATGGTTTAATGGTTGGATAGATGGATGGATTAATGGTTGGATAGATGGATGGATTAATGGTTGGATAAATGGATGGATTAATGGTTGGATAGATGGATGGATTAATGGTTGGATAGATGGATGGATTAATGGTTGGATAGATGGATGGATTAATGGTTGGATAGATGGATGGATTAATGGTTGGATAGATGGATGGATTAATGGTTGGATAGATGGATGGAGTAATGGTTGGATAGATGGATGGATTAATGGTTGGATAGATTTGATATTGAATGATGGGTTTATAGCTTGGTGGGTGGATAGATCAATGGGGAAATGGATAGATGAATGAATGGATGGGTGGACGGATTGAGGAATATATGGATAGGTAGATGAATAGATCGATGTAGGGATACAAGGACAGAAAGATAGACAGACAGACAAATAATTAGATAAATACACAGACAAACAGGAACGAACGAACGAACAAACTTTATTTTCAAAGGGTTAAGAATTGGGCACACTGGCCAGTCTGATAGTCGGCCTTTCTCTCTCTTTCCCCTCATACATTATGTCATTCATACATCACTTATGAAGCCAATCTTAGACAACAAGAGAACAACATGCATTAAAACGCATAGAAAATAATTAATAATACATGACTCACTAAGGTAATTTTTAACATGGCCATTATAAATACCTAAGGAAGGTGTAACGTACCACACACATGGGAATCTTTACTGTACAAGTTGTCGTTTGAGATAATTTTTATTATTGTTTTTTTTTTAAATTTGTTTTGATGTGGGGGGTGGGGGGTGCAGTCTGAACTGAGATAGTTCAAACATGTTACGACTGTATGTATAGTGATTGGTGTTGTCTTTAATTTCTTGTGGAAGATTGTTCCACAACTGAGCGGCAAAGTACGCTAAGCTTGCTTTGTATAAGTCTATCCTAGGTTTAGGAACATGAAGTATATTTAGTCGTTCGCTATGTTTTGCATTATATTTAAACAGTGGCCAACGGTAGCGCGGATCATATAAAATAGAATGTTGTGAATTAGTTTGGCCTTATGTCATGGTCTTATATGTACGGAAGAATGTAAGTGCCGGTATGTAAGCGAGAGTCAGTGTAAGCATAGCTGAGGTAAAGGGCAGTAAGAGACACCACGGCTTGGCTAGTGGACGGTCAGGCAAGAAGCCCGTGAATAGAGCCACGTGATGTGGGAAGGTCAACGAGGAGAGGGGCAGTGTGTGAGAGGCAGCGAATAGGGACGGACGTGTGGAGATCTATAGAACGATAGAACGATAGAAGGATAGTGTTTTGTGACGGATAGATGGAGATGAACGTTGTGTATTGATATTCGAGGAATGTACTAACTGTGATATGTGCGGGATGAGGTGAAGTTTGATTGTGAATGATCATGCGGGCGACAGTGTAAAGATCGCCATTGTGAGCTAGCGCGTGGCTGTTGGTGGTGAACGATTGTTTGAGCGCGAACTGCGATCATGATGTCAGCTTGTAATATATTGTAATAAATGATTGTTCAGGAGATAGCTCCTGCCAGTTTCTGATTGTATTCATGTGTTATTAGTAGATGTATCGTAGATGTTATAATATGCCTGTCCAAGTCCAGTGGGCTTGACGGAGCCAGTAGTCAGGACGCTGACAGGTATGATGGTGTCAGAAGTACACATGAACCACAGTCCCATGCAAATGGCATAAAAGAACGCTACTTTTGAAAAGAAGAAGAACAAGTCATAATTTTGTATAAATTGGAGATTGGTGAACAAAATCAGAACGAAAATAACATCATTTCTCTCCACAGCAGGTTTCAATTCTACAAAACGACCGACGTAACCAGAACAGGTCGACGGTAACTAGCACGAGAATCACGTTCCTGTACATCAAGCGTGCGAGTAGTCAGCAGATAAAGATAAGTTGATTAATTTTGATTGCTAAATACCCAAATCTGCATTCTTTGATTTGCTTGTTTAAATACCATCATTAATAGATTTGAATATTAATTAACAGAAAATGAGTTCAGATGATGAAGACCTTCCAGATCAATCAGATTTTTGGGGCACAAAACATTGCGGAAAGTTGCATGATTATTTCCAGAGTACACAGGCACAGGACAGAGCAAATTGTAATAGAAAACCTGATTTAATACGTGATTGGCTACAGAAATTTGAAAAGAAAATGCAAGACTACAAAATCCAAAAAAATTCGTGGTATGCATGGTACAACTTATACGTACCAATAAAAAGAGAAATACTACGGAAGATCATACCAAATATGTCAAGTACAGACTATGAATATTGTAAAACAAACATATTAACACACTATCTAACCTCTTTCTCTTTCGAGACTCTAAAAGTAGAAGTACAAAAGTTGAAGCCATCCACAGACAAGTCATTCACCCAGTATATAAGTGAATTACAAGAATCTTTCAGAAAACTAATGTTGGTAATTAAATATTCAGACAACAATCAACAAGTAATAAATTTCTTGCTAATAGAAAAACTAAAAGCAACACTACCAGCCGAATGCGGAAAGTATTTAGAAGAACACAAAACAGAACCTATCAAAAACTTACTAGAAAAATGCCGCGAATATTACAACCAAAGTATAACGCTGGTTAAGAACACTCAACAGAAAAGTACTGTGAAAGCAACGGCCTCTGCAGCCACAGATTGTCAAAACAAACCACAGAAAACAAAACCAGTACTATGCAAACATTGTAGCACCCCACATACAGAAAATGGAATATGCGATAAGAATCCCACTTATCAAGAATACCTAAATACTATTATAGCACAAAAACTGGGGAAGGTAAACCATAGGAAATATAGAACAAAATGTTATTTTTGCCTTGCGTATGGCCATAGACGTTTCGAATGTGAAGGTGTAAAAAGAATACAGAAAGCAAAAGCAAATGCAGCCATAAACATTACAACAGACATTTCGTCAAAGAACTTAGAAAAAGTAAACATCACTAAGACGAAAACAAGACCAAACACTGCAAAGTCAGAACAATCTGAGTTTTACCCATCAGACTTTGTACCATATTTCAATAATGTTGTTAACATCACTCAGCCTCATTCCTTATGTAAAAAGAGCAACACTCAACAAGAAAGTAAGGAAATGAACAAACCCTCAAGACTGTCATTAGGAAAACTAACATTCCATGAGGGATACATCAATGACACAGTATGCACATGTGTACGCGACACAGGGTCCTGTCTTATCGGTCTTCAAGACCCTAGCTGATCCTAAAGACTACCTAGATGAGTACATCTATTGCAAAACTGTTTCAGGGACAATAGAGAAATATCCTATGGCATGGGCCAATATAAAATCACCTTTCCTATCAGGCAGAGTAACTTGTGCTTTATTAGACAATCCATGCTGTGATTTATTAATTGGAAATGTATTAAATGTGACAGACTACACAGAGTCCAAAACTCACACAGGGCAAAAAGCTAACACCACAACAAGCACTGCCTTAACTACCCCACTCATCATACAACAATATGACGAACAGACCAAAGTACCACACCATACCATTTCACAACAAGAAAAAAAAAACAGAAACTGGTGTGTATCATCACAAGAAAAAAGGTGCAGAAGACAAGCATTTCACAACAGCGAGGGAACATCACAAATCATCATGGTATATACTATACCTCCTGTACTCCCTGTTAACTACACACATAACCAAGTGCACACAGTGGATGGTTATACTCGCACTACTCATTGTAAATACAAAACAACTGACTTCACTAACAGTTTTATTCACACATCATCATGACGCAACACAGATGATATTACTCATGACAAACCAGCAAACTTTGTTACTTATATCATTACTAATGAACCAAATTTTGTTGTTGCCACTGATAAACTCTGTCAAATCAACTCAGACACATACTTATGCTGAACAATGTAAATCTTAAGTCGGTGGAATTACTGACAAGAATCAGCAACAAATTACTCTACATATTTTGGAAAATATACACAAATTTCACAAAAGCATACAAACATGCACGATTACATTTCAAAACTATACATGGTGTCTTATTATTATTTGAACTATTGAATGTATACACACATGTACGAGTGCAGGTTTGGAGATAGCACTCAAAATGATCTCAACATGAAAATTAAAAATCCCCACCCTACGGAAAATTTTAACCGTAACCCACTTTATATCCTTAGATCGAGTAACTCCAGAGTTGCCTTGTCTGCTGTACAACTCCAGCGCTATGATACTAGCACACTTCATTGTATAGACCAACATGAAAGGTCCTTCAACGTGAAAGTGTCACCGGCAAAACAGTAAGACTCAACATGTGATTTCAGGCATCAAACAGTAAGATATACCCATATTGACTTTGTTTTCAAACGAGTATCTACAGAATTTACCTTTTGAAATCGACTAACAACGACGACAGCTCCACAAGTACAGACATTCATTTCCGGTGATCAGTTTAATGAATCAGATGCCAACCTACAAACTATGGCAAAGACAATCACATACAGACGCACCATGGCCACACTCAAAATTAAGGCCACTGAACTTGATTCGTGTTTTATACGTGTAAATTCCAGCAATTTTACAAGAACAGACTTACAAATTGGCCAATCTTGGTGAACAGTCTTAAGCACTATACAGAAGGAAAGACAATATCAGGATATACAGAAGTCAACAATTGTATCAGAAAGAAGACATGCCAAAGATTCCATCACGGAAACGAACATTGAACACTGTTAATGTAATTCCGTGTGCATAACTTTCACAGGACAGGAACAATTTCCTATACGTGCATAAGGGCATCGACAATGTATATTTTATTGTATATGTATTAACTGTATAACATCCAATGTCTAATTTTATTATTATAATACTTTGTATTGTTATAATGTAATATGTGCATATGAACGTAAGTATAGTGGCGAATAGAATAAGTGGTAATGCTGAGAATCAACGCCTGGCAGTCCCAATACGCGAGTGTTACCAAACTTGCCTTCGCGTATGGTGGATGGCCCGACGAATGACGCTTAGCAATAGTGGTACAGAATTAACATCATAAGATGGTAACAAGAAAGAAAATACCAGCAGGGTGATGCCAACCAAAGAGATTAATAAGAAACTCTCCATCACAATAAACGAGGTGTGCTCAAAAAGGGAAACAACTCACGGTCCGACATAAGATGAGGTAAGGGGGACTATGACATACATGAATTATATTCGAACCATGACCACAACATTGACATAGTGTGCTCATAAAGAATCGATTAGGGTGCATTAAATAGAGACGAGGGGAACCACGTCTGAATAGAGAGAAAATTTAAGAATGCTGTAAGAGGAAGTTGTAGCCTTATTCGAGGCGTAAACCAATGGAGAATCCTTAAACCAGCATAGCCACAATAACTATGAGATGATAATGCACAGAAAATCGATTGAGAAATATGAACAGAATGTAATGTCACGGAGTGCGGGTTGAATAATATAACGAGGTATGACAAGTACACCCAACCATAACATTTGTCAGACCACGACAAAACCTTGAGAGAAACCTCAACACTGAAAAAAGATAGAACAATATTTGAAGTTAATCTCGAAAAAGATCAGAGCGAAAAGGGACGCAAGCGCGTACTTAGTATCATATAATCCCCTGACAAGGTTAGGAAGATGGACCAAGAGTGATAACACCAGAATGTGTCACATTTCCAAGAGAAAGTGCCACATTCGCTGCGGGGGAAGGGGGAGCGTGTCATGGTCTTATATGTACGGAAGAATGTAAGTGCCGGTATGTAAGCGAGAGTCAGTGTAAGCATAGCTGAGGTAAAGGGCAGTAAGAGACACCACGGCTTGGCTAGTGGACGGTCAGGCAAGAAGCCCGTGAATAGAGCCACGTGATGTGGGAAGGTCAACGAGGAGAGGGGCAGTGTGTGAGAGGCAGCGAATAGGGACGGACGTGTGGAGATCTATAGAACGATAGAACGATAGAAGGATAGTGTTTTGTGACGGATAGATGGAGATGAACGTTGTGTATTGATATTCGAGGAATGTACTAACTGTGATATGTGCGGGATGAGGTGAAGTTTGATTGTGAATGATCATGCGGGCGACAGTGTAAAGATCGCCATTGTGAGCTAGCGCGTGGCTGTTGGTGGTGAACGATTGTTTGAGCGCGAACTGCGATCATGATGTCAGCTTGTAATATATTGTAATAAATGATTGTTCAGGAGATAGCTCCTGCCAGTTTCTGATTGTATTCATGTGTTATTAGTAGATGTATCGTAGATGTTATAATATGCCTGTCCAAGTCCAGTGGGCTAGACGGAGCCAGTAGTCAGGACGCTGACACCTTATTTAAAAGGGGCGTTTGTGGAGTGGCAGTAACTGAAGACGTTCATGTAGGTTAAAATTGTCGGTTAGCTTTTCACCATTAATTAAACGTACTGACCTTTTCTGGAGCGAATAAAGGCGTTTTGTTATTGATTTGGAGCATCCATCCCAGATTGTGGAGCAATAGTCAATATGTGTTTGTAAATGGGAAGTATAGAATTTCTTTCTTGTGTTTTCATCAAGGAAATGTTTAACTTTGGCAAGTTGGTATATTTTTTGGCAATTTATTTAGCGGGAGCATGAACAAGGGAATTAAAGAATAGATTTTGATCTATGATAAGACCCAGTGCCTTGTGCTCGGTGACACTTTCTATAGGCGTGCTACCAATGTGCAGCTGAAGAGTTCTCTGCGAGTTTAGAGTGTGAAGTCTTTGCCTAAGTCTAACACAGATTTTATTTTTGAAATGTTAATTTGCATGCGGTTTGCATAACTTCAGTTAACTACACTATTAAATTACTGTTGCAAGGACGATTCTAGCACATTACATTCAATAGCGTTTGTATATACTGTGCAGTCGTCTGCAAATAGATCGCAGGACGACGAAAGATATAAGGGAAGATCATTTATATGAATGGCAAATAACGGAGGGCCAGGTATAGACCCCTGAGGTACTCCAATATTAATGGTAATGGCTTGAGATAACTATTTATTGTGTGATACTCCTTATTTTCTGTCCAAAAAAAGGATGTTATCAATGTCACGACATTAAGGATCTTCTTCTTCTTTTTTTGCGTTCATCCGGAGTGTATTTCAGATGTGATTGCGGTGTGTACCCTTGGCACCCTTGGGTCGAAACCCTTAGGCCAACACATCCGACTTTTAGCGTGCAATTTTGACCAGGTTAGCATTCATGGGAGACTCTCACTTTTGTGGTACCATCCACATCCCAGCTGGTCAAGTTGGAACAGTCGAAGACTTCACGGTTATCCTTTAAAGGAAGGCAGGGACAGTCCATGGCATTTTCCGCCACCCTGGGTGGCTTCCATAATTGCAGAGCCGACACATAACGCCCTGGTGCTGGGCTCACCGAGGGAATCGTCACGTCCTGCTCATAGCTGCTTTAATTCCTCACTTCAATATATTGGGCATTTCGTTTTCGATTCGGACATGTGCTTGTCGTTGTGCCCGTCAGAGCTGTTCCAGGCACGACGGACATTCGGAAAACTACCTAGTCAAGGGCTGTTCCGAACAAGAGCGGCATTCGGAAACTAGGTAGTCAGAGCTGTTCCTAGCACGAGAGACATTCGGACGAGACATTTCACTCGGACGTAAATGCGTAGTGCCAATTTTTATTTTGCCACCCGTAGGACGGCATTTCCGACTTCGGCGGGCATTTTTAATGAGGTTAGCCTTCCTCGGGTTTCGAGGCACGTTTGACTTATTGTTGTGATGTCGCCCACATCTCAGCTGGTCAAGATAGAACGGTTAAAGACATCACAGTCAACCCTCAAGGGAAGGCAGGGGCAGACCATGGGCATTCCCTGCCTGTCCAAGGAGGCTTCCATAATTGCAGAGCTGGCACATATTGCTCTGAGACTGGGCTCACCCGAGGAGTTGCCACGTCCTGCTCATGGCTGCTTTAGTTCCACACTTCCATGTGTTGGGCATCTCGCTTGCCACTGGTCGCTCAAGCACACACCAGGAACGGTAAGTCTGCGGGCGACATCAACTAGGTAAGCTTTCGCTTTGGACTTCGGACCACGCAATGGATTAGCTAGCCGTGCGTTCCATTTCGTTTTATTGAGACGTTTTTCCACCTTTGTCTACACTCTCTATGAGTTAGATACAGACAGTTTTCGTAAGCGTTTCATTCGACTGGGGCTCGTCTTCTACCTCTTAGTACTCGCTCACAAGGTAGGCTACATGTGCTGCCGGCTCAGCACCTTACCTCCGTGCAGCAGTGAGTTAGAAACGGCCAGGCTCTCTCATCCGGGGATCTCTCATATCCCCCAGCTGAGAGCCTTCGGACAAGTATCTGAACAGGGCATGTAGCGTGCTCAGTATCTCACCTCCATTTTTCGGTAGGTGGGTATCGGCCCGGCTCTCACGTCCGAGGGTTTATGGCGTAGAGGCGTTCAGCCTCAACCCTCGACAGAGAGCCTTAGAGTATGTGTCCGGACCAAGAACTTCTGCCTTCGTGTGCCTGATTTAAACTTTTGACTGCTATCCTCATTCTACCTGCAGAGCAGCAGGTTGTGTCTCGCTTAGTCTGGCCCCTATCCCATAAGCTGTCCGATATGTAGTTTTTCATCCATCGGCAAGCAGATGAGGTCAATGGGACACGCAAGACCCCCCACGACGGCAAGGTGGAGACACATCGGGGGAGACATTAAGGATTAATTTAATTGTTTCTTATTTTTAAATTAAATAGTATGATCTATCATGTCAACTGTTTTTCTAAAGCCTATGAACACCGCTCCACATAGAGTATTGTTGTTAATAAGTTGATGCCAGTTTTCTGTCATGTTTATAAGGGACGCATGACAAGAATATTTTGGCCTAAATCCTGACTGACTGTCAACTATTAGTTTGTGGCGAACTAAGTGTTCTAGTGTTGTTTTGTGACAGACAGACAGGCAGGCAGACAGGCAGGCAGGCAGGCAGGCAGACAGGCAGACAGACAGACAGACTATATCTCTCTCTCTCTTTCTCTCTTACGCCCATTTATCGTCATTCACACATACAGCACGGCACACACCTACACTCTTTGCCATACACAGACAATCAACAGATACACACTTTCACACGCGAAAATACACACACACACATACACACACACACTCATACACACACACATACACACTTCTTTACATACTCACACATATACCCTCTGACAATGACAATCACTAAATCATTCGCACGATCATGCTCTCTCTCTCTCTCTCTCTCTCTCTCTCTCTCTCTCTCTCTCTCTCTCTCTCTCTCTCTCTCTCATGCCCATATATATTAAATCATACATAACATCACGCACGCATCGTCACTCCGCTTCACACAGTCACTTGAATCAATATACACAGACTCCCACACTTTCACACACATACATTGATAACTGTCACCAGCATCCACACAAACATGGGAAAATGTGCCACACATACACATTGCATATTTTACGTATATTAATTCAATGTAATAAGGATATTATTAGCAGATAGGTAGGTAGTTGGGGAACTAGTTATACAGAAGGACAGGCAGACAGGTAGACGGGCGGAAGGACGGACTGACGTATGGAGGGAGGGATGGTTGGACAGAGAGAAAGAGAGAGAGAGAGAGAGAGAGAGAGAGAGAGAGAGAGAGAGAGTGAGAGAGAGTGGGGGGGGGAGGGAGAGCGAGCGATATATAGAACGAATGAACTAACTTTATTTCCAAAGAGTCACAAATTGGGCACACAGGCCCGTCTTACTCGGGGATAGATGAATGGATGAAAGATAGATGAATAGATGGATGGATGGATAGACTGGTAGATAGATTTCTTTCCGTGTACTTTTCTATGTATATCTGTGTGAATTAGCACCAACATTCGGTTCTAACAGCAAGCGGGTAGAACCCAATACTGTTTGTTATATGTGGTGTAATACGTGGTGTATAGTGTGGTGTATTGTGTGGTGTAATATGTGGTGTATTGTGTGGTGTTATGTGTGGTGTATTACATGGTGTAATGTGTGGTGTAATGTATGGTGTAATGTGTGGTGTATAGTGTGGTGTAATGTGTTGTGAATTACGTGGTGTAATATTTGGTGTAATACGTAAATGGCAGCTATGAAAAATGACACGTGTCCACACCCACAAGGGGCCACGAACGAAGATTAACATAAAAAAAACAAAAAAAAACTGCCGATTACTGATGCACAACTGAAGGTAACAATAATACGCTGAATCCAGCGACTGTGAGAGAGAATCCTGGGTAAGAGATAATCCTGGGTGATAGAGAATCATGGGTGAGAGATGATCCTGGGTGAGAGATGATCCTGGGTGAGAGATAATTCTGGGTGAGAGTCCCCTTACAACCTCCCTTGAGCCACTTCTACTTACGTCTTCATGACCTAACTCGTTCATGATGGACTTGACAGTTCTCATTTTCCACGTCTGGTTATTTGTGACGTACATATCCATGCGGGGGACGTAAGCGTCGGTGTTGTAACTGCCCAACCCCATGTTGTGGAATGTTGAAAGCCTACCCCGCTTGTGGTCCTTCATTTTCATGCTGTCGAAAAATAAAATCAGGTTAATAGTGGGAATTGCAAACATCAAGAATTTTGCTGTACGATATGCAAAGATAAGAGGCGAATAGTGAGGCCATGAAACGACAGAATGAGGATTTTGACGAACCGACACATTGTAGTTTTCTCACACCAACTGTTGTTGACGAAGATTCGCAAGATACCAAAGATATCAGAATGTCATGTAAAAGAGTTTAACTGTTGAAATGTGTTTACCCGACAATCTTTATCATCATGTGCAATGCAGATAAGCGGGGTGATCATGGTTTCCCATCTCACACGATCACCAAAGTCTTGGCTCAAGTCAATGTTATTGTCTCGATTACGTCAGACGGTCAGGCCAGCCAGGCATCTATCTCTCTGCCTTCCCTTTGCTCTTGTGACGTTAATTTTGCCAGTTGTTACTCAGTTTTCTCATTTGTTTCTCCTCACAATAATTCTTCTCATAGCGTGCCATGAAAATATTGACGGTCTACGTTTAATTTCTCCAATCAGTTCACCGTTTTTATATATTTTGTAGACATTTTTTATTCGTTTTTCTGACCCTTCATAGTATTCTTTACATGTTCCTAAAAAAGCGCAATTTCCACTGCCATTAGATGATTCTCATCTTGTCCTGAGACACAACAGAGACAGTCTCAAATGCGGTCTCATTAATTAAGATTACTGGGAGAGTAAGGGCAACGTCTGAAAGATGTTCATCTTATCTGTAGGAGAACCTGTCTTATCTATAGGGATTGCATCCTATATAAAGCTATCATCATGTCTCTAGGTGGACCTATAATCTGCAGAGTGACCCACCTTGTATGCAGGGCGACCCATCTTATATGTTGGCGGACCTGTCTTGTCTGTGGGCGGACCTATTTTGTCTGTGGGTGGACCTATTTTGTCTGTAGGTAGACCTATTTTGTCTATGGGTGGACCTATTTTGTCTATGGGTGGATCTATTTTATCTATGGATGGATCTATTTTGTCTATGGGTGGACTTATTTTATCTATGGGTGGACCTATTTTTTATATGGGTGGACACATTTTGTCTATGGGTGGATCTATTTTGTCTATGGGTGGCCATATTTTGTCTATGAGTGGACCTATTTTGTCTGTGGGTGGACCTATTTTGTCTGTAGGTGGACCTATTTTGTCTATGGGTGGACCTATTTTGTCTTAGGTGGACCTATTTTGTCTATGGGTGAACCTATTTTGTGTGTGGGTGGACCTATTTTGTCTATGGGTGAACCTATTTTGTCTATAGGTGGACCTATTTTGTCTTAGGTGGACCTATTTTGTCTATGGGTAAACCTATTTTGTGTGTGGGTGGACCTATTTTGTCTATGGGTGAACCTATTTTGTCTATAGGTGGACCTATTTTGTCTATGGGTGGACCTATTTTGTCTATGGGTGGACCTATTTTGTCTATGGGTGGACCTATTTTGTCTATGGGTGGACCTATTTTGTCTGTAGGTGGACCTATTTTGTCTATGGGTGGACCTATTTTGTCTGTGGGTGGACCTATTTTGTCTATGAGTGGACCTATTTTGTCTATGTGTGGACCTATTTTGTCTATGGGTGGACCTATTTTGTCTGTGGACGGACCTATTTTGTCTGTAGGTGGACCTATTTTGTCTGTGGGTGGACCTATTTTGTCTGTAGGTGGACCTATTTTGTCTATGGGTGGACCTATTTTGTCTGTGGGTGTACCTATTTTGTCTGTGGGAGGACCTATCTTGTCTTTATGTGGACCTATTTTGTCTGTGGGAGGACCTATCTTGTCTTTATGTGGACCTATTTTGTCTATGAGTGGACCTATTTTTTCTGTGGGTGGACCTATTTTGTCTGTGAGTGTACCTATTTTGTCTGTGGGTGTACCTACTTTGTCTGTAAGTGGACCTATTTTGTCTGTTGGTGTACCTACTTTGTCTGTAGGTGGACCTATTTTTTCTGTGGGTGGACCTATCTTGACAGTAGGGCGTTCGTAACTTCTAGAGCGCCATTACTGAACAAATTACAAATGGAGAATTCTTCAATAGTGCAAGCAATTTACGAAAGATTTCTGCGTTATGATACGGCTTGTATTGATAAAATAATGTTTTCTTGTTCTTATAGTCCACGCCGTGCGGCGTTGGTGAATCTGTCTGTCCGTTGCCTTCTGACTCGTCTACTGCCAGCCTTATTACCGTCTATGTCATGTGGCGTTGGTGAATCTGTCTGTCCCTGGCCTTCTGTCTCGTGTACTGCCAGCCTTCTTACAGTCTATGTCGTGTGGGTGATCGTGTCTGTCCACAGCGTTCTGTCACAAGTATTGTCAATCATTTACGATACTTATTTCCCTCCATGCCATGATATCACTCGGTCCAGCATCTTCTTTCATGATGTTCTCCTGCCTCTCTTCCCCTCCCACTTTCCCGCTGCCACCACATACTTCAGCTTTCCCCTTCGCATAATTTGCTTACAGAATGCGAACTGTCCTCTTTTGATGCTGGTAACCAGTTCTCTCTTGAAGTTAACCTCTTTGAAGATTTCCTCATTACTCTTTCTATCTACCCACACTGTTCTTATTAAACTTTTAAAAAACACACTTTGCAGTTTCTAAATCATTCCTCTTGTCAGGTTATTGTCCATAATGTGCATTCGTACTACCTGATTCGCAGAATACATTTCTTAAAAACTGGAATGTAAGACAGACCTGCGTGCCCAGTTTAAGACCCTTTGAATATACAGTTACTTCTATCCTTATCTCTGTTAACAAAGATAAATTACAGAGAATATTCTGCATCTTGTGAAATTCTATCTTTGCTTGGGCTATTCTAGATTGAACTTTCTCAACACATCCCCAACCAGCTATTACAAAAGTACCCACATATTTAACAATGTTATAATAAGGAACAAGCCGTCTCCCTGGTCTCGGGATTTTACACGACTTTCTCCGTAATCCCGAATTCTCTCGCCAGTAACGTGACGTGCACGAGAATTGGTAGCGGCTCTCTCTGCGTCGGTAACTTACGGGGTATGTGAGCCGGTCGCTCAGAAAGCAAAGGCAAAATTTAATTCGCATATCCTTTTACAGGACATCAAATCAAATCAAATCAAATCAACTTTATTTTAGAAGGGTAACCAATTGGGCATGCAGGCCCGTCTTACATTCGGCCCTTCCAATCACTCGTCTTTCGTTCATAAAGAGCATTATACATTTACATAGGAAGAAAGATAAATATTGTGAAATTAGTTCTATCCTTACATCGCTGTCAACAGCAGCATCTTTCAGCTGTCTGTTGATTTCTTGGCAAGATTACGCTCAGTAGTTTGCCATTGCTTTCTCAGCGGCCGGCTCAGTTATCCCGCAAGTCACCAGCGGGGGACGAACCGCTCCCAGTTCTCGCCCGCTACGAGCCTCTGCGTGATAAACGGGATTACGGAGAAAGTGGTGTAACCCCTCGGCCAGAGAGACCGGCAAACTACTGAGGCAAACTACTGAGCGTAATCTTGCCAAGAAATCAACAATCAGCTGAAAATGCTGATGTTGACAGCGATGTCCTGTAAAGGATATGCGAAAAATAAAATGAAACAAGCAATACAACTGAGGAAGCCGCGGTAACACAGCGGCTAGAAGCCTGCCTGCCGTATCACTGGTCCTGGGTTCGATCCGCAATTAGGTGTTTGGAATTTATTTATTTTTTTGGCCAAAGGCTTGCGAACGCGGTTCGGTTGCCGCTTACCAGGCGTTCGAAACGTAGCCGCGTTGTGTTATAACGAGTTGGTATGGGAGCCGGTCGTTCAGAAAGCAATGGCAAACTACAGAACGTAAAAACTTGCCTAGTACATCAACAGCAGCTGAAAAATGCTGGTATTGAACTGCAACGTCCTGCAAAGGATATGCAACATATTAAAAAAAAGTACAACTAAAACCGGTTCTACGTGTCGATTGTAGTGACATGTTAGACAGTTAGAGGCTGGGTGTAGTTAGCATCCGTACACTCTCTTCTTGTTCGTTTGCCTTCACACGTCAACATGAAAGAATGCAAAGAAAACAGCAGTCAACTTGAGCTTGTTGACTCCGTCAATTTTGTCTGAAATGGACAGGATGTAGCTGAAAATAGTTTTATTTATGTTGCATTTGTCGGACATGGACACTCCTGCAACAAATAGTTAGCTGTTATTTTACCAGTTCCACAGTTACATTCATCAGCGTCTCTTATGTTTAGTTTATTAAACATGTGCTACTTCAACTTGTTGAGTCCTGTGCGGAAGTTGAGGATTTTTACGTGTGTGTTTGAGGATTATTACTTGTTTGTTTGTGGGTTGTTACTTGTTTGTTTGTGGGTTGTTACTTGTTTGTTTGTGGGTTGTTACTTGTTTGTTTGTGGGTTGTTACTTGTTTGTTTGAAGATTATTACTTGTTTGTTTGAGGATTATTATTTGTTTGTTTGAGGATTGTTACTTGTTATTTTTTTGAAGATTGTTACTTGTTTGTTTGAAGATTGTTACTTGTTTGTTTGAAGATTGTTACTTGTTTGTTTGTGGGTTGTTACTTGTTTGTTTGAAGATTATTACTTGTTTGTTTGAGGATTATTATTTCTTTGTTTGAGGATTGTTACTTGTTTTTTGTGTGAAGATTGTTACTTGTTTGTTTGAAGATTGTTACTTGTTTGTTTGAAGATTGTTACTTGTTTGTTTGAAGATTGTTACCTATTCTCTCCGGTGGACTTGGTGATATGTATCATCTGTGTGCTTTCCCGGATACCCACTGAAGGAGTTGGGAGCTATCCACAGTACAATGACGTCACTTCCAACAGCCAATAGCCAGTTTGACAGTTCCAATAGCAAATAGTCAGTTTGCCAGATTGCCAATAGCCAATAGCCAGTTTGCTGTGGGAACCTACTGTATTCTGTTGCGATTTTGATATCAACAATGAAATGTGATGAATGCTTTTTTCTGCCTGTTGACAGAGTACAGTCATTTCTGAAAACACTGCTGGTGTTGCAATAATTATTGTTGTTTCTTCGTCTTCCTACTCCTCCACCTCCCCTCCTTGTTCTTCTTCTTTTGAGATCAACGTTTGTTATTTGAGTTGCATAACACCATTGTAGTGTGTAGATATCCACTTTCCAGTCCGGTACCACCTAGTCCAGCAACTACCGACTTCGAAGGTTGGGGTTTCTTTTCTGGCTTCCTCCTCCCCATGGACAGATTGCTTTCCCGGGCTTGTGGGCTCTATCTGAGTGGGGATCTGCTTTTGGTTAGCTGGACATTACTGTTCATTGGTTTCACTTGCGGCGTCACAAGTTTTGCACACTCAAATAACAAGCAAATTTTGCAGTCTGACCTTCTTTTACTTTCTTGCTTCAACGATATAAATCCCATAAACAGGTTGCTTCATCTGTCTCTATAACTTTAAACATCTTCAGTTCGTGGAGTCTTCAAACCCTACATTTTGTCAATGCTCAGTGTTCCGATTACTGGCTCTACTGGAATCATCAGCCGTGCTTGCTCGCTGTTCGGAATGTCTCCTGGAATCATCAGCCGTGCTTGCTCGCCGTTTGGCAGTGTCTCCTGGAATCATCAGCCGTGCTTGCTCGCTGCCCGGCAATGTCTCCTGGAATCATCAGCCTTGCTTTCTCGCCGTTTGGCAATGTCTCCTGGAATCATCAGCCGTGCTTGCTCGCCGTTCGGCAATGTCTCCTGGGATCACCAGCCACGCTTGCTCGCTGTCTGGCAATGCCTCGTGTTAGTTCTTGCCAGAAAGACATGTGGTCGCTGTATATCTCATCCCCAAGTGTCATGCCGAGGATCGTGAGCGGTCTTGGTTCGTCATCTCACACGAGTGCCAGAGTTAAGGATCATGTCTGTGTCTTCATTATGCCATGTGGCCAAGCCACCTAGATATTTATCTCTTTGTCTTCCCTTTCTTCTTTTCCCCATCTCTTTTGTCCACTGTCTCTGAAATTTCCGGCTTATTTCTCCTGGTAACGTGCCCAACAAATCTAGACTGTGTATGTCTAATTTCTCCAATCAATTTACGGTTTTTATTTGATTATAGCAGAATTTGCTTATTTTTTGTTTTTTTTTTGTTTTTTTTGTCCGTCCATGGAATTCTTTGTATTTTCTTCAGAAACGAAATTTCCACTGCCAATTAGATGTTTCTCAGCTTGTCTTCTTATTGCCCATGTTTCACATCAATATAGCAGTGTATGTTCTAAATAACACTTCCGCACTCCCGCCGGACATGGAGAGCCATGACTTCTGCCCTATGCGCCGACTTAGGCTCAAGAGGAAAGACTAACTAACTAACTAACTCCCGTTTTCCCGCTGCAATTGACCACTTTTAGTGGTCAGTATGTTTTCTATCTTGCAAAAGACAATCTTTCCCTTGGCGATTCAAATATCTACTTATACCATATTGTATTATTTTGATTCTTGTGTGGTACACTGGAGTCAGTTCATTACGTGCGGCTTCATCAGTTAATTTCCTCATCACTTGACTGTTGTTAATGCTAAGACAAAAACAAGGACAAACCACCGTGCAATCTCACCTGGGATCGAAGGAGTGGACCTCACACCCCAGCTTTGCCATGGCGTCGTCGAAGGAGAAGTCAAAGTTGATTCTGTAACAACACACATGTGATTCTGTAACAACACACATGTGATTCTGTAACAACACACATGTGATTCTGTAACAACACAACGTTGATTCTGTAACAACACACAGTTAATTATGTAACAGCACAGTTGGTTCTGTAACAACACACAGTAGATTCTGTAACACAAACAGAGAAAATAGCTCATGCTTTTTCGACACACAATGGACCAATTCTTAGAACGTAGACTCTAGACACACAAGTGACCAATTCTTGCAGCGTAGACTATATCCAAACAAAGGACCAATTCTGAAAAGCTCTTGAGATGGGATGTTAATCTACGATTAAAAGTTTGAGTTGATCAACAACTACATCAAATAAAAATACTTGTCTAGACATTGATTATATCTAACATGCAACTAATGAACACAATCGCTGAGATATTAACATAAGCAAGTGTCACAAGATCACACATCACAATCATAATCATAAAAGATATATATTAAATGAATGGGGCATATCAAGATAATTCAATCAAATTGCAACGAGGGAAGTTACCGTTCGTAAAGATCGTTGTCTGTTGAGACAGATGGAAAACTTCTAGGTGTGTACTCAGTGCCCTGGCGCTGTTTCTGTCAAACCAATTAATGTCTACCTCACTGATTGTGAGACAGACAGACAGACAAACAGGCTGGTTAACAGATAGACAAATCGACTACTTGACTCGTTGGCAGACAAAACGACTCTACTAACTGGCTGATTGACAGATAGATAAACCAATTAACCTACATATTGATATATAGTCTGCAAGGTGTGGAATGCGCCTGGCCCTGCAACCAGCAGGGTTAGGATCGGCTAGCCTCTCCCAGGAGGGGTGAAGAGCGAAAATTAGTAGCCTGCCAATGATCCGCAGACTACGCAAGTCAACCCCGACCTCCACGTGGTGCAGACCGGGCAACCATGACCGCGAGGTCTAACGGGGCTATGGCTCGCCATAAGGGATGGACTTCATGTGGTCAGATTAGTGTCCTAAGCCCCCGACTGGCCTAGCAAGCCGGTAGGGGATCTTCATACTGCTCGTAGAAAAACTAAGAAGTATAAACGGACTGACCAGATGGAAACAGAGGAAGAGGCCGACCACGTAAACGTTGGACGGAGGGAATAGCAGAGTCCATGGGAATATCGATATATGAAGCCCATAATCGGGCACTCTCACGATGTTTATACTTCACCTCGACACCGCAAGATACAAGAGGAACATGATGAGATGAGATGAGATTGATATATAGACTAACATATTAAATTACTGACTGGTATACAGACTGATTGACCGATTGACAAAGAGACATATCTGCCAAATGGCTGACGTACTGACAAACTAGCTGACTGAATGACAGACATAGATATTAGCTGACTGACTGGCAGATAGTCATGTTCTAATTTACTGACAGATAGAAGACAGAAATATTAGCTAATTGACTGACAGATAAAAGACAGACAGACATATTAGCTAATTGACTGGCAGATAGAAGACAGACAGGCATATTAGCTAATTGACTGACAGATAGAAGACAGACAGGCATATTAGCTAATTGACTGACAGATAGAAGACAGACAGGCATATTAGCTAATTGACTGACAGATAGAAGACAGACAGACATATTAGCTAATTGACTGACAGATAGAAGACAGACAGACATATTAGCTAATTGACTGACAGATAGAAGACAGACAGACATATTAGCTAATTGACTGACAGATAGAAGACAGACAGGCATATTAGCTAATTGACTGACAGATAGAAGACAGACAGGCATATTAGCTAATTGACTGACAGATAGAAGACAGACAGACATATCAGCTAATTGACTGACAGATAGAAGACAGACAGACATATTAGCTAATTGACTGACATATAGGCAGAGATATAAGCTGATTGACTGACATATAGACAGAGATATGAGTTGATTGATTGACAGACAGAAAGAAATATTAGCTTACTTACACATAGTCATAAATATTAGCAGACTGGCAGACACACAGACAGAGAGAAAGATATATTAGCTGACTGACTGACAAATTGACATTAACATACTGACAGACTAACATACATATGAGCTGATTGAGAGACATATAGATAAAGATATTAGCTGATTGATTGACAGACACATCAGCTGACTGATTGACATATAGACAGACATATAAGATGATTGACTGATATATAGACAGAGATATTAACTTATTGACTGACAGATAGACAGAGATATTAACTGATTGACTGACAGATATACATATATATTAACTGACTGACAGACAGATAGACAGAAAAACTAACTGACAAACAGACAGATCAGCTGAATTGTTGACAAACAGAGTAACTGATCGACAGACAGTCAAACTAGCTGATTAACAGACAGACTTATCATCCAACTGACTGAGAGACAAACTATCTCACTGACAGATAGACAGGCCGACTAACCACATTCCCCCTCTGCTGTGTGTCCACCGTGACGAGGTAGAGGGGCTTGTGCGTCCCAATGACCCCAAGAGCTATGCCGATGGTAGCGCAGCTACTGGTAGGGCCACCCATGTCGGACAGGTCAAGGGAGAGGGACCAGACGAAGAGACACACAAACCTGCTGCCTTGTAGGTAGACTGGGGACAGTCAAAGGCTAGGGAAAGCACCCCGAATACATGCTTGTCGAAATCGGATGTACTGAGCCACAGGCTTGACAAAGCAGTGCAACGTAAAACCTGCTGCCTTGTAGGTAGACTGGGGACAGTCAAAGGCTAGGGAAAGCACCCCGAATACATGCTTGTCGAAATCGGATGTACTGAGCCACAGGCTTGACAAAGCAGTGCAACGTAAAACCTGCTGCCTTGTAGGTAGACTGGGGACAGTCAAAGGCTAGGGAAAGCATCCCAAATAAATGCTTGTCGAAATCGGATGTACTGAGCCACAGGCTTGACAAAGCAGTGCAACGTAACTTAATTCATGATGTCACAAATCAAAATTAATCGTTATGGTGCTAATCCCGTGAAGTCCCATCAGGCGGCGATAGTGCCGGGCCCCCTGCCTCGAGGGGGTCCACCCATGACTACTGGTGGTCACCTTCCCCTGTGCTGTGGAGTCAAGGCACAGAGGAGTAGGTTAAGAGCTATTGACCAAATACCCCCGACACTCAACATACTACAGTGGAATGCGGAAGGAGTTTACAAGAAGAAAGACTCCCTAACACAGCGTCTTCATAAAGATAGAATAGATGTGGCATGCATTCAAGAGACACACCTCAACGCCAATCACAAATTCTCAGTCAGAGGATATCAGGCCACACGTTTCGACCGCGAAGGACACAAAGGAGGAGTTCTAATACTTACACGAAATACAATACCTTGCAGCGAAGTATCTGTTATCTCCGACAACCAAACGGAAATTATAGGTGTTGATATAATGATAAAGGACGTGAAAATAAGAATCTACAATCTGTATAGCCCAGCAGATAAGGACCTTACACTCTCAAACATGAAAATAACTGACACAAACTGCATTATTGTCGGAGACTTTAATAGCCGTTCAGAAAGATGGGGATACCCAGATACTGACAAAAGAGGAGATGAATTGGAGGACTGGGAAATAGACTCAAATCTCCATCTACTCAACAAAGCGGATGACACACCGAGCTTCTACTCCAGAAGATGGCTTACCACTTCTACTCCAGACTTAGCTTTCTGCACAGGAGACATCCTCCACAAAATTGATCGCCATGTGCTGGACCAATTAGCAGGTAGTGACCACAGACCAATCAAGCTTGTAATGAATATGGAGTATGTTCCACAGGAGCAAAAGCCCTTGCCCCGCTGGAATTACAAATGAGCAGATTGGGACAGATTTGCCATACTAACAGACACATATTGTGAAAACATAAATACACGATATGGCAACATAAAGCAAATGGTGGAAAGTCTAAACAGAGCGATAATACAGGCAGCCACTGAGTCCATTCCAAGAGGAGCGAGGAAAAATTACAAACCATACTGGACTGAAGAACTACAAAGTTTGGAGGACAAAGTTGAAGATGCCAGGAAGACAGCAGAGAGAGAACAAACAATTGAAGCGAATATCTCTCTCAAAGCCATCTCAGCAAAATATAAAAGAACAGTAAATCAAACAACAAGAGATTGTTGGAGGGAAAAAACAGAAAACCTGAATCTTGACAGGGATGGAAACAAACTATGGAAACTAGTGAAAGCCATGAACAATGAAGGACCTAGAAACAAACAAATAACAATTAAACAAGGAAATGACTTGCTTACAGGAAAAAAGGCTGCAAATGCACTAATGGAACACTATGCAAATGCAAACCACATTGATATTACAACCGAACAGAAGAAAGCAATCAAAGACAAACAGATACATCATAGAAATACAGAGACAGCAGCAGAATATATGATGGCAAATCTAACAATGGAAGAAATGGAACAGGCAATGAATACTCTAAAAAAGAAGAAATCACCAGGAAAGGATGGAATCACAAATGAAATGCTAATAGGACTAGGCACCAAGGCAAAGAAGAAACTACTAGCAGTCCTAAATAACAGCTGGAAGAGAGGAATAGTCCCACGGGCATGGAAGGAAGCTATACTAATACCAGTCCCAAAGAAAGGAAAAGACCTGGAAGAACCAAATGGCTATCGACCTATCAGCCTACTTAGCTGTGTAGGAAAATTAATGGAACGCATTATCAATGGCAGGCTAACATGGCATCTGGAAGAAAACAAACTCTTAACACCACACCAAGCAGGATTCAGAAAGTACAAATCCACTGAAGATCAAATAACCTATATAGCCCAGGAAATAGAGGATGCCTTCCAAGAGAAAAAGCACACACTAGCAGTCTGGATAGATTTAGAAAAAGCATTTGATAAAGTATGGAAGGAAGGACTGAAAGTAAAACTGCAAAACATGCATGTTTGTGGAAAAATGTATAAATGGATCAGCCACTACCGTGAGAACAGAACTGCCAGGACAAAAGTACAAGGACAAACCAGCAAAATGATGCTGCTGGAGCAAGGTGTCCCCCAAGGAGGAGTTCTTTCACCAACATTATTCCTAGCATATATAAATGACATCACAGAAAATTTTCCAGCCAGAGTACACACATCCTCCTTTGCAGATGACCTAGCCATATGGACATCTGAAGAATATATTAGTACAGCTAACAGCAGAATACAGCAAGCCTTATTAGCGCTAGAGGACTGGTCAAAATCATGGCTAGTGAAGATAAGTGAGGAGAAAACAACATGCACAGTGTTCTCCCTCTCAAATAAAACTCAGCAACCTAAGCTGGTATTGAATGGAAAAATATTGCGCCATGAAGAAAATCCAAACTATCTAGGAGTCACCTTTGATCGTCGCCTGACATGGAAGACACAGGTTGAGAAAAATCGAACAAGAGCAAGGCAGAGAATGGCAATCATGAAAAAGCTTGCTGGTACAACGTGGGGAGCAGATGAGAAAGTTCTCAAGAAGTTATATACTGGACGGGTGAGGCCAGTACTGGAATATGGCATTGCAGCTTGGGCAACAGCAGCTAAGTCAAACTTTAACAAAATAAGTAGAGTCCAAAACCAAGGAATGCGAATCATAACTGGAAGCCTGAAGACAACGCCTATTAATGAACTAGAAAAGATCACTTGTTTACAACCAATGCAGGATAGAAGAGATAGCAGAGCCCAGCAACAAGCAGAAAAATTTAGAAGATTGACAGACAACCCTATGTACAACAGATTTAATAGTTTTGGAAAGGGAAGACTGAAGCGTAGCAACTTTGTAGAAACTGCAAAACGAAGGATTAGGGCAGATCCTATACTTAACATATCAACAGTCAAGCCCATACACAATGCACACAAGTTCCCAGCTTGGAGACAGCAGCAACTGCCTGAGATGATAGAAAACATTCCTGGTATTGAGAAAAAGAACACTCAGCATGAAACCGAAAGAAGAGAAATAACCCTAAACTACATAAAAGAACATTACCCAAGCAGGAATTGGACCCATGCATATACAGATGGATCAGCCAAAAATTCAATAGAGAATGGAGGAGGAGGAATTCTCCTAAATTTAAAAAATGGAGTGGAAAAAAAAACATTCAATGGCAACTGGAAAATTTTCAAGTAACTTCAAAGCGGAGGTAGAGGCTCTGAAAACTGCAGCAGAAATGCTCCTGATGGAGGAAAATAAAGAGAAGCAAATAGCTATCTTCACAGATGCAAAGTCAGCTGTCTCAATACTGAAGAGCAATAACAGCACAGAACTAACTGACCTAAGAGCAGCACTCCATGGTCTATGCCAGAAATCCAAAAAAGTTGTAATACAGTGGATCCCATCACATTGCAGTATACCTGGAAACGAAGAGGCTGACAGACTGGCAAAAGAGGGCGGACGACTACCACAGCCTGACATAGACATAACCTATAATGAGGCAAAGAGGTTGATAAAAAGCACTTATAGAACCAAATGGGAATCAGAGCATCCAGGCCATCAGAAGGATGATGCATATTACAAACTCGACCGAAGAGAACAAGTAGCAATCTTCAGACTCCGCACAGGACATAACAGGCTGAAATACCACTTGTTCAATAAACTAAAGATAGGAGATACCGATGAATGTAATTGTAGAACTGGAAAAATGACAGCAAAACATTTGCTGCAGGATTGCCCAACGTATGCAGAACAGAGAAAGATATTTTGGCCCACACCTGCTTCATTTGAGGACAAGCTCTATGGAGATATCAACAAGCTCAAGTTGACCGCAGCTTACTTTAACTACATACAGGTTGACATTTAAAGGTGCATGAAGACCCAGAGGCATGAAATGGAATATTGCTTGGATAGCAAATCCATTACGTGGAAAGTCAGAATCAAAAGCCCATTGTGTGGGCTTCATAAAAGGTGGAAAAGTGTCCTAGTGGCATGAAATGGAATATTGCTTGGATAGCAAATCCATTACGTGGAAAGTCCGAATCAAAAGCCCATTGTGTGGGCTTCATAAAAGGTGGAAAAGTGTCCTAGTGGCATTAAATGGAATATTGCTTGGATAGCAAATCAATTACGTGGAAAGTCCGAATCAAAAGCCCACTGTGTGGGCTTCATAAAAGGTGGAAAAGTGTCCTAGTGGCACGAAATGGAATATTGCTTGGATAGCAAATCCATTACGTGGAAAGTCTGAATCAAAAGCCCACTGTGTGGGCTTCATAAAAGGTGGAAAAGTGTCCTAGTGGCACGAAATGGAATATTGCTTGGATAGCAAATCCATTACATGGAAAGTCCGAATCGAAAGCTCACTGTGTGGATGTCATCTGCAGACTGCATACTTCTGGTTTCCGGAAGAACAGCCTATGGTGAACGGAAGGCCCAACATACGGAAGTGAGGCTAAGCAGCCATGTGCAGGACGTGACGATTCCTTGGGTGAGCCCAGTACCAGAGCGCTATGTATCGGCTCTGCAAGTATGGAAGCCTCCTTGGATGGCGGGGAATGCCCATGGTCTGCCCCTGCCTTCCCTTGAGGGCTGACCAGGATCTTTGGCTGTTCTATATGGACCAGCTGGGATGGGGGATAACACCACAACAGTGAGAGTCAAACGTCCTAAGAAACCCCCGGGAAGGTTAACCCGGTCAACAAATGCCCGCAGAAGTCGGATGTGTCGGCCTAACGGCGCAAGAACGCAGCTCTGCTGTAAACAGGCACAACGCAATCACATCCGAAAAAAAAAAAACTCCGGATGAACGAAGAAGAAGAAGAAGAACCACATTCGTAGCTTAAGGAAGTGTATATAGCTGCAGCACTCACCCAAAAGAGTAGACAAGGCATGGTGGATTCACAGTGAACGGATTGTCCTGACATATGTGCCAGTTGCCGACCGTGACCTTCTGCTGGCACTGGTAGCGCAGGGGCGTGTTGATGTACCTGGTCACAGAGAGACAGTCAAGAAACTAGGTTATCAGGTCAACCTTTATCATGAAATGTTTCCAATCACAACCGTTTAGATTGCAGTGAATACAACAAACACATAGCATAATGAATACAACACACATCACAGCCTCACATGACAGTGAATACAAGACATATCACAGCCTCACATCACAGTGAATACAAGACACATCACAGTGAATACAAGACACATCACAGTGAATACAAGACACATCACAGTGAATACAAGACACATCACAGTGAATACAAGACACATCACAGTGAATACAAGACACATCACAGCCTCACATCACAGTGAATGCAAGACACATCACAGTGAATACAAGACACATCACAGCCTCACATCAATCAATCAATTGGGACGCAGAGGTGTTTCCAAGGCACCAGGGCCGGGTTATATACTGGTCAAGACCTATTGACGCGTCCTCGTCGAGCGTCCTGGGCAACAGGTCCCTTCGGGGTCCTGGCTAAAGTCAGTAGGATCGCCGATTCATCCGAAGTCGGAGAGTGTCTGCCTGTACGGCTAGGAACCACCAGTCTGCACACCAATAAGCCAGACATGGCACAACGGATACTCACGCAAAACTCAGGTCCTGTATGACATCACACTGATGTTGGACAACAGGACGCCTTCATCCGACATACAGGACTTCGCGTTGGAGCTCAAGCCAACGAACACAAGCAAGCAAGCAAGCAAGCAATCAATCAATCATGTGCCATGCCGGAAAGCGTGGGCGGTCATGTCTCGCCATTTCACTCGATCACCAGTGTCGTGGATCAGATCAGTGTTCCTGTCTCGTCCATGCCATGTGGCCAAGCCATCCAGGTATTTTCCTCTCGGTCTTCCTCTTGGTCTGTTCCCTTCGATCTTGCCAGTTGTCACTAAGTTCTCCAATCCATTTCTTCTCATAACATGTCCAAAAAATTTTGACTGTCTACGTCTAATTTCTCTAATCAGTTTACGTTGTTCATTTGTCTCCTGTAGTACTTGGTCATTGTTTTTTCTGTCTGTCCATGGTATTCTTGGCATTCTCCTCAGAAACCACATTTCTGCAGCCATCAGATGCTTTTCAGCTTGACTGTTCATTGTCCAAGTTTCACATCCATACACAAGAACAGGCTCTATGTATCCCCTCAACACTCTTTTTATCGTTTCAATTGACATCTTTTTATTGGTCAGAATGTTTTTCATCTTGCTAAAGGCTACTTTCGCCATGGCGATTCTTGTTCTAATCTCTTCAAGGCATCTCCCATCAGATGTTATAACTGTTCCAAGATAATTGTACCGATTCACTTGTTGAAGAATATTTCCATTTACTTGTATATTACTTTGAGGCACTTCTTTATTCCTACTGACGACCATAACCTGAGTCTTTTTACAATTTAATTCTAACCCCAGCTGCTCACTGTGTACAACAACCGCATCTACTAATTGTTGCAGGTCCTGCGGATTGTCTGCAATTAATACTGTATCATCTGCATATCTAATGTTATTGATGTTTCGTCCTCCAATGCCTCACATCACAGTCAATAAAATACACATCACAGCCTCACATCAAAGTGAATACAAGACACATCACACAGTGAATGCAAGACACATCACAGTGAATACAAGACACATCACAGCCTCACATCACAGTGAATAAAATACACATCACAGCCTCACATCACAGTGAATACAAGACACATCACACAGTGAATGCAAGACACATCACAGCCTCACATCACACAGTGAATAAAATACACATCACAACCTCACATCACAGTGAATACAAGACACATCACAGTGAATACAAGACACACCACAGCCTCACATCATCACAGTGAATGCAAGACACATCACAGCCTCACATCACACAGTGAATATAATACAAATCACAGCCTCACATCACAGTGAATACAAGACACATCACAGTGAATGCAAGACACATCACAGCCTCACATCACACAGTGAATATAATACAAATCACAGCCTCACATCACAGTGAATACAAGACACATCACAGTGAATACAAGACACACCACAGCCTCACATCATCACAGTGAATGCAAGACACATCACAGCCTCACATCACACAGTGAATATAATACAAATCACAGCCTCACATCACAGTGAATACAAGACACATCACAGTGAATGCAAGACACATCACAGCCTCACATCACACAGTGAATATAATACAAATCACAGCCTCACATCACAGTGAATACAAGACACATCACAGTGAATACAAGACACATCACAGCCTCACATCACACAGTGAATATAATACAAATCACAGCCTCACATCACAGTGAATACAAGACACATCACAGCCTCACATCACACAGTGAATACAAGACACATCACAGCCTCACATCACACAGTAAATACAAGACACATCACAGCCTCACATCACACAGTGAATACAAGACACATCACAGCCTCACATCACAGTGAATACAAGACACATCATAGCCTCACATGACACAGTGAATACAAGACACATCACAGCCTCACATCACACAGTGAATATAATACACATCACAGCCTCACATCACACAGTGAAAACAAGACACATCACAGCCTCACATCACAGCGTCACATCACACAGTGAATATAATACACATTACAGCCTCACATCACACAGTGAATATAACACACATAACAGCGTTTCTGGAACTGCAATCATCATCATCGTCATCGCCGCCATCGACGTCGTTGGCATCATCATCATCATCATCATCATCATCATCATCATCATCATCATCACTTTCTGTATGTTCTACGCCAGTTAGCCTCGCCTGCCATGGCTAGACATTTCACACATCCTTGGATCAGGTCAACTAACTTGTTTCTGTCAGCTGTTGAATCGTGGTTCTCTAGGCGTCAGTAAAGAAGGTAGTTTGTCAGTGCTTTCCTTCTTGGCAGTGACCATACTGGTCGGTGACCGTAGATATTGTCTTTATAAAGAGATCCTTTACCTATCGTCGTGAAATTGTATAGGTTAGTTGTATAAACGGAGGAGCGGCTGGCCGAGTGGCTAGAACTCCGGATTCTCATTCGGGAGACCTGGGTTCGATCCCTCGGTAAGGTGTGGGACTTTTTTCTGTCGGGGGCATAAAGAAAATCCTAACCTGCACAGTTCGCGGCGACTGCACTATACAGGCGGCCTTAATTGCTCAGGCTCAAAGACCCATCTGCCATACACCGCAAGATACTATGTTGGCAGTAAATGACAGTTGACAGACAGCTGCATATACTTCATAGGACGTTGCTCTTTATATATTACTTGTTACAGCTTCAGGGACAACTGGTGTTCAAGGAAACATTGGATCATACAACCAATTACCACAGACCTGAAACATCAACAGTGGGTAGTCCCTAACACTTAACTAGACCTTCTCCGTTTAGGCCAGTGGTTCTCAGCCGGTGGGGAATTCCCCCCCCCCCCGGGGGGGGGGAATTTTGGGGTTTCCAGGGGGGGGAATGAAGATTATTTCAAGATTGCGTTAATACAAGAACCGATTACTTGATCTTGTTTTTCCTTCATACTTTACGGTTCTGTACGTCTCACCCTTCTAAAATTCATTTTACAAAGTAAGTAGACCCACAAATCACGTTTTATGTGAACGTCTAGACTTGTTTTAGTACGTGCTATTAAATTTAGCTTCAATTATTACGTATACTGTGTAGGGGCAGGGGGGAATTTTTAGGGAGGAAATACGAAAGGGGGGAATGACGTTCTAAAAATATGGTGAGGGGGGAATGACGTCCTAAAAATATGGTGAAGGGGGGCACGGGCCAAAAAAAGGTTGAGAACCACTGCTCTAGGCCAAGTCTATAGGGTACACCACTGATTCTGTCTCACTCTCCCCCTCTCTCTTTCTCTCTCTGTCTCTCTCTCTCTCTCTCCACACACACACACACCCACCCACCCACATATATCATTTTTTCTCCCATTATTTCTCTTGTCTCTCTCAATCGCTCACTCTCTTTCTCTCGATGTCTCTGTCTTTCTCATTCGCTCTCCGTCTCTGTCTGTCTGTCTATCTGTCTGTCTGTCTAGCAAAATCAAAATATCAAAGAGAGTCAAGAGCTACGAGCTGGAGTTTATAATATAACAATATGCGCCATGCAGATGACACAGTATTGATTCCTAAACCCCAAAAGATCTGCAAAATATGTTAGACACAGTAGTAATAATCTTTTAAGCAAATTGCAAGTTCTTTATGTAATAGCACCAAACCGACAGTTAGATGTGGCCTTTTAAACATGGCAACCACGGGAACTGAAAACGGAACCAAACTTAAACAAAACGATCATTGTCCTTATGTGTGTTGACTGCCGGCACGTATGTATCAGAGTCACAAGCCGTGGTTTATCCTGTTTTGTAAAGTTAATGTGTGGGCAGCCTATGTCTTTGTAGAACGGGGTGGTAAATCACCGTACTGTCAGAGCTCTCCTGGGTTTCGGCCAGTGTCGCGATTCTCATATTTATGTTCGTGTCACAACTGTTGTAAAATCTTCCTTTTAAAGTGTCTTCTTTTTGTCTGTGTCAAAATTCTTTCCATGAAAGTATTATCTTTTGTTAAGGTGTCTTGCTTTTGTTAATAGCCACGTTCCACTCAGATGAGTGTTTCTTTAACAGTGTTTGACCACATTACTGCATGTATGGTTTCTGTTTTTAATCATGGAAGTTTGATGCCCAACGTTTATGACTTTTCGAGTAGGGTTGTTGAG